>CM077175.1:10448615-11048615 GCA_039654105.1 Coreius guichenoti
GTGGTCACTGAATATGGTTTTTCTGAGGTAAATGTGGCGTTACGTAACATTGTTTCCAAGCTGTTTATTGACGTCTTTCCGCGGTTGAAACACTGATTGGGCGATTACATGAGACGTGATACGGATTTTGGAAAGTTGTAATGTATCTTTTAACATACCTTCAGACGTTCATTCATGTTTATTTCACACTGGTATTAAAGCGGAGGAGATGATCAGTTCATGTGAGCTGCACGCTGCCTCTTCTCTTGAACTAAGGGGCGAACTGTCACGCCACATTAAACAGCGCCAAAACGCCTAACCATTTTTTAAATGTTATAATAAAATAGATGTAATTTGAAATCTGAGACTTTGTTTCATATCAAAAGTAACAAAGCACAAAGATTATTGCGAGTTTTTGGATGGGAGGGGCACTACAAAGTTCCGTTCATTCATCAACTGAAAACAGGATGACTAATTGATTTTTGGGATTTAAGAAATTGATATCGGTTCATAATGAGAATCGATTAAAATTGAGAAATCGATATTTTTTACCCAGCCCTAGTCAATTACAATCAGTTGACTTCAAAGTGTGCAAAAATGCAACTTAATTTGCAACTTCATACAACGAAAATTATGTTGTTGGCTGCTGGTGTAGATGCTAATATAGTTAATATTATTCTTGTTGTGAACGGACCTTAACTATCGATTCCAAAAGCATGTCAAGTCATTCAA
This sequence comes from Coreius guichenoti, assembly GCA_039654105.1. Lineage (NCBI taxonomy): Eukaryota > Metazoa > Chordata > Actinopteri > Cypriniformes > Gobionidae > Coreius > Coreius guichenoti. Next base: position 10,449,327 of record CM077175.1, read on the forward strand.
TGTTAGTGAGTTAAAACAGCAGATTTCAACAAAGCAATGTTCAAAAAATTTTTGAAGAGAAATTAACACTTATTCAACAAGGATGCATTAAATTGATCAAAAGTGACAGTAAAGACATCTACAATGTAATAAAACATTTCACTTTTAAATAAATGTTGTTCTTTTGAACTTTTTAATAAATCAAAGAAACCTGATAAAAAATGTATTATGGTTTCAACAAAAATGCTGATTTAAGCAGCAAATCAGCATATTAGAATGATTTCTGAAGGATCATGTGACACTGAAGACTGGAGTAATGGCTGCTTCAGAGTCACAGGAAATAAATGCAATTTAATTTTTAATATTTCACAATATTACTGTCATTAGTGTAGTTTTTAATAGGGACACACCAATCCGATACTCGGTATCGGATTATTTGCCGGATCGGGTATCGGTCAGGCAGGACCGATCCAAATCCGATTCTGTGTTATTGTCAAGCCCCAGTGCCCCACAAAAGGCACAAAAACATTATAAAGCATCATCAATTCTTCGTGCACTATATTAAGTGTTCTGAAGCCATTCCATAGTTTAATGTGAGGTACAGATGAATATTTAAATCATTAAATTCAAGTTCACGTAAATGCTTCCCTCCGCTGCGGCTGTCAGTCATTCTCAATTCAGCTTTCAAACTAGGTGTCACGTTCGGTTACGACAGTCAACACGATGAAACTCTCTCCAAGATGATTCAATGATCCTATTATTATGCTTGATCTGTAGATAACGCTCTATGTATTTTACAACGTGTAACATTTTACCAGATTTAGTGCTTCACTTATTCACTTTTATTTGTTCCCCACTAAATGTTTTTCCACTAAATGTTTAGATTTTATACAATTATTGTGCACTCATGATTTTTCTAGAGTAACTTTAGAAAAATTATCCACTAATCTAGTTTATCCACCATCTAGTTTATAGTAGTATTTTTGTCATAGATTGTGATTGTGTTGTTTTTCTTTATAATGAAGTTGTCTGTATTTAATAGATTGTGTTTAACACACAAAAGAGTGATTATCAGTTCAACACACTGAGGTATAGAAATTCTACATTGAATTTTTAAACAAAACTGCACTGGTATCGGATTGGTATCGATATCGGCCGATACTCAGAATTTTTGGTATCGGATCGGAAAAAATGGTATCGGTGCATCCCTAGTTTTTAATCGAATAAATGCAGCCTTGGTGAACATAAGAGACTATCAAAAACATGACTGACCCAAAAATCTTTGAAAGGCAGCAAGACTTCAATTCACAGAAAAAACATGATGATCAGCTGCAGTAAGATGTGGTGACAACAACAGTGGGCCGATATCCCTATTGTTGAGCCCTGACTCAGTTCAAACAATAATAGGTCACAATTCACTCTCTATACATTTAAACAGATGGTGTGTTGTCCATTCACAAAGGCTGATAATAGATCAGAACAAACTAATAACTGCTGATCAACTGGCCTGGCTTATACATCGGCCTATGACTAATCATTAGCTCTACCGGGCTTACAGTTTTACCCATAAATCAGCTGCAGAACAAGAACGCCCTTACAGAAACACTAGTGCAGTCTAGGAAACAGTTCATGCATTCAAACATAAATTGCTTTAATATGCTTAATATAAACAAATACACACTTTATTTTCCTCAAGCAAGCAAAACATGTTATAGCTAACATCTGCAAATGTTATCAATTCAAAGCGGTCTTGTAGTCTAAACTGCAAAGCATAGCACTAGCAACGCCAAGGTCATGGGTTTAATTTCAAGGGAATGCATAAACTGATAAAACGTATACCTTCAATGCAATGCAAGTCACTTTGGATAAAAGCATCTGTCAAATGAATAAGCAAATGTAAAAATGTTTTAATTATATGAAAAGCTATCAACTATTTATATTGTATTATTGTGATTTTACAGAATCCATGAAAACTTTGTCATGACCTGTTTCTACAAAGGCACTAACAGTCATCAAATAAAATCCATCTGAAGGATCTCTGAAATTATCCTCTTGAGCACAGATCACAACACTTAAACAGGCTCAAGATCAAAGGCACAATTAAAATCCAAATCTAGAGTTTGCCTTTTTAACGACATCTACAGTTCTGACTATTCCCAGTTCTGCCCGCCTCTGGTACCTGCTGTCCGCTGCCTTTCTCCAGCCGGTCGATCATCTCTTCAAACTGCAGGGCCCCTACATCCATCTTCTTCTTCAGCTTATTTACAAATGCCTCATCCTCGGAGTCCAGGTCATAATCCGGCTGTTCTGTGTCCAGACTGAACGCTGTATGTAGCAAGAGAAGATTGGAGAGAAAAAAAACAAGTCAAAACAGTGACCCAAAACCATAATAATCCAAGTTTGACTGCAGGAAACAAACAAAACCGCATAGGCATTCAAGGTACAATGTGTAATTTCTGTGCATCTAGTGACATCAAATTGAATTGCAATCTGCTTGAGAGGCCCAACATGGCTATGTTATCTTGTGACTAAGTTGCGTGCAAAATTGGCATATCGCATAAAACATTTGAAAATAAACCTACGTGTTGAAGAGAACCAAACAGTCACTTCCTGGGACATTAATGGAATATATCTGTAATAAAAATGGAAGCTGCTACAATCAGGGAAGCCACTGTGGTTTTTTTCCCCTACATCATAAATGACTTGCGTCTCAAAGCACACAGACAAAAAGCAAAAACGCTGTCATGTTATCTTGCGTTCGGAGACAAAATATTTTATTAAATTATAATCAATGGTTTACCAGTGCTCAAGTTGGTTTTGAAGGGCTTTTAAAAGTGCTAAATGGATTTATATCATTTCCTGTTTGCTCCCTTTCCTGTCACAGCTCAGTAAAGTCAGTAGTAAAATGCGTGAAGGACACACAAACCTCAAGCCCTTAATCTGAATTGGAGATATTTGGTCTGGGTAAAGGCTGAATGACTCACGCTGTATGTGAATGAGCTGTTTGGGCATCCTGAAGTCCCCCGGATAGAGGGACTCATAGTAGGCGATGTTGCTCTCAGCTTCTGGGACGGGAATCACCATGTTGTCCCTCTTCTCCCCGTACACCTGCTGAGCAGAGATCGCCCGTTGGAGATGGTGTTCCTACATAAACACACACAAAAGACAAGATTTAATTAAACTGAAGGGGCAAGTTTATGTGGGGTTTGGCTGAATGGTGACAAGTCATGTGACTAAATGCTAAGATTATCATAAACACACTGACTCCACTTTAAGATATTGTTTGGAGATTCACACTTATTTCAGGGCAGCATAAAGGAACAGAATTCAACTACACCAGCATATCCAATAGAATCTCAATGGTTAAAAATAAATAAATAAATAAATAAATAAAAATAAATAATAATAATAATTTAAAAAAATAAAATAAAAAAACTAATAAAAATTGTGTTGAGCTGGCTAACAAAACAAAAATGGACATAGAACTAGAGCGGAGTACTAGCATTTAATAAAAATAAAAAAACAATTCAATTCTTTATCAGGCATTAGAAAAAAAAAAAAAAAAATGCATGCACATTTTAATAAAAATCTCACATTAAATACATTATCACACATTACGGATAATTGCCAGAATTTCACCAGTTTTGAGCTTGTTATATTGTTATATCTTCTATAATTAATAAATGATGCACACAAATGTAAAATATGGAAACAAGTACCGATGCATAAACGTGCAAAAGAATGCCTATATTAATACATACACAAACACAATGATATAAGCAACACAGCCCTAAAAAGCATATTGTTGTAACTGACATAAAATTCATAAAGAAATAGCCCATCATGATAAATTCAATACATCTCAAATAGGGGTGCGCACCAATAGCCAAATATTTGATCAGTAATTATTAAAAAAATTATTATTTTGCTACATATGTTGCTTTGCTGGGAGTGAAATCCTAAGCGGACAAAAACTCGCGTTTATAACTTAATGATTGTATTTGATCACAGAATGTTGCGTCTGCCTCTAGGCAGAGCGAAGTTTGGAATTACTTAGATCAAAATGATTTTACTAAATGACCATATAAAACAAAATTACTTTTGATTAAATGGATCAACATGTCGCGTGGAAACATTGTCAGGTGAAACTGAGTTATCATAAACATCACCACCATGGAGAGAAGAACACCAGACGAATGAGGACAGCTGTCCATCACGGCATTCACGACGTGTTTAAGAACAGAAAACACAAAGCTCTGTGGGCTGCAACAACTAGTCGATAAAATCGATAATGAAAATCATCGACAAGGATTCTGATTATCGATTAGTCGGGTCTGCCCTTCCACCTGGCTTCCACCAGTCGCGCCAAATTACAACACTTTATAACGCATTTCTATGGACAAAATTAAAGAAATAGTGGAGTGGAAACAGAGTGAGCTGCTGCAGGAAATGTACATGATCCAAGTGCCCAAAACATGATAATTCTTTATTTTAAGCTTCAAGCGAATGCATTAGCGTTTAACATACCCTGTCATGCGCTTTGACAAATGCGCGTGCGTCCTCAGCGCAAAACGTTAATTTTACAGGTTATATCCACTGACTGATCTATATAGAGAACAGTAGTTATATCTGTAAATGCTACTAATTCACGCGATTATTTGCGTCCTGACAGACAGTCTGTGTTAAACTTCAAACTTCACTGAACGAGCGCCGGTGTGGCGGGCATGCGCATGTGCATCAAACAGACAGAACGCAGTCGAGAGGGAGACAACTAACATTCAGCGCAAAAACATTCATTTAGCTGCAATATCTGCTTTAGGACGCTAAATTTAGGTTTAAAAGTCAACATGTAATTCACGTATTTTATGAGAGTAATAACTGTAAAGGGATAACCGTGTAATTGAATATAAATGTAAGACGTTTCTTATAGCCCATTTACAGAATAAAGAAATGACAGTGACAGGTTACTTTGTCCATGGCGAATGTGTGTGTTCCTAAAGAACATTCTTCTTATCTAGTAACACTGAGTTTGTGTTTTTTTTGTGTTTTTGTTTTTTTTAAATATTTTAATGTAGGGATTTAAACTCCTTTTGCTTAGTAACTTTTTTGCACATAAATGTATAGCACAAACATACCCTTACGAAAATTAACCATAATTTATTAAATCAAATCAAATCACATCACATCACCTTTATTTATATAGCGCTTTTTACAATGCCAATTGTTTCAAAGCAATTTCACAGTGGTAACAGGAAAATAATGCAACAGAATTTGATTCGGCTGTACAGCCGCTCTGGTGAAAACGGTGATGTCATCCAGCTCATTTCAATTATCATATAGTGTCAATGCAGGCAAATCAGTAATATAGTTGAAATTTAAGTGTCCCCAACTGAGCAAGCCAAAAGCCAAAGGCGACGGTGGCAAGGAACCAAAACTCCTTCAGGGCCAGAATGGAGAAAAAAAACCTTGGGAGAAACCAGGCTCAGTCGGGGTGCCAGTTCTCCTCTGGCCGACGAACAAATAGTGTATGATTATGATTCTGGCAACAGAACTATATATATTATAGTAAAACCATGTTTTTTGGCGTATTGATTACCATTTGTGTACACACACAAATCCCATATAGTTAAACTATTGATTTTAAGCAAAACTATGGTGAATTTGTGGTTACCATTGAATAACTACAATAACCCTGTTATTTATTTATTATTATTATTTTTGTTTGTTTTGTTCATTGTAAAACCATGATTAATTTATGTAATGGTAGATATATTCATTATGTATATTTTCATAGCACTCAGCTGACACGTTTGTTTGAAGGACAGCATTGGGCAGGATGTGGAATAGCGTTTTTTTGTCAAAATAACTGGGCTTTTTATCCGATTAATCGAAAAAAATAATCGGCCAACTAATCGATTATCAAACTAATCGTTAGTTGCAGCCCTAAACTTCACTAAGCACACTGTTATCTGCGTCCCTGCAACGTCTTTCAGTGGAGCGTGTTTTCTCTGTAGCTAGCCTTATTGTTATCAGACTGAGGAGCCACTTTCACCCGAGCATGTGGATATTCTTTTTTTTCTCTCAACATGAACATGAGAAACAATATAAACACGATAACCATATGCTGACGAGCATATATGTACATTCTGCTCGATAACTGGCACAGGATGCATTATTAGCATTACATTTTCTAATCATAAGCTTGTTCAGAAATGGTGACAAAAACGTCATCTTTCTCGTTAAACTTCATTTAAATAATATTTTTTTTTTATGAGCCCAAATGTTCAAATACAATAGTTTTGAAAAATGCCCATCCTTAATCTCAAAGCATCACAACCTCAAAAGTGGAATGCATCAGTGCAAGTGCAAAACACAGTGGCCAGAAGAGACAACAACAGTCAAACAGCACACTGACAGAACAATAAAAACTAGGAAGTGTAAATTCTGGGTTGAAACCGAAAATTCTGAATGCACTTGGCCGAAAACCAAAACTAAATAATAAATTAATTATCAATTAATTAATCAAACTTATTTAATCATGAACACTCAAATAGCTAAAAATGAGTTGTACAAACATTTAAATTGCACATAAGGCATTTACATGACAATAAACTGAAATAACTTGTTTTCATGACAGATTTATTCAAACATAGCCTATATTAAATTATGAAGACATTAACAGGTTAAGTAAAATATAGCCTAATGAATATGTAATGCAGGGCATATTTAGCAAAAGGCTCTTCTCTAGAGTTATTGCTTCTAGATACAGCTAACTAATGAGCTTATGGACATTAAATGGCTTTCTTGAGGTAATTGTAACGTTAAGTGACATTGTATAGCCTACAATCTGTTTTATGGAGGTCTTTCCCAGTGGAAACACTGATTGAGTGTTTACATAAAACAGGAGTCATTTTGGTAAGTTCTAATATATCTTTCAACATACCCTTTGGCGTTTACCCATGTTTATTTTGTGTTGTTTGTTTGTTTCTTATGTTAACAAGCCACGCCATGCTAACATCACGGCTATTTACATGGCAAACACAAGGTCAATATCACAATCCATAAAATTTAAATTATTATATGGAACATTTTAACTTGACATAAGATGGCAGAAATTCTGGTGCATCCCTACTAAAAACATCAAATGAACCGAGTTAATCAACTGTTGTGGTCTATCCTTAGTTCCCACCAATGCAAGGAAACCACTGACACAGTAGAGCTGGATCTGTCAGATGCAAACCAAATGAAAACATTGGCATTTGCCAATAGTACAAAAAACATACACATACTCTATTATCAATGTTGAAAATAGTTTTGGCTGCTTAACATTGTGGAAACTGATTTTTTCCCCCAGGATTATTTGATGACTCCACTGTGTGTAATACTAACACAGATGTAAACACAAGTTAGGCTACTGGAACTTTCTTATTTTTCTTAACTGATTAACCATCTGATAAGCAAAATATCTAACATTAACTTGCAGTGACTTTTATATAAGGTGTTCAGGAAGCCTGAAATTAAACTTCAAACAGGACTGCCAATGTTTGAGTTCAGCTTGCCTCGGAGTGGTTTATCTGAAGAAAAAAAACAAAAAACCCAACTAACGCTTTAATCTATACAGGGAAATATTAAAGGTTGAAATGAATAACTGGTTTGTATATACAAGACCATTTTTATAATAGAAATGTAATGAATATGTAATATAGTGCATAATTTTTGCAAAATGCTCCTCTCTAGAGTTTCATTTTTCTAATTATAGAGTTTATGGACAGTGAATGTCACGTAATGTTACATTTACCTTAGGAAGGTCATTGTTTACAAGCTGTTTTATTGACGTCTTTCCCCAGTTGAAACACTGATTGAGTGACTACATGAGATATGATTCATTTCAGTAAGTTGTACCGTTTCTTCCAACATACCCGGATGTTCATTAAAATTTTATTTTGTGCGATAACGAGTAGTAAAGACGAAGAGATGATCAATTCACAGGCGCTACAGCAATCCATCACACCACATTAAAAATGCCAAAACTGTTTTTATCGTTTGAATTTCGTAATAAAACGTACAGAATTTAAAAGCTAAGACTTTTTCAAATCAATATTAAATCTACACTTTCTTATGTCCTCTTTGCTCCACGATGTTTTTCACTGTGTGAGAACAGTTTCAGTTACATAGTCTCATGCTGAATGTGCCAGTGTCACCCCGGACACTCCTCTGGCTTTGCCACGGAGCGTATCAAGGTTTCCACAAAAAAACATCACAACTGTTTTCAACATTGAAAATAATAAGAAATGTTTCTTGAGCACCATATCAGCATATTAGAATGTAGGGCTGCAACAACTAATCGATAAAATTGATTATTATCGACTATGAAAATAAATCGACAACAAATTTGATTATCGATTAGTCGTGTCTGCGCACTGTGCCTGGGAAACAATCAGCCAGTAACGTTGCTTTACAGTTGAGAATAACCCATTTCTATGGACAAAACACTTACGGAAAATAGGAGGACACAGATTGACTGCTCCAGGAAAGGTACATGATCCAAGTTGTTCGAAACATGAGAATTATATTTATAAGCACTTCAAACAAAAGCATTTACCGTGTCTTGCCCTGTCGTGCTTTGACAGATGCGTGTGCTGTTTAAAGCTTCTGACATGCGTTCTCCTCAGCACATAACATATTTTACGGTTATATCCTTATCTGTGAACATCTGACAACAAGCATCTTGTTAAACGTCACAGACTTCAGCAAATGAGCGTCAGTGGGCGCATGCGTGTCAAACAGACGGAGCGCAGTAGAATAGGAACGCAATAATTCTAATTTCTGACTAAAATACACATTTTGTTAGAAATTAAGTGTAGGTTTAAAGTTCTACATGTAACAAGTAATCATATTTATGAGAGCAGTAACAGTAAAGGCATTATTGATGGTATAGCAAATAAATGTAATATAATTACGTTCAGACGATTCAGATTACGTTCAGATTATGTTCCTCATACCTCGTTAACTTTGTACATTTGTTTGTTTGTTTGTTTATTTTTAATTTTGTTATTTTAATTTCTGCTTCAAAATGGTAAGCAATCAGTTGATTTTAGGTTAAGAACGTAATGTTTGTATTTAAACCCTTTTTGGCTTATAAAATGTACAACATAGCCTACATAAATAAATTCACTATATTTGTTTTTAGAGGCTTTATATTGGGCAGGACATGGAATAAAAATGTAAAATAATGGATTCATTTTAAATTTAAAAATATATTTTATAATCATAATCTCATCCGATTAATCAAAAAAATAAATCAACAGATTAATCAATTATAACAATTATCGGTAGTTGCAGCCCTATTAGAATGATTTCTAAAGGATCATGAGACACTGAAAACTTGAGTAATGATGCTGAAAATTCAGCTTTGCCATCACAGAAATATATGAATAATATATATATGAAAAATGTACAATATTGCTGTTTTTGCTATATTTTTGACCCAAATAAATGCAGCCTTGAGGAGCATAAGAGACCTTAAAAAAAAAAAAAAAATTCCAAACTTTTTACCACATCACCCGCTTGACAAACCACTAATGTTGGTCCCTGATACCCCATTATTATGAACATATAAAACACTGTCAGTGGGACAGCAGTACATACACTCGTCTGGCATCTCACACAAACACCATAACATGAACAGCCTTGACACCTGTCCCAGAGTGTTGAGGTTAACACCACTGTCTAGCATTTTAACACATTCACCTTTAGACAGACATGTTTACTACATGCATATTATTTCCCCCAGCACATTTGCACACATTAATAGATCAGTGTGGAAAGTATGAATAATTCTCATTCAAGACTTGAAAAATCTAAGATATGTGGAACGAGAACAATGTAGTTTAAAACATGTTGCTTTATTTCTTTGATTTTATGCATTAAAAAAAACAACTGAGAAACAGAGAAATACACAGACAAATGTCATGGGGGAAATAATTTATGTTTAATGAATCAGATCTAAATATTTCCACATTAGTAGTTGCTGAAAGAGACTGCGCTTCATTTCATGTGTACTATTTGCCTGTATGATGCTGTTGATCTACAAATGAAATAGAGATGTCAAGAGCTTCAGTTGCCCGCGTTGAGAAAAGAAAACAAGGCCTCATGTGCGCCCCTGCCCCAGTCAAAGGGATCACTGCATACACCTAAACAGACCGGTAGGGCCAGATATGCTTCCTGTCAATTCAGAGATACATACACCAATGCATTCACAATGTACATGAATGTAAGTGCTTCTCAGCGTATCTTCATTAAGAACACATGCAATTTAAAAAAAAAAAAAAAAAAAAATTATAATAATAATAATAATAATAAATATATATAAATATATATATATATATATATATATATATATATATATATATATAATAAAATGATGCTTTCTCTGACACATCAGTTTTTCTGACCAAAGCTTATGGCTCTTTATAAGAAATAAAAACTTCTTTGCATGGACACTTTGAACAGTTTAAGTATGAAATAAATACTGCACTAATTGTTTTGCTGCTGTTAATTGGTGATTTCTGTTTGAGGGCGCAGAGATTGGTGCCCCCTTTGGCTCAGTGCGCGTTACTGCACCTCCACGGAGCCTTGAGATAATCAACAAAATGGCGGCTTTCCCCGTGGTCACGTGACTCCTTTGTACTCCGTAACCCGTCTATCGGCAATAATACTGCGGAGTAATAACATCCGATGTGATATTTGAAGAGAAAAACGTTTAATATGTGGGCCCAATATACTAAACCTCGACCGTATCGGACGGTAGCTACTAGATTTGACGCGTTTCTGCAGGAGAAATGGCGGCCATTTTGTGTACACTGGCGCAGAGAGGCAAGGGACGCGCCTCTGACAAGAAAAATGAAATTATTTCCAAAATACATGATTCTAAGCAATAAAACGTACCGATTCCTCCTCTTTCTCCATCCCCGTGGGCATCTGTGGTACTGCCCGGTTAATAGACGCATATTCGTGCAGGTCGGGCAGGTCCTCGCAGCGGAAGACTGGTAGAGGCTTGGAAGCGTCCAGCGCCCGCGCCCGAAACGACAGTTTACTCATTTTTCTTTATATTTCGAGATGCAGCATAAATCTATCCGATCCCCTAATGTTCCCTACTGGTCCGATTAAAGTTCTCATGGATGATGCCGGTTCGGTGTCCAGCAGTGCACGGGTCGCTCGGTGGAGGTGGCGGGGCGAGCGGAGGCGCGAGGCCGGGTGTCGGTCGCACTCTCTCGGTGTGTGTTTCCAGCGCGCTCCGGTCCCTGATTCCAGGCTCAGTGCGCCATGGCCAACATGGCGGACATTAAAAACACTCTTTAACGGTTCGCTCGTGTTGGGCGGCCCAACCCCCCGATCCCAGATCAGCCATTCCCACATGGGTTTACAACGCATGCGCCTGTGGCGCGAGGAGCTAAGGGGGGAGGGAGTGAAAACCACTCCCATACCTTTTGCAGAGCGCTCCTCTTTAAAACATCTCTTTTTGCCCGCTGTGCATTAGCATGTATATAATTTCAATTGATATTAGGACACAAAAAAAAAAAGGTAAATAGACTAATAAAGTCTATAGAAAGCGCCGATTAATACTTGGCTGCTGGTTCTTTTCCAATTTTCTACTTAATGCATCTTGTAGTCGATGACTACACAAGGTAAAACAGGTGACCTAATGACAGAAGAGACATTAATACTATATTTTAGTGCATTTCGATGCCTTCAAGTGTTGCATGCTGTATTGTTGTGTATTTGAAAAAATGAACTTTGACTTGACAAAGACAATTTCCCCAACTACAGAAGCTTGTTTCTTTTACATTTTTGGAAATAAATAATAATATATTAATATATAAATGTTAAAAGATACACGTAATGTAATAATGTAACATTATAAACATCTTTACTGTCACTTTTGATCAATTTGCTGAATAAAAGTATTAATTTATTTACACTTAAAAAAAAATAGCTACTGACCCCAAACTTTTGAATGGTAATGTCTGTGCATATACTTGTATATTTATCTATGCGAGGACTAGTTTGAGTTTTAGACAATCGGAGTGAGGACACAGAATAAAGTGAGGACCTTTTGGCTGGTCCTCACTTTCTGACACTCCTTTAAAGGGCTGTTTGAGGGTTAAGACTTGGTTTTAGGGTTAAAGGCCGAGACACCAAGCCGATGGTCGGGTAATCTCGGGCCGTTTTTGAGCATCGGTCGGTTTAGTTTTTTCGGTGTGTTCTGCACCGTTGGCTCTAGGTGGACGCCGTCAGTTTTTTTTGGGCCGATTCAACATGATGAAAGCGAGCAAAGAAGTCAAGACGGTACAGATAGAAGGCTGTTATAATTTTACATCATCTTACCTGAACATTCGAATGCATGAATATGTTCATAATAACATGAGCTGACTGGAATGAAGAAAGTGATCAGTGTGATTGATATTCAAAATGGTAAGCAAGCACTGCTTTGTTTACGATTTGTATATCTGCAGTCCTATTTTCAGTTACCCTTTTTGAAATGACGAAAACAGACTATTGATACCTGCTGATATAGACAGATATTTACTTACATGCAAGCACAGAAAGCACATGCCTTTTGGTGTGTTTAAGTGCAGCTTTTTGGCTGAGACGCAGCCGATGCGAGGCAACAACACAGTCGGCTTTCGTTGCCGCTAGTTCTTTGACGTTGGCTTGGTGTGTCCCGGGCTTTAGGTTAGAATTAGGTTAAGGTTAGAGTAAGCCACTGCATTATATGAATGTCCTCACAAAGATAAGCATACATGTGCGTGTATAGCCATATATTTTTTGAACAAGTCGAAAAATCAAAAGTGTGCATATTTCAAATAATTCATTGTTAGTTAAAATGTTTGACATACAAGTTTGATATAGAAGTTATTCAATCATACTTCTGAAGTGACATTACGTTTCTAGATGGATGAATGTCTGGTTTGTGTTACTGACCTAATTCATGAGACCTATAGGTAAACAGTAACAGTTACATATTTCAAACATGCTTTCCTTTGGTTTTTACAAACTGAGAAATCATTCTCTGTGGTTTATGCTGCATAAATTTCCCCTTGATTTTCACAGGGACATCAGGGCAGCAATGTAGCTTGAATAAAAGACATGTGAACCTTGTGTAAATGCTGTTCAAAGAAGATGACAAATTTGCCTTGAAAAGGAGATTTATCCCCAGCTTCATCTAAGTGATGTTACAGCACAATCTAAAAAAATACTATTCCCACTGGAAACGACAAAGACAAGTGCCTTATGACGGTAATGAGACGCCCACAAGATCATGTTTCACTGCAAAAACATGCACCATTCCCCTTCTGTCTGCTAAAGCAGTCCTATATACTCTCTCCTTCACTTACATCATAATAAGACCACAACACATCAAGTAACAATAAAACCTCCAGATTTAACAGCGTGGAATTATTAAAAAAAAAAAAAAAAAAAAAAACATGCATCAAGAACATATGATGTAACCACATGTGTTTAGTTATTATCTGATTTAAAGGGTCTAAGATAAAGCCCCTAAGAAGATATGATCTAGCACAAGTGTAGTTTTACCTCCACTCCCAGGAGACTGCCATCGCCCACAGGGGACCCGTCTCACCCTCCAGAGGGATAATCCATCCGGCACCGTCCATCCCTGTCACACACATTGACATATGAGCATTGACCATGACCATACTCTTGACCTCAAGGGTGAAGGTGTTGCCATCTCTAGGACAACAGCCAAATTATGACATAAGTGCAAATGCACACAGCTTTCTTGTACCAACAAAGGGGCAGTGATATGTGTTGTTTTTCCATATTAAATTAATAAAAGACAAATCTGCAATAGCGCCACCATGCTAAAAGCCTGAACAATAACGCATTTTCGGTCGCTTCGCGCAAATCCATTTGACCGTTCACAATTATGTCACTTTAAATCCGGATTTTACGTAAATGAACAACGGGCGCTCGTGCAATATGAAGCTCGCGGAGCGGAAGAGAATGTAAAAGCTGCTCGGCTAACCGAGAAAAAAATATCTGACAGGACGAAAAACGAATAGTGGCGAGCTTTTAAAGAGGATGACACGTAGACTCGCGGTTAATGTGCGGAGATGATGCGGCCATCCGCAGTCAAACCTTCTGCAGATATTTAACCTGCGCGAAAAGTGCTCCGTCGTCTTTGTTTCAACCCACAAATAGCTCGCGAGCGATCATAAAATTCCGACATTTTATCAAAGTGTGCAGTTATCAAGGAGAGACCTAATTTAGGAAGAGATTTTGAGTTTATTTTCCAGGCTGATGTGACATAATGATGTTGTGAATATGCTGACGCTCGCCTGCCAAGTTCACAGTTTGACTCGCTCATTCAACAACCCTTTATGTTATTAAAACGACATTAATCGATCAATCCACTTTAAAAGGGAGGCAGGCATATAGTCAAGACTTACCAGCTCTAGATCCCGAGATATCTACGTGTCTGTCCTGAATTTGCCACATTTCAATGTTTCAGACGGCGTAACTGTGTAACGCATCAAGGTGGTGTTTGGCAAACAAACGGCAGAGTCGTCAGACATACTGTCTCTCTCTCTCTCTCTCTCTGTCTCTCTGTCTCTCTCTCTCTCTCTCTCTCTCTCTCTCTCTCTCTCTCTCTCTCTCTCTCGCCTTCCGCTCGACACGGCGATTAGAGAATCTTGTCGGTTAAACGAAGACAACGCAACCCCGTTAAAAGATCCGGCAAGGAAATGAAGGAGTTATTTGCGTCAGATTAAAGCTGTAAGCAGACCCCGGGGAGAGTCCGAGACTGCCACAGGGTTAATAACTTTGCAATGGCAGCGAGACGCCTCCTGATTGGTCAGTGAGTGGCACCAATCACCTGTGGGAAGCTTCAGGCATATGATCTAAGTGGCAGCATGAAGAGAAGCTGTGGCAGAACTAATTACTGCAAAAATACACCTAGCCCCTTCTATTGTCTTCAGATCATTTATGACAAGGTGTCGGTATTAAATAATACTTTAAATACGGTGTACTTTGTGTTAGCAGGGTTTAAACTTGTAAAGAATATCAATACACAACAACAACCATTTTCCATCTGTAGTCTGTTTTTGAATAACCATATGGCCTTTACACGTTTTGTCACTAGTTTTGTGGCATTTAGTCCATATATGTTTGCTTTACCGAAGTTTATGCAATGTAAAGACCCGTTCACACTAAGAATGGCTGTGTCCGAAATCGCATACTCTCTTGAGTAGTTACTTATTTTGAATAAGTAATTACTTCACGAACGTTAAAAGTACGTTCTATAGTATGAATGTGTAGTATGAATGTAATCCAGACACTACATTCGCCATGTTGTCATTATCATGTGACCTACAAGCGTCAGTTGCGTTGCTTCACTGTCATTCAGAAATCCTCTCCCGTGGCCTGATGGGATAGAAAGTGTCCATCATATGCACACTTTAGAATCTTGCCAGAAGTAAATCTGGGTACTTTTTGCCTACTCTTTTATACTGTGTACTGTGAATTCAGACATACTTCTTTTGTCACATACTGTTTTTCGCCTCCTATATAGGGAAGTATGCAATTTCGGATGCAGCCTATAACACCATGTCCACGGCAGCAGTACAGCGTACAATAACGTTCTGCTTATTATAAGCGCATGTTGCAGTAAAGTCGTTCAGTAATTTACTGCGATTGTTAAAACTTTATAGTTATCATCCTTGGTTAACAGCCCTTAACACTGGCAAAATGCACTTTTAGTAGACACATGCAGTCACAATTTACAGTCTTTCTCTTGTGAAAGCAAAAACAAAAATATTGATGACTCATCCTGCACTACACAGATTTTTGTCCAATCAGTTGCTCTCTAGAATGAGAATGCCCCTCCCCAAAATACAACCAGACACTGATTAGCATGGAGAAAAATAAATCACCCACACAAGAGTGTATTTTATAAAACAGTTTTATTGGCTTTACAGAAAGTACCAAAATAAGTAGTCATTGGTGGATCTTGTGTCTTCTTGTGAGATTATGGCCAGAGCAAAGGAAAGGAGGAATTTAATATTTACATTTAAACATAAAAAAAAAAATATTTCAAGCAATGGGAAACTAGCTTATAAATCAGTTCTCAACTGGTAGGTTGTGACCCAAAAAATGCATTTGATTGTGTAGTAGACAGAAGGGAAAAAACAATGCTAAATGCACATGGCAAAATGGTAAATAAATACATTTATCAAATTTTAAAAGGAAACATTTGTTGTTGGCATCTGAGTGGGTATTTTGGTCCAAAGTCAAATGACCCAGACTACATTAAATACAGTTTATGGTACTGTATGAAGTCACCAATGTAAAATCTGGTTCCTGAAGCAAGACCAGTTGAGAACCACTGCTGCAATCCATACAGAAGATCCATCAATTTCCCTCATATTTGGGGTTCACCACAGTTGTCACAGCACTCTTGTAGATGGGATTCTCACCCTAAACAGAACAAAAAGACCATACAAACATGAGTATTATCCCAATATTCTTACCATAGCATATATATATATATATAGCATGAACCCAACAAAATGTTTTTATTTGCAATATTACAAAATAAATAAGATTTGCATACCGTGTCCCATCTGGCATTCATCTTCTCTTTCTCGAATTTAGCGAACTCTCTGCGATCGTGAATAATCATGATCAGCTTCCAGATGAGCAGAAGCGCTAAACCAATCAGAACGATTCCTGCGACCACACCCGCTACGATGGGGATGATGTCAGGGCCAGAGGGACACTCTGTCAACACAGACACAAAGCATTATGGGACACAATGTAAAACTTAGTTATCAATAACTATGAATTAAGAAATTAAGCCGGGATGAAAAGGAAGTTGCGATAGTCTTTTCTTCTCTATTGTGACATATAGTATATCTTGAGTGAAATGGCTTCTCGAATGAGAAATTTTGATTTCTTCGTGACTTTTAATAGTAATATAAATTAGGTTTACATTTCTGAAGCACTACAATATTCCATAAAAATAAGAATTGTCAAATTTGATTTCATGGTGACTTTAAATAATAAAATCAATCAGGTTTACATCAGTGGACACACATATTTAATGTAATATTTGTAAAAAAAAAAAAAAAAAATGTTCATACTAGTACTTGGCAACATTTGTCCATCATTTACCTTTCTGTTCCGCCACATGGACCTCAATCTTGTCATCGTTCTTGGTAGCGTAGGTGAAGAAGAACCAGCAGTCGTCAGCATCCCGCTCTTTGCATTGATTGATGTGAGGCTGGTCGTTGGGCTGAGGAAGATCCTTCCTAGTGTTCACTGCTGTAAGACTGAAGTTTCTGCATTCTTTCTCACATGTATGTTTCTTGCTACCCATACCAAACTGTCGGCACTCAACACAATCCCTTGAAGGAAAACACACAGGAATGTATTTAGTGCTGCTAGCTAAATTAAATCCGTTTTAGAGGACAACTGAAATTAGAAGAAAAGTTATTCAGATGCAAAAACTGGGTTAACTTAACCTCATTAGCAAGTGTTCTGTTAATTACTCACTTGCGTTCAGTGCAAATTTTGGGGCAGGTTGGGCAGATTTCACATTTCGGACCCTCAAACTTTGGGTCGGTACATTTACACACGCCGCACTCGCAGTTGCCCCGACCATTACAGATCTGTTTGTTACTGGTCCGACAGGTGGAGGTGTCCAGAGAGCAGTCGCATGCACTGCCGGTGTAGTTAGCGTCACAAATACACTTTCTGCATTCACATCGACCATGACCTGTGGGGAAAAGCATGTCGTGTTGATAAATCCATCTTAATTGGATAAAAAAAAAATCTTGCTTAGTATTTTTGTCTTGTTTTTCAGTACAAATATCTAAACATTCTTAATTCAAGATACCTTTACTTGAGAAGGAAAATGACTTATCATTTTCATTATATATCTGACTTGATATATAAAAATATATCAAAATTAAGTGAGTTTGTTTAAAACAAGAATTTAAATTAAGTTTAATTTTCTTACCCCAGTGCCATTTTATACATTTTTCACGCAAGACTGAAATCTGAAGTAATTTTGCATATCCAGCTAATGTATCTTGATTTAAGAATGTTTAGATATTTGCACTGGAAAACAACAATACTGAGTAAGAAAATATTTCTTTGCAGTGTTCAAGCAAATGCAGCAGCTTTTAGCCCATTAAATGTCAACATAAAATCAAAATGATTGCTATTTACTAAGAAAAAACTAAATAAATGCTGGAGAAATACAATTTCTAATTAAATAAAGTATATTCTGTAAATAATAAGGGGTGCAAATGCCATTTCATGTTGATTTTAAGAGTGTTCTATATTTTTATTTTAGAAGAAGAGTGTATGCATTTTAGAATAAAAATGGCAAAATTCATTTACAACATTAAATTTGTGATAAATAAATACATAAGGTAAGGTAAAAGACAGAATTGCAAATCCTCAAAGAGTCCTACCTCCACAGAGCTTGTTGTTGGAGCGGTCGCAGCTGAAGTTGTCGCACTCGCAGAACTGTCCGCTGTATCTCTCCTCAGGATTGTCTCTTTTCTTACACTCGCATGTTCCACAGAGACATTCTCCATTGTTGCTGCAGATGTCTGTTCCGTTACCCATGCGACAGTTTGCATCCAAATCGTCTGTTTTGACCTCATTTTGGCTGCACTCACATAATCGGCCTAATCGGCCTTCATTACACCTGATATAAGAATAAAACATAGAATCAGTATGATTGTCATAGTTATCTGCATTTGCATATGAGAGAGAGTGACAGCTTCTCAAACCTGCATACTCCACACTCCAGGGTACCGTTGCCAAAGTGACACTCTGGGCTGTTTGGGATTCCGTCTTTGTGACATTCACAGTCGCAGATGAAGTTGAGGACGATCTCCACCTCTTCGTTGAAGCCCAGCGGTTTGATCTTTATTGTCTCTGACTTACCATTAGATGGACAACCCTTAGCCGTGATTTCTATATCAAACTTCACCTATGAGGCACAACACATTGTTTTATGTTCCAGGTGGCATATTATTTAAGGAAATAGAAATAGCAGGGTGTACAGGGAAAAGATTTTATATGTGAAGCTTTTTATATTCTTTACAATGCTAAGGCCTTGTGTACAGGAGAAGACAGAAGCTTTTTGTGCACATCATCCTTCCCTCAGGTCATTTTTTTTTTAAATTGAGTGTTCATCGGAGTGGTCCAAGACCTTAAGACTTTTGTCGCACTTGATCCATGAATACACAAAAAAATTTACTGGATTCGAGGTTTATGTGGTTGTAATAAAAATAGTAATAAAATCCTTCCCTCTCAAGTCAATTTGACCCCCTTAGGAATGAATGGAATGCGAGGAATGCTTCAGTATACATAGAAAAACCTAAAAAATGCTCAAAATTAAAACTAAAAATGCTAAAACTTAACCAAAAATGATTTTAGAATGTCTACATGTGTATCTGAATGCATACTGAAAAGATAACTCAAGAACTGACTTTAGGACCCAGCGGAAGAGTGAATTTGCTCCATATAGAGCTATAAGGCCATCTAGTGGCAAAAGTCATGAAATATCATGTTATATTATTTTATTTCCACAAGAGGTCGACAGAGACACCCAAATTGACTCAATGTATGATAGTTTGAGCTGATTAGAGCTGGTTTATGCATGTATTGGAGTTATTTTGAATTTAAGTTGTAAGAATGTGAAGAATGTGCTTAAATTATATTATTTATTGATAAAATCTAGTAATTTAAAGAAATGAAAAAAAAAATCCCAAAAATTGCGTTAAAAATAGAAAAAAATATAATGAAATAATATAAGCTTTCTGGACAAAAAAAGGTATAATTTTAGGCCTTCGGGTCATTTTGACCCGGGATGGAAGGATTTGTTACAGGATGCGAGGGAGGGATGAAAGTTGTGCATTGTAATTTAAATTCTCTTTTAACAACCTGTTAATTGGTTAACTGCAAATTACCTTACTATATGGTGAAAAACTGTAAATGGTTAACATCACATTATGTACTTGTACAGTAAAATACTGTCAAATGTATGTTTTTGCAAGTAAAAACTATGAATCACTGTATCAGATTATCTGCACTGAAATAGTGCAACATGGAGTTTTCGAACTGATTTGCACAGAATGGAAAACAAAGATAACTAGTTGGAATTTCCTCTCCCAGTCTTTCCTTTAGCAATTTCATTGGGTATTGCTGTAGCTCCTCTGCTTGTCAGAGACAGTCAGGTTGGCTATATTTAAAATAAGAAGAAATTCATCCTAGCATCTGAGTTAGAAGTCTGCTGCCATATGGAAAGAGCGATGGGCTTCTGTCTTGAGCTACAGCTAGTTCCTTTACATGCACGGACAAGTTGAGATGGCTTTTATTGCATTCACCTCATCCCCAATGGAGATGTTGGAGCACGTTCGCCCACTTTCTCCTTTTCTGCTCACTCCATTCTTGCAGTGGGAGACGTAGGAGATGGACACACCAGCAGGTAGCCTGGTGTTCTCCAGAATGACCTCTGCGGACAAAGACTGATAGACAGAATTAAACACAAGAGAGTATATTACTGCTGGGAAAATAAAATATTCATTCAAATCTTACATTTAAAGGGATAGTTCACTCTTGACAATTCTGTTTACTTAGCCTCATCATTATTTTAAACCTGTATGAATGTCTTCTGTGGGATACAAAAGAAGACATTTTGAAATTCAATACTTCAAAATATCTACTTTTGTTTTCCACAAAAGAAAGAAAATCATACGGGTTTAGAATGACATGAGGCTGATTAAAAAAGTTTTCTTTTTTGGGTGTACTATTACTTTTTATTTTTCTGGGGCCGGTTGCATAAACATAGCCATTATGTTAAGACAGTGTCTTAAGTTCTAGTATGACCCACTAGCAGTTAGTCAGGGGCAGTCAGTCTTACTTTTCGGTATCAAATTAGGCCAATCTACGTTTTTATGTAACTGACTTAAAAAAGCTATGAACAGTCTTAAAGAAAAAAATGTGATGTCCAACTTGTAAGACTAGTCTTATAGGTTTATGCAACCGGCCACTGCTGGTCGCACTTTATGAACTATGAATTATGAACAACCTTAAAACATCAGAACTGGCTGTAAAGTGAATTCCTTTGTACGCAAGTGAAAAATAACAGCGGTTTAAGTTTCTTTTCTTTTGAACTGCAAAAGGAACTAGAGCTGACCACAGCCAACCATTACTTCACACTTGATAGACATTTGATACATAAATCAAACTTACATTATAGGCGTCAATGATGAGCTGGATGACATTGGTAGAGGAGGCAGACAGTGTCCCCACTGTTGATTTAGGGATTAGAGCAGAGAGCTCCTATTGTGCACACATATATACTGTGAATCAACACAGACTACAATCTGAGTTAAAACTGATGCTTATATTATGAGATGAATAAACATGATGTTGTTGCAATCTGGAGAAGATATAATACGAGCATGCACACACCTGATAAAGAGCCCGAAATTGCTCTGTCACAGCAAAGATGGTCTGAATGTTGTTGTCACTCAGTGTGTCTACCAACTGAGAGATGGTGGGGTAGTCCTGCAAAAAATAACTGAAATGAAAGACACTGACATGTCCAGTTGTCTGTCTATATATCTATCTATCTTGCTGTAAAACTCACACTTACAAAGTAGTTGCTCATGGTGTACATATTATTGGCAAGATGACATTTCCCATCATTTGGACGAACAATGCCACCCAGTTTTCCATCTCCAGCAAAATGGAATCCAGCGTCCGTGGAAAACACGAGGAGACGAGTGACGTTCCTCCAGCCGATCTCTTTCTGAAAAAACAATCAAAACACAGCAGACAGAACAGCTTCAAATGGTCAGGTTTTGTCCAAACTTGTTCAGTAGCTAATGCATGCTGCTCCCTATGACTGAATAAGAATGATTCGAATGAGCGTGTTTCTTATTTTACAAACGCTCACTCACACATTGACTACATGGTTAGTGATTGAAAATTAAATCAGAAACCTCAGGCTACAGTCAGAACCAGTATATATAAAGATGGTGATGAAGTAATTTCATGTATACATTATCTGAAAATTTGCATTCAACTGTAGGATTTTCTAAACTAACGTAGTTGTGCACACAGCCATTCACAGGGCACGTACAACACTGCATGTGCTAACATGTACTGGAGACTTTGCCCGTAGTTCTGTGGCATTTATGGAATGTTGAACCCGACCCACCGTGCAGACAGCAGCTTGCATGATTGCATCAAATCCTGCCTCCGGAGAGTCCAGGTTTCCAGAGGTTTTCTGTTTGCTGACTTCTTGGGTGAACAATGTGCTGTCGTTGGTCAAGCTCAGGACGTTTTTGTAGCTGAAGGGTGCTGTGCAGTCGTTTGGAAAACATGGGTTCTGCAGATACTTTGGCGTCATCAGAATGAAAGGCATAACAAGCTTCTCCAAGAATGAACCAAAACCTGCAAGCAAGAGTTAGCAGATCATTTAACAGTTTTAAAATTATGCAGGCGTGAATGTGAGCATGTGTGTCTTCCTAACCGATCCGCAGGTCTTTAGTGATGTGCCGCATCTCCCTGGCAAGGTCAGCACCCAGGTTCTTGACATTCTCAAGATTACTTCGCATAGAGTGACTGAGGTCCATCAGGAAGTACAGATCGATGGGATAATCCTCTGCCCTCTTGAACATGAGAGTAAACTTCTGCGATTCGCCTGTAGAGTGACAAAGACGAGAGAGAAAAAGAAATATCTATGTTGCTCACAGTCACATGCCAATTTTCCTGTGCTTAAATAATCTTGATTTTTTTTTTACTTTCTTTCCTAAAAAATAGTTTTTTTTGTCATAAAATCTACAATGGTAAAATATGTTATGAATCCTATGAGCAATCTTGTCAGCGCTTCTTCCTCCCGCCAGTTCGGTTTTCTTTTGGAATCCATGGTGGCTGATTATATCATAAAATCTAGGCTATATATTGGCAGGTCAGTTAACAGCACACAGGTTTAAAATTTGTAATTAAGACATGGTGGAAAATGTGTATATCTTTCATTTCCAATGTGTATATTATAATGTATTTTTCTTAAATTCTTTATTGTTGAATGTAAACTCCTCTTAGGAATTTTACCATTCATTGTGAATTCATCCAAAAATATACTTAAATAAGAAAATCTATTCAGTGACTGGTCCATGCCTATGTCGTCATCCAAAATCCCGTTTGTGGCACAGCAGTGTCGTGAATCATCTCTAAGACTGACACTTAAGATTTAGTCTTACACTTCACTTAAATTACGACTAAGATGCTTGATAACTAACTTTTAAGCGCAGCTTTGAGCCAAGAATTTTTTTAAGTTAATTCTTAGCAGTGATCTTGTGAGTAATTCTCAGAAGCTTGATAAATACGGGCACTGGGCCTGTATGTATAAAACTTCTCAGAAATGCTCTTAAGAACAGTCCTAAGCTTTGACTTACATGTCAAAAAATTCTTAGTAAAAAGTAGGACTTGTCTAAGAGTAGGAGACTTTTATAAAGAAGTTAAAAGCAAATTTCATTAAAGTCTAAGACTGATTCTTAAGTGCTGACTGAGGTGACACTTAAGTGTTGCAAACTAAGGACTACAATGATGTCAACGCAAAATGGCCGCCCTCAACCACAGAATCAGCCAATAGTGAATCACAAGGGTGAAGTCACAGCAGCATGGCACCAAGCATTTTATGTAATTATAGTACAAGCATTTAATTAAGACGCCGAAACTTTAATATTTAAATTTATTTGAAAAAAATTGCATTGTGCAAAATGATCATGAATTAGTATTGATGCTGTGGGATCCTTTTCTGTTGAGATATGTCTCCTCATTTACAGTTGGAGCAATGATGTGAACTCGAGTTCCATCAACAGCTCCAGGGAAGCCCGAAATCCCCATAAAAATCCCCATAAAAGTGTCTTGCTTTTGCCGTATGGTTTGAATGTTAGTTGGGAAGTCAATGAACTGCCATAAAGTAGTGTCCCAAAGTGATCTTCACCCTTTATTCAAATATTATTAAAAATGTGTTAAAGATTTTGTAAGAATGTTGTGTAGTTGTGATTGGAATCGATTGTTTTATTTGTGATAGCACAATGAAACATGCCAATTTGTACGGACATAATTTTCCAGGCTGTCATACAAAGAATTTATGAACACATGCAAAAACAAGAGAGGACCAATGAAATATTAATAACTGAATATGTTGCAGTCAATATGCTTTTTTTCCTGTGAGCTTTTTTGTTTTTCTAAAACATGTAGCTTTGCCTTTTTTGCCAAATTATTTTGTCAGATAAATACCTTCACTAAGTTTAGTGTTTTGTTCTTCCCTCATATTTTAAAATATTTAAAATATATAAGTATAAAAATAGGCAGCGGCTGTTTGCACCAAGTGCAAATAGTGATATATTTTATTTACACCATGTAAAAGTAGCAGTTTTTTTGCAATATGTGTAAATAGTAATTAGATGCTATTTGTACTTAATTTTGGCAGATACATACTATTTGCGCCTCAGTATTGTTGTACATTAACAGGATAAAATAATAACCTAGAGTGTAAATGATTATATTTGGCACTTTATTTCCACTTTTAGAACATTTTCTTAATTTTTATTGAAAGTAAATGCCTTTCCGATGTGATATGTGATGGGAAAAAGGAGAAGAGCGAGCTCGGCAAAAGGCGGATTCGAACCCGGGTCGATCGCATCAAAACCTAGTTCCATGAACCGTTCCCTCTACTGACTACGCCAATGAAGACATTAAAGACAGGGTGTCTTTTTTAATCTTGTGTGGCCCAACCAGGCATTGTTGGTTGGAGCTAGTGCAAATAGCGCTTGCCAACAAGGCACGCTATTTGCACTTGGTGTAAATAGACACTCCGATAAAGGCATTGTCTTCATATTTTGATGGTTTAAGTAAACTTGTAGGGTCTTTTTTTTTAAAAACTCACTTTTGGCCACTACTGTATGTTTGGTGTGGTCAGTGCCACAATGGTGCTATTTAAGACCCTGTATACTGTGTGCTGACCCACTGCTGGGTCGAAGTCATCACCGCTACACTGCTACATTTTTCCTGTCCCCAAAATATGTAATTATTACTTTCAGTTCTGCAGTTAGAGCATTGATTTGTAGAGTGGGAGAAGTTATTACATTTCTTACTAGGTCAGTTACAAAAAGAATATCTTGACGATCAAGCTTTTATCATTTTATCAACTCCCTGTCATCATTTAACTCCAATACGTTATATTTTCGTTGGAAGGTGTGTGTCTCCTCCTCTCTGCTGCCATCTTGTTACTCCTAACTAGGTTAGGATACCTCTCCAGCTATCTTAAATAATTTAGGAGCTGAGACCTAGTCTTAACACTTAGGACCCTTTATGAATCACTCTTATTCTTAAGTCTAGGAATAAGAGTAAAATTACGTCATTCTTAGAATTTTGACACACTTAAGACTAAAATTTTACTCTGAGCGGCTTTATACATACGGCCCCTGATCTGGGACTTGATGCTATCCTGTGCCTTAACTCCTGCTCCCTGATTACTGCTTAATCAGGTAATCATTCATATTGCTGAATCTGTATTAAATTTGAGGAATGTAACAGATCTCCACTCAGTTTAGCCACTGAAACACAATCACAAAAAACAAACATATTACATAAGGTGAATCTGCAGCTTTAAAGGGATAGTTCACCCAAAAATGAAAATTCTGTCATTTATTCACCCCTCAAGTTGTTCCAAACCTGTATGAATTTCTTTCTTCTACTGAACACAAAAGAAGATGGAGTGAAGAATGTTGGTAATCAGACAGTTGACCATTGACTTTGACTTTGACTTCCATAGTATTTTTTGAAAATCAATGGTTACCGTCAACTGTCTGGTTACCAACATTCTTTAAAATATCTTCTTTTGTGTTCAGCAGAAGAAAGACACTCATACAGATTTGGAACAACTTGAGAGTGAGTAAATGATGACAGAATTTTCAACTTGGGTATCCAAATTATCCCCGAGCTTCCTAGTGGAAAATATGACATGAAAGGGTGTCCATGTCCAATTTTTAACTAAGAAACTATTTACAACATATTTAGGATAATTCCGATAGCACGTGAAGGCAGCATACATTTCGGCCTGTTTCTTTTACAAAGCTAACATGGTTTTAGAAAACTTGGAATATGACTTATACGTCGCATGGACCAAATTTATAGCACTTTCATGGTGCCTTTTTTTGGTAATTTTTCATTCACAGGCATCCTCTCAGTCCTCATTCACTTCACATATATTGAAAAGTAATTTTGCCAATATATTCTTCAGAAATTCTCCTTTTGTGGTCCATAAAAGAAAGAAAGTAATACAGCTTTGGAAGGTGAAGGTGAGTAAATGATGACAGAAATGTAAATTTGAACGAACTTGTCCTGATATTTCACAACACATCCTGTGATGTTTTTGTGGTTTCCAGGTGGGGTCCATACCTGATCGAAGGTTAAGGGTGAGTTTCTGTGGCTGAATCTGGGTGATCTCTTCAGGCCTCAGATTCGCTCCTCCCTCAATTTTACGGTTTGTGACAGGTTTGTTCTTGTCGATGGTGACATTTCCTCGAGGGTTTTCTATGCCAAGTAGAGTGCAACCAGCCTTTTCTAGAGACTCCTTATCATCACAGCGTGAAAGTTTGAAATCCTGTTAAGATGCAAGCAGAGACTTGCTAAGTTCACATGTTCCGGTAAGACTCGAATCATCTTCCAGAGTCAGACGAGAAGTTGACAATCAAATGTTGTAGACAAAATAACTTACAGGATCTTTGCACCACACACACTGTGGCCCGATCTGAATACACTCTCCACATATTTTGGCATTTGCAGAAATGCATACATTGCTGTCTGAGCGCAAAACACACACAACAACTTTAGAAGACAAGATCTAACATTTTACAATGTTATGTGAGTTTCCCAGCGACTAAAGCATTATGAAAAGAAAAGCCAACAACTCTTTTGAAGAATAACTTGAGAAAGTACTTTTTTCTTTGTATATTTATTCCCACAATATTACTAGATAAACTCATGAACCTAAACATTAAAAGAATGTCCCCTAAGGCTACAGAAAGTAGCTGCGTTGTTGTGGATAAATGACTTGTTTTACCTGTTTTTGCTCTGACATAAGAGACAAATCCTAGTAGAGCTGATATTAACAGCACCCTCATATCCATCTAAATGCAGAAGGACCTCATAAATTACACAGAAACACATCAGGAAGAGAGAGTAATCACTTATTTACAAATACACAAAATCTGGCACTCTGTGGCAAACTGTACTGTTCACATATATTTTTTTTAATATATTTTTGATTAAAAAATATATAATCCTTTGCACCAAAAAGTAGGTTGCCGTTAAAAAAAGGACTGGCAGAAAGGAGTGTCTCTGACTCAGAACAATGAAAGAGACAGTTAATCATTTACTTTGATAACAAAAAAGATATTGAGAAAGAAAAAGCAGCCACAAGAAACAGGCTTTTACTTGTCTGTTAATATGATTAATATTCAAATACATACATACACACACATATATGTATATATTTATATATATAATTATACATTTCAGAATAAAGCCATATCAGCATGATATGATCTACATTGTAATAGTTTGCCTTGAACAATTTTGGTCTGACAAACATGCACAAACAAATCTGACAACATTTACTTGCATATCATGTGACTAATAAAATGTCACAAGATTTCTTGGCAGTTTTAAAATCAGTGTAAATAAATAAGTGAAAAAAAAGCTTAGTTACTTACCTTAACACATGCTCCTAAGGCTCTTTGAAGAGATGTGTGTTTATGACATAAATGTTTATATGATCAACTTTTCCTGACGTCTTGAGTTACACTCCAGGTTACAGTACACCTTAATAGTCCTGTAAGCATTTGAAGAATGTGTTTCTGAAACGGCACACAAAACAAAATCAAAACAGTTTGTACTTGAGTGTGTGTGTGAGGCGTGTGAGCAGGTCTTTTTCAGTAGTTCAGACTGCAGCAGCCTCACACCTCACAAACACAGGAAATACAAACTAAAGGGTTGTGTGGTTTGTGTGGGACGTGTCAAGAGTGAGACTCCTCCTTCAGAATGGACTCACATTAGAAAAAAAGAAGAAAGATTTGACTTGCATCAAACTAATTATAATAATATAATAATGTGTTTATATAATTTAAGGGGCATGCTATTTCATGCATTGACTTATTTACACTGTTAAAAAGTTAGATTCTCATGCTAAACATGGCCAAAATTTCAAAAAACGAATTGAACGTATGACAGTATTTCTGTGCCAAATACTCTCCTTCAGGATTCGAATATGTTTCGTAAAGTTTTTTTTTCGAGTATGGCCCTTTATGACGTCATAAAGGGTGGAATTCCTTGTATGTGCACTTCTCCTGGATGAGCACGTGCGCACCTCAACCAGAGCGAGAGCAAGAGCGCATCCATCAACGAGCTTCGTTCGGGTTACGAGAGCCGTCGGCAGCGCTGTCATTTTGTTTTTAAGACCACAATAAAGATCATTGGTAAAACAACATATTGGGTGTTTAACCAAAAATTGATGCACCTATTAATGGAAATAAATGTTGTGATGTTATTTCCATCAAGAAGTGCACAATATTTTGATCCAGATCTTTGACAATGCAAGAGTCCAGCACTCTGTAAAGTCTCCTCCAGCACATCCCAAAGACATTTAATGAATTTAAGGTCTGGAATCAGAGGTGCCAATTCATGTGTGAAAATGATCCTTCATGCTCCCTCCCAACCATTCTTTCACAGTTGGAGCCTGATGAATCTTGACACTGTCATCCTGGAATATGGCCATAATGTGTCTTCCTACATGGTTGTTTAAGAAATGAAAAGCTACACAATCCATCAATTAGGGTTGGAAGAACTGTATGGAGTGAATTTTGTGCCATAATTAAACAAAAATTAAACAAACTCAATTGTGAGATGAGTGAATTATTACATGCCTGAAATCTGCTGTTTTGGAAGAGAACTGCATTTGTGAGAAAATCTGCCTAAACTGCATTTGTGAGAAAATTAAGCTGAGAGATCGTAACAGACAGGTATGCATTTGTATGGACTAGATTTGGTATTTGTTCAAAGGTTACATGCAGTTTGTAGGATGGTTTGTATTTATTTGTGAAATATGATGTATGCTCACTCATTTATTTGCAAAACACAATACATATATTTGTTACTCTCCTGCGTTTTCGCTCAAACTGACCTTTGTATTTGCACATCGCTTTGTTTGTTTGCGAGTCGAGTTTTCCTTTGCAAAGCAGATCGTGTTTGTTTGCAAAATGCTGGATTTGTTTAATTATGGCACAAAATTCACTCCATAGAACTGTTGCCAAACATATAACATGCTAGAAACATAATAATCACTGCAATAATGATCCAATATCCAATATGATAATGATGCAATAAAGATTCTTAACCACTTGCCAATTTTAAATCCAAACAGCGACTTTTTTTGGCCGGGCAGAGTATAAAGACCTTACATTCCATTATAAACCATTCCGACCCACAAACACACACCGATAACAATGCAGTCCAGTGTTTTGGGTTCTTTATTTTAATAAATAACTCCTAGAAACAAAAGACAGTGGGTATGATGCAAAAATGCAAATAGTGTGTGTAACGTGATTAAGCTTTTAAAAGCTTTAACGACTAAAAAAAAAAAAAAAAAAAAAAAAGTACTGGGAAAAAAAAACCTTTCGTATAACACTGATCTTTACAAACAATAATTTGAGCAGTTAGGCTTATGAACAATGATGTTGTCAAAAAGCGACAAATTAAATTACAAAAACAGATTTGAAGCACTTATGGAGACTAACAGAAACTAAAAGAAAATATAGGTCTTGCACAGTAGACGTAAATATTTGGCTTCAGTGATAGAAAGAAATTCGGGACCTGAGATTTAATTTCCTCATACTTAAAACCTGAAGATCTTTTCATATGACTTTACACTTATGTTTTCAATAATAATAATAATAATAATAATAAAAGTGATTGTTCCATTTACAGACAATGATGAAAATGTCCCTCTAACATCTTTCAAACAACTCAGATGTTGCCAAAGGCATTTAAAATCAAACACTTGACAGATGAAATTACAACTAATGTTGTCAATTATTTTGTGACAATTAAAAAGATACTATTCTGTCCATTTTGGATTTATTATTGTGCACAATAAAAAGGTCACTAAACCATCTGACTCGCAGACCAAAGAAAGGCGACGTGAGCGCACAGATCCATAGTCACATAGATCTAAACATTATAGACTGGACTCAAATCACCCAGAATTATGTAGACTACATGAGTCTACATTAAAAGCACCATGTGAACAAACAGCAGTGGTCTGCTACAGCTACCTACTATACCAGTGACAGGACACTCCATCCACAGGTTCAGAAAGTTTCCTGTACCATCATACGACAATGGTCAACTAGTTACTGGACTGAAGCAGGTGGGTCTGGTAATTGTTTCTAGTCTTTGTGGATAACATGCTTAATGCATATTTGACTACATCTTACTTACAAAACCCCTGTCATCTAACCCAACACGACTGGTTTTAAGATTCAGGAAAAACAAGGCAGACCTGTGGCTAAAAATCAAAACTGAAAATTGAAATTGTCTAAGATTGCATAAAAAAGTAAAAACTCAAGTTTATACATACTGTACAGTTCCAAAACAATGCATAGAAACACAGGTTAATTGATTATACTGAACAGTGGCAAATGCACAGCCAAAATGTGATTTAAAAACAAACACAAAAAAAGGGAGAAAATAAACAAAGTGAATTTCAACTCTTCTGTTCCTCTTGAATTGTTTCTGCATACAGTGTCGCTTGGAGATGGACAGATTCGTCCATTACTTGCCCTCATATTTAGGGTTGACCACCGTTGTAACAGCGCTCTTGTAAATGGGGTTCTCACCCTGGAAACCAACATAAAGAGATGATAATTAGATCAACCTTGAATATATCTACACAATTGCCAGGTTAGAACACTTCACAGCAAATATAGTAAACTTTGGTTGAGGAAAAGAAAAGAAAAGAAAAAAAAAAAGTATGCAAACAATACGAAAAACACACAATCAAAAACAAACACTGTGTTTGCAGTCATTTTGTATATGCAGTTATGTTAAAAGTTTGTTTAGTATTGGACATGTTTTGTATTACGTTCTTAAAGGAATAGTTCACCCAAAAATTAAAATATACTCATCCTCAGGCCATCCAAGATGTAGATGAGTTTATTTCTTCAACAGAACAGATTTGGAGAAATTTAGCATTACATTTACTCACTAATAGATCCTAGGTGCCGTCAGAATGAGAGTTCAAACAGCCGATAAAAACATCACAATAATGAAGTTTGAATGTGTTTATAAGAAACAAATCCATCACTAAAGGGGAACTTCACTACTGGCAAAATTGGCTTTCAATATAACTTGGCTGCCTATACAGTAGAAAGGCGAAAAAATTGAAATAGGTGCAACCTGACTAGAGAAACCGGAAAAAAAAGAGCTGTCGTCTTCCTATTTGCCAAATAGGTAGGAAAACACCCATAATGCACTGGGCATGTTGCCATCCAAGGCCACTCCCACCACCCTGCTATGGATACACTTGACCAGAGTCATATGAAAAACTTTTAGTCATAATGGTGTCGACTTGTATCGTACCTGCGTGCAAGAATTCACTGGTTAAACGTTTAGCGGGAGTGAGTTACTTTTGGTTTCCAGTGAAGGATCCAACATGATCAGTAGGCAGTGGCTAAAGGCTGCAAAAAAATCGTAAATATGGAGCGAACGCCACAACGGAAACTCAGAAAATTCTCTGTTTGTAGTCACCATTTCAAACTGGATAACTACAAACAGTGTTTTAGGCCAAACGAAGGGGAAAAACTGAAAGAAAGTGCCGTTCGGTCAGCTCCGCCCAACTCCCTGATGCAAAACGCTGTCGCGTACAGGTAAGAAAGCCATTGCCATAGTGTTCCATTTTTACCATAAATCCTTTTAAAGAGTAGTCAAGTGATAAACCTACCCTTACAATAACTGCTCTGTTAATAGCCCTTTGTCGATCCGACTGTCCGTGGGCGGGGATACAAAAATGCGGAAGTATAATCTGTAGTTTTCACAATCTGTGGCATTTTGCATCAACCGGTGGACTTTTGCTGACAAATAACATTTTTACATATACTACCGACATTGTAACAATAGAAAGCAGATTGAAAAGTAAAGTTACACTTTTAACTTTAAACCATCACTTCTGACCAAAATATGAGTCCATAATAATATTGCTTCCTCCAGTAAAAAAAAAAAAAAAAAAGTCCATCCCCTGTTGTCCTCGCACATCAAAATCCACCAACACTTTTGTTTTGGACTGTTTTCGCTTGTAAACAGTGCTTGATATTTTACTCCTGATTCAGACTTTTTCACTGGAGAAAGCTATTTTATGAATAGAGGACTCTATCTGAAGGCAACAGTTTGACATCAAAAACTTCTTAATGATGGATTTGTTTCACTTCAAAAGACGTTAATCGATGGACTGGAGTCATGTGGATTACTTGTGGATTGTGATGTTTTTATCAGCTGTTTGAACTCTCATTCTGACGGCACCCATTCACTGCAAATTTCTCCAAATCTGTTCTGATGAAGAAACAAACTCCTCTACATCTTGGATGGCCTGAGGATTCTTCAGTTTTGGTTGAACTAAGGATCAAAAGTTCAACCAAATGAAATTTGTCATCTTTTACTTACTTCAAACGTATGACTTTTTCTGTAAATGATGACTGAATTTATCATTTTTGGGTGAACTCTCCCTTTTAACACACATTCACATTGTGGAAAAGGCATGTCCTAATAATTAGTGAATTAAATTAAATAACTGCAAATGACAATTTAATAACTACAGTTTACAAGCCGTCCATATTATACACGGGTCTGAGGCTGTTGTTAAAGTGACAGAGGTAAACAGACAGAAAGAGGAAGAAAAAGCACATGCAAGCAGCTAAGAAGAGTACAGACTCAGAGTGTGACGCCCTTATTTCCATAACTTGGATTCTGGAACTTATTAATGGGGCACTTGTATATGGGGTTCTCTTGCTAGATATGACAAGAAGAAAAGGTTTGGAGAGAGAAAGGCAGAAAAAAAAAATGATAGAATGAGAAAAACAACTGAATTAAGAAAACAAAAAGCAGAAGAGCTGGCAGTTTTGACCACTTAAGTGCCAATGGCATATGACAATGCATTTATAAAGCCTCTAATGTAAAAAAAAAAAAAAAAAAAAAAGATACATCAATATGATATGCAAATGATGTGCCTCAAATATGATACCTCAGTGCATCTCTCTGTATTTTGCCCCCCACAATAAAAACTACAGAGCTTTGGTCATAAAACTAAGCATTTAAATATTATCTAAATATTTAAATATAAGACACATTATTGGGAGATACAGAGTGACAATTTGTAATGATATTTATAAGCATTTTATGTAAGTACTCTGTTATATATGATATATGATTTACATTACAAGCTATAAGAACTTCATTTAATTTTTTGTCCATATAAATTACATTTGCACCAAACTACATATTTTTGCTCAGTTTAGGCCTTTAAAAAAAAAAAATAATAATAATAATTCTACTCAAATGTGAGCTCCATATTCTCACTATATATACTATATGGGCCATAAAATCAAATATGATATAAAACACATACCTTTTTTTATTTTCTTTTATGTTTTGTCTAAAGGCTCAAACTGCTTCATTTAAAAAAAAAAAAAAAAAAAAATGTGTATATATATATATATATATATATATATATATATATATATATATATATATATATATAAAAAAAATTTTTTCCCCAGACTATTATTTCATATGTCAGGCTTTACATGGTTAATATACAGGACCTCCAATTGATAATTCTACCTCTACATGAAAGACAAATGACTATACAAGTACTAACATTGACAGTTTTTCTAATGCAGTAATTCTACGCACTGCACTTTAAGACCTATATGCATTTTCACAAGCCTTAAAGCACCAAGCCATTCTTTCTATGTCTATTGCTGCAATATTCTGTAGGATTCATTAACTACAACACTAGCAGCGACCAGCAGGTGGCAGCAGTGACCTCCCCTGGTGCCAGAGAGGCCACACCCCACACAATGAGGCCAGACATCCCATTACAACTAGCTGCACTTTGCTTTATTGAAATGTAAACAATTTTACTATATTAAGAGATATTACATTTTAATGTCATTTAGATGTTTTTATGTAAATAATTTTTACAGCTTTCTCTAGACCATTGAGGTGGCTACACATGATATGACTGACTGAATGAATACAACTTTAAACAGATAAATTAGAGAAACATACCGTGTCCCACTTGGCATTCATCTTCTCTTTCTCGAACTTGGCGAACTCTCTGCGATCGTGAATAATCATGAGCAGCTTCCAGATGAGCAGAAGCGCTAAACCAATCAGAACGATTCCTGCGACCACACCCGCTACGATGGGGATGATGTCAGGGCCAGAGGGACACTCTGTCAACACAGATATTATGGGACACAAGATGAATAACTAGTTAAGTAAAAAAAAAAATATTAAATCAAGATCTACTGGTACTCATTTCATCCAGCACTTACCAAGATGCTCTGCCACGTGGACCTCAATGGTGCTGTCGTTCTTGGAAGCATAGGTGAAGAAGAACCAACAGTCATTAGCATCACGCTCTTTGCAGTGATTGATGTAGGGCTGGTCGTTGGGCTGAGGAAGATCCTCCTTCTTCTTCTTTACTATAAGATTGAAGTAGCCGCACTCTTGCTCACATGTGTCTTTCTTGTCACCAGTACCAAATGTTTGGCACTGGACGCAATCCCTGTGAGGAAAAACAGGCAAATACATTTAGTGCTGCTAGATGATCCTAATCTCAGCCTCAGACGTCACACCCACAGACCGTTGGCTGAACGTCTGATGCATATGGCTCACTTATCCGGAAACACTTCAGGAGTTTCGAAGTCGTCATCTGATTGGTTGAATTTTACAGGATGTCCGCGAGACTTGTGTGTTGCGTTTTTTAACGATCCGCCTGGGAACAAATGCCCTGGCGCCAGACTACCTCGTGGAAGGCGGTCATGTTTACAACTGTGACAATGGGCGCTTACCAGGATCAACTAAATGCTGGATTTTAAAAGTATGTGGAAATTGCGGCTCCATTGTTGCAGTAAACTTGCACAACATTCTTGAATTAATAATTCATAATTCATAGATGCACAACAGTCTGTTATTGTAGGGACATTGACTTTACATTTTCACGCCCATAAACATGACGCAGAACAAAACGAACTGCGATTGGTTGAGTTACATGTCAGTCAGACGGCCTCTGGGCGGACCTTAGCCAGTGAAAGCTGCGATAGAGTCCAGACCTTCTGCCGTCAGTCTGAAGGTCTGGCTACGCGAGACTAAGATGATCCTAACAAGCCAGTTGTTCAAGCAAATGTTCTTTTACTCACTTGTGTTCAGTACAAACTCCAGGGCAGGTTGGGCAGATTTCACAGGTCGGTCCCTGAAACTTTGAGTCTGTACATTTACACACGCCGCACTCGCAGTTGCCCCGACCATTACAGATCTGTTTGTTACTGGCCAGACAGGTGGAGGTGTCCAGAGAGCAGTCGCACGCACTGCCGGTGTAGTTAGCGTCACAAATACACTTTCTGCATTCACATCGACCGTGACCTGAAAAGATAAAGAAAACACTTAGCTTGTAACTTGTCATCTGTTTAATCATTTACAGCAACCCAACATACACTATATTGCCAAAAGTATTGGGACACCCCTCCTAATCAATAAATTCAGGTGTTCCAATCACTTCCATGGCCACAGGTGTATAAAATCAAGTACCCAGGCATGCAGAATGCTTCTACAAACATTTGTGAAAGAATGGGACTTCAAGCGTGATAGGTTGCCGCCTGTGCATTAAGTCCATTCGTGAAATTTCCTCACTACTAATTATTCCATGGTCAACTGTTAGTGGTATTATAACAGAGTGGAAGCAATTGAGAACAACAGCAACTCCCACGTAAAATCACAGAGCGGGGTCAGAGCATGCTGAGGAACACAGTGCGCAGAAGTCGGGAACTTTTTGCAGAGTCAATAGCTACAGACCTCCAAACTTCGTGTGGCCTTCAGATTAGCTCAAGAACAGTGCGTAGAGAGCTTCATGGAATGGGTTTCCATGGCCGAGCAGCTGCATCCAAGCCTTACATCACCAAGTGCAATGCAAAGCGTTGGATGCAGTGGTGTAAAGCATGCCGCCACTGGACTCTAGAGCAGTGGAGACCTGTTCTCTGGAGTGATGAATCACGCTTCTCTGTCTGGCAATCCGATGGATGAGTCTGGGTTTGGTGGTTGCCAGGAGAACGGTACTTGCCTGACTGCATTGTGCCAAGTGAAAAGTTTGGTGGAGGGGGGATTATGGTGTGAGGTTGTTTTTCAGGGGTTGGGGTTGGCCCCTTAGTTCCAGTGAAAGGATCTTTTAATGCTTCAGCATACCAAGACATTTTGGACAATTTCATGCTCCCAACTTTGTGGGAACAGTTTGGGGATACAATATAGTGTATGTCACCCTACTTTATTTCAGTTAACATTGATTGTATTTCAAGTAAAGAAAATGTTTTTATGCTTTTAGTTTTAGTTAACAAACAACAAGCTCTTGTTTTTATTTTGTGTATCCCTGGACAGATACACACAAACGTAGTCGTACCTCCACAGAGCTTATTGTTGGAGCGGTCGCAGCTGAAGTTGTCGCACTCGCAGAACTTTCCGCTGTATCTCTCCTCAGGGTTGTCTCTTTTTTTGCACTCGCACGTTCCACAAACGCAGTCTCCATTGTTGCTGCAGATGTCTGTGCCGTTATCCATGCGGCAGTTTGCATCTAGATCTTCTGTTCTCACCTCGTCTTTGCTACATTCACAATTCCTGCCGATACGTCCCTCATTGCATCTGAATATAAGCAGAGGTAGAGAAACATCAGTGCTGCCAGTTGAGGGTGTGGACTGTATGGATGATACCATCAGTGTCCGTATATAACTCACCTGCATGCTCCACACTCCAGGGTACCGTTGCCGAAGTGACACGATGGGCTGTTTGGGATTCCGTCCTTGTGACACTCACATTCGCAGATGAAGTTGAGGACGATCTCCACCTCCTCAGTGAAGCCCAGCGGTTTGATCTTTATAGTCTCTGACTTGCCATTAGATGGACAACCTTTAGCCGTGATCGCTACCTCAAACGTCACCTATGACACAAGGATAGAGACCAGTGAGCAAAATATGCATTTTTGAAATTGTGCCTTTTGCAAATTTTATTTGGAGTCTTTGTAGTTTTTAAATCACATTGCTGCATACTGCATACTTTAATTTGTTTAAAGATAAAGAGCAGCTAAAATGTTCTATAAAGACTCGTTCACACCAAGGATAACTATGACAACTATAGCATTTTAATAATCATTCTATTTCTATGAGAATAGGGAAGTCAATTTTTGTGCTTTGTAACTTTACAGACCTTTGTCATGCTCAAACCGCAACATTACACAGTAAAAAAAGTAAAAAATGTAAATCAGCATAATAGTTCCCCATTAAAGAGCTCAAGCATTTAAAGCAGCAGATGACATATAATAACGGAACTTTTGCTACAGTATAGCTACAGCTATTTTTATAGCTTTTGTTTTTGGTGTAAACTGACCTTAAATGGTAACCATAATTTACTCACCCTCAAGCCATCCTAGGTGTATATGACTTTCTTCTTTCAGGCAAACACAATCGGAGTTATATTAGAAAATATCCTGGCTCTTCCAAGCTTTATATTGGGAATGAATGGTACCAATTTTTTTTGAAGCCCAAAAAAAAGCACATCCATCCATCATAAAAGTAATCCATATGACTTCAGGGGGTTAAAAAAAAAGGCCTTCTGAAGCAAAGTGATGTGTTTTTGTAAGAAAAATATCCATAATTATAACTATAAATTGTAATCACTAGCTTCCGGTAACGGCTGTCCGAACGTTCACGAGAGAGTCGAGTTCTGGCGTATGATGTAGGACGTAGGCGTAGTGTAAGCTTAGGTGAGAGTAGACGCCTCTCGTGGTTTAAAAAAAATAGGGCTGGGCAACAAACTCAAGCTCCTCCATTTCTCTTTAATAGTTCTCATTTTCGAGTTAAAAAAAAAAAAAAAAAAAAAAAAAAAAAAAGTTTTGTGTTTTTGCTCTATCCTCTGCGCTTCCACGTTCGTCAATATGTTGGGTCAGAGTTTCAGGCTTCCGCCGGAACTTGTGTACGACTGTTAACAGAAGCCAGTCATATACACCTAGGATGGCTTGAGGGTGCGTAAATCATGGGGTAATTTTAACTAAAAGTCAAAAAATACAAAAAGGTGTGCACAATCCTCAAACCCAAACAGGGCTCAGGTGCAGGAAAAAACAAATGTGATGTCCACACACTGATAACAGTCCACATAACTGCTCCAGTTTATTGCAATGTTTCGACCATCAGGTCTTCGTCAGGCAATTTTAACTAACCCTTTAAAGCTTGTCTGACTTAGCACCAGTAACCAGTAACAGTGATAGTTTATTTAGGAAATTGTAACCGAATGCTTGATCAATTAAAGATGCAACTGTGTAAAGTTTTTAACTGGAAGAAATTATTCTGACCTCATCCCCAATGGAGATGTTGGAGCACTTTCTCCCATTTTCTCCTTTTTCGATCACTCCATTCTTGCAGTGGGAGATGTAGGAGATGGACACACCTTCGGGCAGCCTGCTGTTCTCCAGAATGACCTCAGAGGATAGAGACTGAGGAAGAAAAATTTAGGAAATCAATATAATATAATAAATATAATATAATATAATAATAACAAAATTCTTTGTAATTTTTTTCCCTCAAATACAAACCCGATTCCAAAAAAGTTGGGACACTGTACAAATTGTGAATAAAAACAGAATGCAATGATGTGGAAGTTTCAAATTTCAATATTTTATTCAGAATACAACATAGATGACATATCAAATGTTTAAACTGTGAAAATGTATCATTTTAAGGGAAAAATAAGTTGATTTTAAATTTCATGGCATCAACACATCTCAAAAAAGTTGGGACAAGGCCATGTTTACCACTGTGTGGCATCCCCTCTTCTTTTTATAACAGTCTGCAAACGTCTGGGGACTGAGGAGACAAGTTGCTCAAGTTTAGGAATAGGAATGTTGTCCCATTCTTGTCTAATACAGGCTTCTAGTTGCTCAACGGTCTTAGGTCTTCTTTGTCGCATCTTCCTCTTTATGATGCGCCAAATATTTTCTATGGGTAAAAGATCTGGACTGCAGGCTGGCCATTTCAGTACCCGGATCCTTCTTCTACGCAGCCATGATGTTGTAATTGATGCAGTATGTGGTCTGGCATTGTCATGTTGGAAAATGCAAGGTCTTCCCTGAAAGAGACGACGTCTGGATGGGAGCATTTGTTGTTCTAGAACTTAGATATACCTTTCAGCATTGATGGTGCCTTTCCAGATGTGTAAGCTGCCCATGCCACACACACTCATGCAACCCCATACCATCAGGAATGCAGGCTTCTGAACTGAGCGCTGATAACAACATGGGTTGTCCTTGTCCTCTTTAGTCCGGATGACATGGCATCCCAGTTTTCCAAAAAGAACTTCAAATTTTGATTCGTCTGACCACAGAACAGTTTTCCACTTTGCCACAGTCCATTTTAAATGAGCCTTGGCCCAGAGAAAACGCCTGCGCTTCTGGATCATGTTTAGATATGGCTTCTTTTTTGACCTATAGAGTTTTAGCCGGCAACGGCGAATGGCACGGTGGATTGTGTTCACCGACAATGTTTTCTGGAAGTATTCCTGAGCCCATGTTGTGATTTCCATTACAGTAGCATTCCTGTATGTGATGCAGTGCCGTCTAAGGGCCCGAAGATCACGGGCATCCAGTATGGTTTTCCGGCCTTGACCCTTACGCACAGAGATTGTTCCAGATTCTCTGAATCTTTGGATGATATTATGCACTGTAGATGATGATAACTTCAAACTCTTTGCAATTTTTCTCTGAGAAACTCCTTTCTGATATTGCTACACTATTTTCCGCCGCAGCATTGGGGGAATTGGTGATCCTCTGCCCATCTTGACTTCTGAGAGACACTGCCACTCTGAGAGGCTCTTTTTATACCCAATCATGTTGCCAATTGACCTAATAAGTTGCAAATTGGTCCTCCAGCTGTTCCTTATATGTACATTTAACTTTTCCGGCCTCTTATTGCTACCTGTCCCAACTTTTTTGGAATGTGTAGCTCTCATGAAATTCAAAATGAGACAATATTTGGCATGACATTTCAAAATGTCTCACTTTCAACATTTGATATGTTATCTATATTCTATTGTGAATAAAATATAAGTTTATGAGATTTGTAAATTATTGCATTCCGTTTTTATTCACAATTTGTACAGTGTCCCAACTTTTTTGGAATCGGGTTTGTATTTCATGTTGCAGGAATTTGGCAAAAAGCACAATTAGCTAAAAGAATTTACTAAATTGAATTCCTGTGATCTACTCACATTATATGCATCAATAATGAGGTCTATCACATTGTTGGAGTCAGAGGATAGTGTGCCCACAGCTGACTTTGGAATAAGGTTTTTCAGCTCCTGTAGATGAAACAAAAACAGTTTATCCATTTTTTTTTCCATGCAATATTTCATTTCCATGAGTGTTATAGGATCTGACTTGCCTACTGATATAGACACAAAAGACTGCTTTTTTTACCTGGTAAACAGGCTGGAACTCTTTAGTTACAGCAAAAATAGTCTGAATGTTGTTTTCGCTCAATTTTTGAACGAGATGTGCAATGGATGGATAGTCCTACAAGGGACAGATTAAAAAATGAGACGTCTTCACATATATTCATGGAGGATAATACAAAATGGACTCAGTCTAACACACACTTACATAGTAATGGCTCATGGTGTACATGTTATTTTGCAGATGGCATTTCCCGTCATTAGGAAGCACGATGCCGCCCAGTTTTCCGTCTCCAGCGAAGTGGAATCCAGCGTCCGTGGAAAACACAAGCAGACGGGTAACATTCCTCCATCCGATCTGATTCTGATACACAATCAAGAGGGAGCATAAACTTCAGTTCCAAAATCTGACAAGTCAGCAGGGTTAGAGGCTACTTCACTTTAGTTTGACTTTAGTTTGGTTGGACACACCTATCCAGTAGACAGTGGACTCCTGGCTACAGTACAATAAAACAATAAATTACAAAATAAACATTAAAAAATTGCATTGCAATTGCTGCATTTATTTGATGAAAAATTGTGAAAACAGCAATACTATGAAATAATATTACAATTTAAACAGCTGTTTTCTATTTGAATATATTTTCAAATATAATTTAGATGGCAAAGCTGAATTTTCAGCATCATTACTCCAGTCTTCAATGTCACATGATTCTTCAACATACATATATATACACATAAGTTAATAAAATAAAATAAAAATGACAAACCGCGCAGACAGCCACTTGCATGATGGCATCGAACCCTCCCTCTGGTGAGTCAAGGTTTCCTGAGATCTGCTGCTTGCTAACAAGATTATTAAACTGAGATCCATCCTCAGTCAGACTCAGCACATTTTTATAGCTGAATGGGCTGGTGCAGTTCTGATCTGATGTGCAGGGGTTCAGCAGCTTGGCTGGTGTCGTGCTGATGTATGGCATGACAGTTTTCTCCACAAAAGAGCCAAAGCCTAGAAGCATTAACAAACATTAAAAGGAAAAGTGTTATGAAATTAGCAGCATAATTAACATTGCACTTCAATAATACAATTTAAGACAAATCCAGCATGGATCCTCTGAGGTTCCTTACCAATCCTGAAGTCAGATGTGATTGTTTGCATTTTTTTCATCAGGTGGGTTCCCAGGTTTTTGACATTCTCTAAATCGTCTTTCATAGAGTAGCTGAGATCCATGAGGTAGTACAGATCTATGGGATAATCCTCAGCCCTCTTGAATTTCAGAGCAAATTTCTGAGCTTCACCTGGGTTGGAATGAGAGAAGATCATGGGATTAGACTGAAGCTTTACAGGGGAATGAACTG
The DNA here is from genome assembly GCA_039654105.1 of Coreius guichenoti. Taxonomy (NCBI): domain Eukaryota; kingdom Metazoa; phylum Chordata; class Actinopteri; order Cypriniformes; family Gobionidae; genus Coreius; species Coreius guichenoti. Next base: position 10,491,546 of record CM077175.1, read on the forward strand.
ATCATTTATAGAAGAAGCACTTCACATGACACCCAACTTTATTCAGTGATGACCTAAATCATTTAACCAATAAGTGTTCCAGGAGTTGAGATGGGAGTAACCAGTACCTGATCGGAGGTTTAGGGTGAGTTTCTGTGGCTGAATCTGGGTGATCTGGTCTGGCTTCAGTTTTACACCATCCTTTGTGCGGTTTGTTACAGGCTGGTTCTTGTTGATTGTAGCACTTCCCCGAGGATTTTCTATGCTGGCCTCAGAACAGCCCTTCTTAATCAGAGCATCAATCTCATCACAGCGCGTGGATTTCTGCTCACCTTGTTTCAGAAAGCTCTGCAGAAAGAGGCGAGGGAATAAAAGGGAAGAGAAGAGAAGAAAATAGAGAAAGATTATGAACACTCAAACAAAAATAGTACCAGGTGGCTGCAGCACCAGTAGTACTTAACCCTACAAAAAGATAAGCGGTTTTGAGTGGACTTGTATAGAGAATTATGTTCTTTTGGGACAATATATCCTTGCTTGTCAATGTGTTAAAGTGCCCCTGTTATGCTTTTTTGGAAATTGCCTTTCATGTAGTGTGTAATATAGCTGTTTGTGAATGTAAATGGTTTGCAAAGTTTCAAAGAGCACAATAAATAGAGTTATTGTCTCCTAAAAGAAAGAACTGATTCTGAACTGCCTGAAACGAATCGTCAGTAATTCCAGTCTTTCTTCCTGCATGAACCTACATAGATTTGTAACACATTTGCATAACGCCAGCCTATGGTCTTCAGTGGCTGCCTGCAAACATCAACTTTAACCTGATCTTAATCACTGCAGTAGCAGCTGAGACTTGGAAGAGTTTGGTTCGTGTTGTCGACATGTCGTAGAGACTGTTTTCTGTGCTGTAAAAGCAAATCCACTTTGCATGCACTTCCAAAGGTTGAGGACTCAGGCTTGGATCGATACGGTAAAACCAATGCCAAGTGCTGAGGAAGCCTCTGGAGCTGAAATTCAGATATGGTAATGAACGTTTCGTTTCCAACATGTGCTGTAAGCGGTAGACCAATCACAACAGACTGGGCCATCTGACAAATCAGAGCAGAGTAGGCTCTCGGAAAGGAGCAACCAGAGAGACCGGATCCTTTATCGAACCGTTTCAGACATTGTGAGAAAAGTTTACACCTGGTATCAAGACGTGTTTTGGTCGATCGGATCACAAGTGGACGCTAAACAGGTGTAAATGGGGTCTAAAAATTTTTGAGCTACCAGAGGTAGCAGTAGTCCAGGTTGCTTTTGTAGCGTAGACGCTCATGTGGTCAAATGTGGTAAACATTATGGGAAGCGTGCTAGCCAGACGGGATTTAAACTTTGTCACCTGAAGTTTGGTTTGAAAACGAAAAACGTACCAAGCACAATGTCCTCTTATCATTCCTGATTTCTAACATGCACTCACAGCGTTCGACATGGTCTTCCGGCTGTCAGAGCAGAAACGAAAGCTACTGCTCTCTGTGTGTTTTTCTGTCGTCTTCACGTTCATGTGGGCCCTCTTTTATTTATCACTTACTTATTACCTCTTGGCCATATCTTCAGGCATTATGACATTACAGGGCTCAACGCTAAGGATTTTTTCTACTGGCCCAGATGGGCCAGTGGCTCAAATTTTTACTTGCCCTGCCAAACTTTTTACTGGCCCCACCACAAAAAAGTAATAAATAAAATAAAATAGGCCTAGTTATTGTTTTTGATCCATGTAACCTTAATAAATAAGGTTGACTCCAAAAAGCCTAACTCATATACATTTTAAATATTGTTAAAGACAGTCTGTAATGAAATAAGAACAAATAATAGAATTACGAGCAACAGAACAAATAAATACAACAGAACAAACATACAAATGAAAAACAGTTCTTTTCAGGTTTTTCATGTAGGTCTAAACTAGATTTTCAGGTACAGAAATAGTAATCAAATGTAAAATATCACTGCATAGTCTTCACTGTATAAATATAGATTAACCCTTATTAAAGTTATTCAGTCAAGAACAGTGAGTGATTTTCTGTCTTTTGTTATCTCGTATTTTATGAGAAAACCATAGACTGTATAAAAGGAGAAAATGCTTCCCTGCCATTGACGATATTTTCCGGGTTTTCCTGTTATACGGTAGGGGGCGCTATTACGCATCTCCTGAACGAGTAAAGAATCTCCTGATCAAAACACAGGCGAAGCAGAAACAGAAACGAGCGATCTCATATAAGCAGATGCATATGATAAATAGTGCGATCATCAGCATTAAACAGCATATAAATTAAAACTACCTAATGTTACTGAGTGAAATGTCGACCCAGTAGCCTTTCACTTTCCATTGATAATTCTATAATCTCTCCATCCTCTCAGGTTAAGAGTCTGGGTGTCGTCCTCGATAGTACTTTGTCCTTTGAAACTCATGTGAACAATATTACTCGGTCTGCATATTTCCACCTATCAGCCGTCTTCGTCCATTTTTTCACATCCAATTCCACAGCCATTCTTGTTCACGCTCTAGTCACTTCACGCATTGATTATTGTAACACTCTTCTATTTGGGTTACCTCACAAACTCCTCCGTAAACTCCAGTTGGTCCAGAACTCGGCTGCCCGTATAATTACTAGAACATCTTCCATTGAACATATCTCTCCTGTCCTCTATCATCTACACTGGCTTCCTGTTAAACATCGGGTAGAGTACAAGATTCTTCTTCTCACTTTTAAAGCTCTTCACAATCTTGCACCCTCATATCTCTCTGAATTGCTTCATATCTACACCCCGAAGCGTACTCTTCGATCTTCTTCATCCGTCTCTCTTGTTGTACCCACTGTTCGTTTAGTCACTATGGGGTCCAGGGCGTTCAGCTGTGCTGCTCCTCGTCTCTGGAATTCTCTTCCACAATCTTTACTAGAAAGTGATTGTCTGGTTACTTTTAAATCACGTCTTAAAACGTATCTTTTTAAACTAGCTTTCTCTGATCAATTTTAAATTTCTATTGTTATATAGCTGTTGTTTGTTGTATTGTTGTTTTGTCTTTATGACTATTACTTAACTGTACGGTGTCCTTGAGTGTTTTGAAAGGCGCCTTTAAATAAAATGTATTATTATTATTATTATTATATGTAAATTGTGTGAGATTATTTAGTCCATTAGATCAAAAGATCTGAAAAAGCCCATACATTTACCCACACATAGGCTCTCCCCTCAAAAGAAATCAGGACAAAAGTGGTTGAAAGTGGACAAAAGAGACGGATTAAAACATCAGGTGTAAACGGGTACGTGTCTCCCTCATCTACTTGTGATCTGATCGACCAAAACACTTTTTAATACCAGGTTTAAAAAGTGTTTTTTGACCTTGGATGCATGTAAACCTGTTGTACGAGACCTCTAATACAAAATTAGGAACCTTTAAAATAGCATAATAGGGGCACTTTAAATGTCACTGTATTCATTATTGAAGTTCTTCCAAGATGTCCAATCTCTAAATGTTCACTGTGAATTTGTAAACTTGTGAAAAATTCAATATAAATGAAAATATTAAAGAAAAAAGTAAATATATAAATTACAACAAATGGCATCTTAAAAATATATCAAATACTTATACTTTTTCACCCCATAAAACAGATGCAGAATTCAATTACAATTGCAAAGGATTGTAAACAGCTGCTCTGGCTATCTGATTTGTATTATGTGACATGGCAAGCATAAATAAATCAATATTTATTTTTAATAAACCAGACCTTTTTCTTTGTGATTAACATTCTGTGGCTATATTAAGGCAATTTCACCAAATGGAATTGCTGACAACAACAACAAAATATTGTTTTCAAATATAGGTCAGACCAACAGATAGCCACGCCCCAAACTCACACCATTGGTTGAGCCAATGTTGCCATGGGCTAGTCAGAATAAGGATGTGCAGTATGTGTCTGTTGAAACAATTAAGAGGGGGTGCATTCATTACAAGCCTCAAGCCCCCCGCCCTGCATTACATGCAGTTTAGTGATAGTACACTTCCGGTTTCTTTAAAGTGGTCTGAGATGATTAGTGCTTCCTGTCCTGCCATAATCTGCTCCACATGTCAGGAACAGACATGATCACACAGGACGCTGACTCATGAACACTAAGGGGTAATATGTGCTCAAGATCCACTGGAATGACTTAAACTCAACCACAGGCGAAGAAAGGTAGGACGGGAGGTGATGTCACTCAAAACATTTCAGAACGCTTAATCATTTAGATACTTCACTCTCCCAAAAACAAGTTTTTCAGCACACAATTGTTTGTAGAATCACAGGATGTCCTCTACAGACTTGGATAAACAAATAATTTGACCACAGGAAATGGTTTCCCCATAACATTGCAAATGTTGCAAAAGCAGCCATTTCCTTTTTTAATGGTTTCGTCTGAACTCACCTCGTCTGTACACCAGCCGCATTTTTCTCCGGCCTGAATGCATTCGCCACAGGACTGGGCCGAGGCCTTGGTGCATTCGTTACCATCTGCACACACAAGAGCACAAACATCCATCATCATTCTCAATTTCCACCCACCACTAACACAGGAAATCCACTGCAAAGAGCATTTAATAACTAACACTGTGGGCAACCATATGCAATATGATTCTCTCTCATGAGACTGTCATTCTAAAATAGACGCTCTGGAGTGGCCATATGCTGTGGGGAGGTCATGTGTACTGTATTAATGATGGCATCCTTACGGTCTCCTCTAAACACTTAATGCAAGCCACGAGGCCAGTGCTCCCAGAATAAACCATGCAGAACTGTAGCAGATCGCTAGATAAAGATGATATATATCCCGCCTTCCTATCATTCTGCAATAATGCCTTGAACATTTTTTTGGGTTCTTTTCTTGGATTCCACAGTGCATATTTGAGATATTCCTGGAATGAAAATCATTGCAAATGTCTAACAGATGATCTGGACAGTGTTGCATGGATTTTATCAGGCTCTGGTCTGGTGTGTGTTCTCAGTGAGTGGAGTTTCCAAAAATCCCTCAAAACGTCAAGCTGCTTCTACACACATGCTTGAATACTGATACAGAAAGGTCGTAAAGTCTGAGACCACACTGAAATTGTAATATTTTTTGTAAGGAAAACAGCTTATTTGAAAAATACTTAACGAGAGAAAAAAAAATAACGAGAAATTAAGATTTGGTATTACCATGCTTCCACTGAAACTCAAAACAACAGGCCCTCCCGGATTTTGCAGGTATTTTTTTTCTTATTGTTGCAGAAACAAAAGAATAAATTCACAGATTTTCACAAAAAACGTAATCATATTTGGAGCATGTCTTGCGACAGTTTTAGAAACATTGTATTTGTCCGAGAGGGTGATCATGTTAACATAAAAACTTATGTTCACTTTTTGTTAACTTCAGTGATTAACATGAGGTGAGAGCAACATCAAAAACTGAAACCCACACAACCCCACCCCCCCGACAAGCTGACAGGATATAAGCTACATGATTTATATAAAGGGGCACAAAATGTTCCTTATGAGTTTCTCATGGTTTATGACAGAGGAATCAGTTCTCCTATTTAGGTATTGAAAAAAAGGAGACCATGTTTGTTTGAAGGAATCAATATATGTGCAAATGCAGTTAATTGCTCCAAGTTTGAGTGTAATAATAATAATTTGAGCCAATGATTTATTGAGAGTTCTGTTCTGGTAGAATGTGTTTCTTTGCTACGGTCATCAAGATTAATAAAAATTTGGTTTGAGATAATTAGAAATCTGTAATGTAGACACGTTTTCCAGTAAAGCAAACAGCCTGCTTATGACCTCCAAGCAGAATGACTGAACAAGTGGACACCGCCAGAATGCATGAAAATAATCATCAGTGGAAGCTGAACAGTATGGACAGTTGTTATTTTGAATATATCCTATGCACTGCAGTTTGTATGTTGTGATGTGTGTTCTATGGATAATCCTATATTGAATCATTTGGATTTTGGTATTGCAAGACATAGAATAAATAAATATTATTGCAAACTTCTTGCCAGTTAATATCTGTACACATGTCATTAGCCCATTGTTGAATTGGAGCACAACCAGCTTTTTGACAGCAAATTCCCACAACATTATCATTATACAGAGATCACTTAACAAGAACAATTATCAGATTATCAATATTTTAAAACCAAGCTAGAAAAAAAAAAATCACTAATCACTACAGAAAATTCCACGACTCGTTAAATAAATAAAAAAAATTAAAAAAAATTAGACAAATTGCACAACAGAAGCATTTTCACTAGTGGCCTGAGACCTTTGAACCCCATTGTATATCTAATGCATCTGAAATTTTAAGTTCTTACCTAGTTGTGCCCTGCTGAGTCCAAGAAGAACTGAAATCAGGAGCAGCCTCACGTCCATCTGAAAAGAGCACAACAGTCAAAATCACCCAGGAAAACATTGTTTTGCATTGTATTTCTCTGAAAACACATATTTCTTTGAGAAATTCCCATATATTACACACATACATACAATTTAATTAAATATTTTAATATATAATAATAAAAAATTAATACATATTAACAATTTGATTAGATATTTTTGACAAAACCAATAGTAATGAAAACATTAACACTGAGAGGAAAGGGTGTGCTTATGTATGCGTTTATGACTTCTCAATGTGTAGGCGGAGTGTTACAAGGTCACTTCCTGTTTCTCCTAGCACAAATGCATGATCTCAGTAAAGAATTCCAACACAGTTTGCACAGAACTACAGAAACAGATTATTCTTCTTCATTTGGCAGACATTTTCTTATCTAAAGTGAGACAATCCCACCGCAACACTCGTAGGTTAACGGTTTACAATCACATTGAGCAGTCAAACATTACAAAGAAAGTAAAAACCTAGTTTGTTGCTACAGTCAGAAATGAAACACACACAGAACAAAGCCAGACAAGTACGCACAGACATACAGGAAAATAGAGAGAGAGAGGCTATACTCCCATATTTGGTAAGACGATGGATCTGCTCTTCCCATAAAACACCGCTGATGAAACAAAGAGGAGGTGGTTCTTTTGCCTCAATAATCTATCAAGTGTACAGACACCAGTGCCAAAGAGTGCTGATTTGGCCTTATTAGGCATGGCAACAAGTACAAACAAACAATAGCGTTACTTAGCGTCCTACAAAAAAAAAAAAAACTTCAGTAACAGATGAGATACTTTTCACAATCCAGCATGAGAAATACACACACAGCAGAGGCAAATCTAGCAAAACTCCAGCCGTTCTGAAGCAGAAGATGTGTGACAACACACTCATATTTCTTTGTTTAAAGCAGAAGAATGTCTGCTGTTGAGACTGGACGGGTGAGTGAACTGCAGTAGACTCAACCGTTACTCTATCTACACAAACACACACACACACACACATCAGACCTGTGAACACTTGAAGATAAGCAAACAGTGCTTCTTTCAGAACACTGGTGGTGTTCATTTAGACCACAGAATCCAAGGTGTGTGTGTGTGTGTGTGTGTGTGTGTGTGTGTGTGTGTGTGTGTGTGTGTGTGTGTGTGTGTGTGTGTGAAGGACAGTGAGTGATTTGGTCCCATGATGGCATATTTACTCTAATTTTTCTATATTTACCCCCTTAATAACTTAATTTAATCATATTATAAATACAAATCTATACCGTTGTGATAAATCAGTCAAATTTATTGTACATTTGTCTATTTGATAATAATGTATCATTATTCACATTACTGTTTGACCTTAATGTAAAGTTTTTGTTGCGCCAATAGTCATGACATCAATTTGTAGGTCAATCACAAAAAAAAAAAGTGTAAAGTTGCTAATAAAGTTTCAAAACATAAGTTGCAAGCAAGCAGCTAAAAAAGGACTACAGTTGTCAGAGTCATAAAATGCAAACTCACATTTCATACAGTTCTTTTTAGCAACTTGATAGCAACTTGTGTTAAAAAAACAGCAGCTTCAAAATTCAAATGTGAGGTATGACTTTAAAATAATGTCTTTGTTCTATGACATTAATAACAGTCACAAATCAAAAACTATTCTGAAAACCTAAAACTTCTCTTCTGGGGTTTTTTGGACTACAAAATCAACATTTCTCTAAAGCACACTATATTGACATTGAAACTGAAACAGAAAAAGAAAGAAAAAGAAAAAGAGGGAGAGTTTGTGTACAAATACAGGCCAAATGCATCCTAATACTAGTATTTTCTTCCTATACACAATGTAAATGCAGTTTCAGATCAGAAAATAAAACTGAATATGACTAAGTGTTCAAGGCCACAACGAGCGAAACATCAGTCTAGTTTGCTGACTCAGGCATAGGAAGTTCCTTTCTGAACACATCACTGGTGTGTCAGAGCATGTTTTCCGGGTTATTCCTTCTAAAGTAACATATGAGCTTCAGAGTGATTCACTGTGGTAAGAGACACCATCAATGATGCTGAAAAGATAAATAGAAAGTTTAAAAGAACCACATTTCTTTAAAATGTATACATATGTATACATCACTTTTGATCAATTTAACATTTAATGCGGTAAATAAAAGTTTTAATGGTAACACTTTCTATGAAGTCCATGCTTATGAATTATAGCTCCATTTATACTTATTTATAAGTACTACTATTCTATAAATATATTTATAAAGACTCATTAAGACCTATACTGCATTATAAGAACAGTTAGTTACTTTTATATTATTTTTATTTTTATTATTTATACGCATTTACTTTTTCAATGCGCATACTCAATCTTTTATACACTGATTTATAAGTATTAATTAGTCGTATGGTTCAATAAATGTATTTATAAAGATGCAGCCTGCATAATGTTATTATATTATAGTTACAACGACTTTAGTAATTCAGATTTATTTTTGTCAAATAAGTGGATATATTATTTATTATAGCCGTGTTGTGTTCTTATAAATACTTATTGTGAGTGATAATACTATCCTCTATAAATGCATCATTGATGGCTTTAAGTAAAGTGAAAACATAGGAGTTTGTAAATGTAACTAATGAACAATAATTCCTGTAATAAAATAATGAAGAGAAAAAAACAGGAATCATTTATACAAACAGTTCTTTTTAAATGTTACATACTAGCAAAACACTGCAACAATATTTTTTCAAGTATAATTTTAAACTGGTATAAGCAATACCATGCATATGGCTAAGGAAATACAGATTTTAAAAATCAAAATTACCATTCATGACCTCTAAAGCAAACATTAGCCATTAAAGACATAATTGATAACTAATTAGTACAGCAAACGAGTGTCTCTAGAACTATTTTATATTTGATCATTTATAAATCAGTGTATAATAGATTATGAGCATGCGCACTGAAAAAAGCAAATGCATGACTTAAGTAATTTTTTTTTAAATATATATAAATGTAACTATAACTGCTCTTATAATGCAGCATAGGTCTTAATGAGTCTTTATAAGTATATTTATAGAATAGTAACACTTATAAATAAGTATAAATGGGGCTATAATTCATTATAAGCATGGACTTCATAGAAAGTGTTACCATTTTAATTTTCTTCAAAAAAATCCTACTGAGCAATTAAACAATTTGTAGTTTAGATTTACAGCAACCAATCAGCTTTCAATCAAGTCCACTAACATGCGTGTTCATGAACTAAAGTATCCAATGAAAACCTGTCTTTGATGTCATCAAATAGATGTCATCATAGTAATAATAATAATAATATGCAGAAAATATTTCAGCTCTTTAATCTTAAACCCAGTGACATCATAGTAGACTAAATTTCAAAAATAAGCTCAACTCACAAAGTATTCCAAGTGACCTCATTGGTCATGCATTTGACACATTCACATTTATAAGTCTTGATGTCTGGCTCACTGACACAGAGGCAGATTAAGCTGTGAGACAGCTGGTTCTTCAGCCTGCCGTTTCATTCTCAGTGGCTCTGTGTAACACTATCTACTCTCAGAGAGAGTATGTGTGTGGGAGAGACAGAGACAGAGAGCTTCTCAATTCAGCCTTGTCTGCCTTCCCTAAGGCTGTGTTGTGTGTCAAGGCCTTGAAAATGCAGCCCTTAGGTCCGGGTGTTTCTACATGTAAATCTAATGTGTCTGTGTGTCTGTGTGTGTGTGTGTGAAGAACATTCCTTCAGCTGCCCGGAGCGTCTTTGATTCTTAATGTTCCACAAATCAGATCACAGTTCTGCTTCAAGCAACACATTCTTTTAACAATGTTTAGTTGATAAGATAAAATTACAAGTGTGCATAAACGATCTTTCAATCACAACTGAAAGTGAGGCACAAATCCATGTCAATAGCACAAATGTTGTGCGAGAGAGAAATACGAACAGACTGAAAACATGTTATTTTCAGATCGTATTAAAACAAAGCAACTCATTCAGTAAGCACTCTGATAGATTCAGTTCAGATTTGTCTGACTGATTCAAGGCAGTAAATCGTCTTTTGAGCTATTCATTAAAAGAACTTGCTTCAAGAGCCGTCATTTGGGAATCAGACTACACTGGTCGCACTGTGTTTTTAATTGCATCACATTCAATACAGACAGCAAGCACCACTAATACAAACACATAAAGATGTGACAAAGCTGTATGCCTCTCTCAGTCTGAACTTTAACTTTGTCTCTCTGCTTTATGGTGCTTTTAAACAGGAATTCTTAAGTCGCTGTTCACGGCTATCCACTACTTGCTGATGTAAGTAACTGTCAAGACAAACATGCACACAGAGTGGCCATTAACCCCTCCACAGCAGGGCGGCCATTTCCTTAATTAAACTGCCTCACCCTGCCAACCCCCCCCTTCATCACACATTGCTGAGTGATGGGCGATTATTTACCTCAGACGGTGACCAGACTGGGGAAACTCCACCTCCACAAAAGTGACTCACTTCAGACTCACACTGAAGTAAAGGCTTTCCTGATACATTAAAGGTATGTTAATTTTTAAAAGTTAAAAAAATCATAAGCAAGGCATTCATGTGTTGATTTACCATTAAACGAAAATATCAAAACATTTGAGCAGCCAGTCATATCAGCTTCTAGATCAACCAATGGTGTGAGTTTGGGGCGGGACCTTTTCTTTCAGAACAATAGCAGACAGAGGAGTGTTTGAGAAACTATTTTGTTCTAAACCCCAACTATAAGTATATTTTCAGCATGTAACTCACTGAGCATCCATCCATCCAACCTTAAAACGCTTCAATCTTAAAACACTTCAATCTTAAAACCTTCAAACTTCAAGCTTTTTAAACTGCTTCAACCTAGCCAGGCGTACTCACGCCAAAATAAAAGTATATATTGACAAACTTCATCTATTTATAATGCTGCTCAGTGCCGCAGAAATAACAGACTTTAAACTAGACTTTAATCCAATTTCCTCTTTCACCTCACAGTAAACCGGGACTATTACAGCAGATGCAACTCTCTTAGCACTTCTAGAAAAGTCTAGCACTGGGCCCTTCAGATTATAATGCATGACCAATTTGTTTTCAATGCCTGGCTGTCCTGCCCCCATTTTGTCTCATTGTTAATGTGTCATAACAGTTGGGGCGACAGGAAGTGAGGAATCTGGAGCATAGAATACATATCAGAATCAAACAACCTGACTCAATCTCTACACTCGCCTTTATGACCTACATTGACCTTTGTCTGTCATATCCACAATAGCAGGTTACATGACGTCACCCTGCTTATACAGAAGCCAACTGAATTTTGAAATGGGGGCGTTGCACTCAAAAACGGAGGCAGATGAAAGCGAGCTGGCAGGGGTCATTAAAGCTGTATGATTTGAACAAAGGCTCTTTATCTTGTTCCCCGTAAATGTTCAGATCCAACACCTTATCTCTTACAGCGAAAAACTTTGCTGTTAATAACAGAGCACTGCCTAGACACAAACATGCACACACATGCACAAACACACAGGAGGAGCCACAGTCTGCCATTTTCTGTTCAAAGACAACAGAAAACAAGACTAAATATCTCCCTATAAAACTTTACCATGCAGTCTTCCCTCATAGTGAATATCCGTTAATTTTTTTGTCATTTATGAATACTAGATAAGTATTTTTAAAATTCTTTGAATGGTGAATCTACCTGTGTAAATTGTTTATTTCGAGAACATTTTACATTCATTATAATTTACTTTTTCTTATTTTGGCCTTTCCAAATTACAAATAACTGATATTGCAACTATAGCTTCGATAGTTACTGTTACTATTAAACCATAATACGGGCCTCCCTGGATTTTGCCACTGTTTTTTTTGGTGCCTGACACTAAATTCCCAATTTTATTGTCGCAACAACAGCTGTAGTAACAATAGCGTTTTGGCAGACTACCATTTTCTATAAGGGTAGGTTCTGTCAGGATATTCTGTCAGACATCCCACTCAGCAAAAACTAATTTCCAGGAGATTTGAAAAAAAAAAAAAAACAACAACTATATTATAGGCTACTATAATATTCATTCACGTAAGCCACATAACACGTTAATTCATTCAACAGAATTGCGAGTTTATTTCTAGCAATTGCGAGTTTATTTCTAGCAATTGTGAGTTTATATCTCACAATTCTGAGTAAAAAAGGTGGAAATGCGAGATGTAAACTTTAACTTTAATTATCTTTTAAAATGTTTTGTTCTGTGGCGGAAACAAGCTTCCATACGGTTGCCTTGCACTTATAGTGACAAAATGAAATGAATGCAGCATCATGAAACAGTTTTCAGTTACCAATGCCATTGCAGGAATGTGCTATTTCCAGTTAAGAGCAAAATAATTTAACTGGTCACGTGATGTTGCCCTGTTGAGGCGACTCGCTCAGTACCATAAAGCAGGCTTTTATTGGGCTGGAATCTTGATTTAATGTTAGTGAACATAACTTTAAAATATATCTCAAAAGCACTCTTCATCTCTTTTATATGGGAAACCTTTTAGTGGATTTTTTTTTTTTTCTTCCACCTTTAAGACATCCGTCAAAAATACAACAACATTCTTCCACACGATCACGTGACCCGAATATGTAGGACGTGAGAGTTTTAATGCAGATCCGCTGCGGGAAATTGCCCCGATAGCAGTCCACACCTCTGTCCATGCCTATGATTCAATTTCTCATAAAACATCTCAATGGATAAGCATGATGCTTTTCATCACATAACCGCAGTCATATTTAGTCCTGGTGCTGTAAGAATGCCGAACTTCTCCCAGCTGATGCGCTATGAAACACAATTATGATTCTTTAGTGTGTTCGCATCCGCCAGATCATAGGTGGTCTAATGTGTTCATCATGTCCTAAACAGGATCATGACTCACGCAAAAACGGCTACATCATTTCGACTTCCAGGGAGGCATATTTACACAAGCAACTACCAAATAAAGCACTGTTCATGGGGCAGTTAACCCCCACATCCCCCCTCGGACCCGCCGGGATTCTCTCAGGCTCGCAAATGACTTACAACAGATGTTGGGGACACATAAGTCGCAAAAAATAGATCCAAGATAACAGACGTCTGGGAAAGATAGCCTGAAGGGACACTGTTTGCATATGATCTGTGGGACACGTTTGGGGCAGATCCACGTCTGTCCTTTGAAGTGAATTGGATGGGACATGATCCCCACCCAAACTTCGTAACCCAAGATCATTTTCCAGATTAAACCCTAAAGCTCAAAATCCCTGGCTTACCCCAAGACAGTTAGAAATACCCCATTCAACAAACGGTCCTGAACCAAAGTTCTTTAAAAAGTGGTATTTTGATGACCCTTACCTTAACACGTGTTCACCGGCGATTCTTCAATCTATCACACGCTCTTTTTAAAAAAACATTTGTTGTGGAAATAGCTAAACCTCCGACAGCGTTTGCTCCAGTTGCTTGTCCGTGGAGCCTTTGTTTCAGTGGGCCACTTTGAATCAACAGCTGGTTACAAAGTACTAAAACACGCGATTCCTTTGCCTACAACTAACATATCATGGATATTGAGGCAAATAAATGACTAAATGTGGGCAGAGAGTCCAGCTTGCTCTTCCACGTCTTGGCCTGTCCTCGAACCGGATGGGTAATATGTGTATGTGTGGTCGGTGGACTGTGAGATGGGGTTGCAGTAGCAGCCTCTCCCTTCCTCCGCCCACAGGATATAATGCTAATACCCCATCCACACTGCGACCGAACTGTGGAGAAGATTCTGATTCAATTGATTCATCTCAGTGATTCGATTCTTTTGAATCAATTCACAAAAAGATTCACTCAGCGACTTTCTGCAGGAGGCACTGCAGAGCCATTACCTCTAGCTCCCCCTCTCTTGACCTACTGTGGGCATGATGGGTGGAGCTGCATCCCCTAACCACACTATAACCCTACCCATAACCCTATCTCTCCACCCATTAAACAGGTTAAGCTCCACCCTTAAGCTCCAGATGCTCTGCAGCGAACACTAGGCTACTTGAGATAGGTGGCAAGTGTTTTGTATATTATGATCATACTGTTGGAGGGGTTGAATCAGTCTCAGAAAAAGAAAAAAGAAATGTAGTTAGAGTATATATAAGCGGTTTCCCCACAAATGACAACAAACAGAGATATATTTTCTTTCATTTTGAAAGCTGCGCATACCTATATATATATATATATATATATATATATATATATATATATATATATATATATATATATATATATATAAACAATATAGTCTTTTTGCGTTGTCTAAGCGTTTCCCCACAAACGATGCAGCGTTTATTTAGAACAATAAAAAAAATGTATACAAAAATAAAATCGCTCCCTTAACTATGGCAAATTTTTTGGGGGTAATTGGCATAATTGTATTTTGAGAGAAATTCGGTGCAAGTCATTAATAAACCTTTGTTGTTAAAGGGATAGTTCACCCAAAAATGAAAATTAGCCCATGATTTACTCACCCTCAAGTCATCCTAGGTGTATATGACATTCTTCTTTCAGACGAATAAAATCGGAGTTATATTAAAAAAGTCCTGGCTAATCCAAGCTTTATAATAGCAGTAATTGTTGCTCTGTTTTTGAAGATATTTTTCTTACACAAACGCATCGATTCGCTTCAGAAGGCCTTTATTAACCCCCCGGGGCCGTGTGGAGCACGTTATTTGACGGACAGATGCATTTTTTTATGGACTTCAAAAACAGAGCAACAATTTTACTGCTGGTTCAGGGTCGGTCAGAGCGAGAGAGTCTGGAGAGTTTCCGGTGTGTCCCACCCCAAATAAGATTGACTGATTAGACGTCATTACTCACCAGTGATCTCACACTACTGAGGAAAAATGATATCTGCCTTTGCATGCAAACACTGAAGGTGTGAAAATATGAACAGCAATGCATTTCCTGTATAGTTCACAGAGAAACTTTACATCACTGTTCTTTAATAAGCCTCTTGTGTGTGGAACTGAAATTCAAATATGATTTGAAAATACCTGAACACACACACACACACACACACACACACACACACACACACATTCTTGTACATCTATCTTTGTGAGGACATTGACACAATGCAAGCTTACCCTAACCTTACCCATCACAACTAAGTGCCTAACCCGAACCCATACCCTAAACCTACCCTTAACGTAATTATTACCTGATCCCTAAAACCAAGTCTTGACACTCAAACAGGCCTTTGGGTCTCATAAAGTGAGGACTGGCCAAAATATCCTCACTTTACCCACATCCTCATTCCGATGGTCTAAAACTCAAACCGGTCCTCACAAAGATAGCTGTACGAGTACACACAAACACAGGCATTGGGTTTCCATGTTTTACGGGCACTTTCCATAGACAATGTTAACCCTCTGGGTCCTCTTCGGTCAAAAATGACAGATAAATTTTACGTTTCGATTTTTTTGTTCTTCATCGGAATGGGATGACACTTGGTGACTTTTGTCACATTAGCTGTGAACACAAAAAAAAAATCATGGACATGATTTGGATATGTTAAAGTGTTGGAATGAATGGGAAATATGAAAAAATACGAAAACTCAGAGAATCTTTTGGTGGTACAAACTACAAATCAGCCACTGTGCAGAAAAAAATGCACAGCAATGAAGGGGTGACACTCTAAAATATTAAGAGTGCAAAATAGACATTTTTGTTACATTTTTATTGAATTTTGATGTCATGTTTAACAAAATGTTCTCCTCTCTGTTCAGGTTTGACTGCAAAAACTGACACTTGAAATCAACATTAAAAAAAAATCTAAACCTTGACAAAAAGTAGTCTTTGAGAATGTCTAAGTATAAACCCAAATCCACAACTTAATAAAAATAAGTATTTCTGTCTAAAAACACTATAGAATTTATAAGCCACTTTATATAGAACTATAGGAATCTAGTGGTTACAACATTACAAAAGTTTTTCTTTTTTTACTCCCACCAAATGGCACTAATCTACAAACCCGATTCCAAAAGTTGGGACACTGTACAAATTGTGAATAAAAACAGAATCCAATGATGTGGAAGTTTCAAATTTCAATATTTTATTCAGAATACAACATAGATGACATATCAAATGTTTAAACTAAGAAAATGTATCATTTTAAGGGAAAAATAAGTTGATTTTAAATTTCATGGCATCAACACATCTCAAAAAAAGTTGGGACAAGGCCATGTTTACCACTGTGTGGCATCCCCTCTTCTTTTTATAACAGTCTGCAAACGTCTGGGGACTGAGGAGACAAGTCGCTCAAGTTTAGGAATAGGAATGTTGTCCCATTCTTGTCTAATACAGGCTTCTAGTTGCTCAACTGTCTTAAGTCTTCTTTGTCGCATCTTCCTCTTTATGATGCGCCAAATGTTTTCTATGGGTGAAAGATCTGGACTGCAGGCTGGCCGTTTCAGTACCCGGATCCTTTTTCTACGCAGCCATGATGTTGTAATTGATGCAGTATGTGGTCTGGCATTGTCATGTTGGAAAATGCAAGGTCTTCCCTGAAAGAGACGACGTCTGGATGGGAGCATATGTTGTTCTAGAACTTGGATATACCTTTCAGCATTGATGGTGCCTTTCCAGATGTGTAAGCTGCCCATGCCACACGCACTCATGCAACCCCATACCATCAGAGATGCAGGCTTCTGAACGGAGCGCTGATAACAACTTGGGTTGTCCTTGTCCTCTTTAGTCCAGATGACATGGCGTCCCAGTTTTCCAAAAAGAATTTCAAATTTTGATTCGTCTGACCACAGGACAGTTTTCCACTTTGCCACAGTCCATTTTAAATGAGCCTTGGCCCAGAGAAAACGCCTGCGCTTCTGGATCATGTTTAGATATGGCTTCTTTTTTGACCTACAGAGTTTTAGCCGGCAACGGCGAATGGCACGGAGGATTGTGTTCACCGACAATGTTTTCTGGAAGTATTCCTGAGCCCATGTTGTGATTTCCATTACAGTAGCATTCCTGTATGTGATGCAGTGCCGTCTAAGGGCCCGAAGATCACGGGCATCCAGTATGGTTTTCCGGCCTTGACCCTTACGCACAGAGATTGTTCCAGATTCTCTGAATCTTTGGATGATATTATGCACTGTAGATGATGATAACTTCAAACTCTTTGCAATTTTTCTCTGAGAAACTCCTTTCTGATATTGCTCCACTATTTTTCGCCGCAGCATTGGGGGAATTGGTGATCCTCTGCCCATCTTGACTTCTGAGAGACACTGCCACTCTGAGAGGCTCTTTTTATACCCAATCATGTTGCCAGTTGACCTAATAAGTTGCAAATTGGTCCTCCAGCTGTTCCTTATATGTACATTTAACTTTTCCGGCCTCTTATTGCTACCTGTCCCAACTTTTTTGGAATGTGTAGCTCTCATGAAATCCAAAATGAGCCAATATTTGGCATGACATTTCAAAATGTCTCACTCTCAACATTTGATATGTTATCTATAGTCTATTGTGAATAAAATATAAGTTTATGAGATTTGTAAATTATTGCATTCCTTTTTTATTCACAATTTGTACAGTGTCCCAACTTTTTTGGAATCGGGTTTGTACCTTCAAAAATTGGTTTTAATTGAAAATAATTTGAAAATATATTAGAAAAAATTGTAAATTGTGTATTATTTTCAATAGGGAAAAATAGCTAATAAAAATTGTATAAATATTGCATAATATAAAACATCCTAAGAATTCGAAATAATAATCAGAAAATTTTATTGAAAATAATGTCCCAACCAGGTCAAAATAAATAAAAAATGAAATTCAAAAAATAACAAGAGTTTTATGTGATGGGTAGGTTTGGGGTAGGGTTAGTGTAGCCTGTAGGATAGAATATACAGTTTGTACAGTATAAAAAACCATTATGCCTATGGAATGTCCTCATAATCATAGGTAGACCATGTGTGTGTGTGTGTGTTACTGTTTTTTGGTTTTCATTCTCTTCACCAACTTTGCATAAGAGATTTTAGAATCATTTCACAGGGAGGTTTCAGATTTACTCTAAAAATAGCTGTGGAATGACTGGACTTCATCTGGCTTGATGTTGAGGAACAGTTCACATTTAGGACATTCCTGAGAAAGAGGGAGAAGGGTGGAGAGAGAGGGGAAAATAAGGAGGAGAGGAGAGGAGAGGAGAGGAGAGGAGAGGAGAGGAGAGGAGAGGAAAGTCATTCTACCATCATGTCTATCCATGACTGTCATCTCTCCTACTAAGAGTTGGACTGTTTGTGGAAAGAAATACGTCAACCATATGAGCCAGTGTTTACAGGCAGACAATGATGAAGGTTTACAGACGGACAATGATGAAGGTTAACTGGAATGAGATCATATCCCAGTGCTCACCCAGTGTAGCTGATCAGAGCTGATCATTAACTATTAAGCACATATTCAGAAAGAGCTTATAATCAGTGTGACACAGAGAATGGCCAGTAACAGTATGAGGAATTGTGATGCCTGTGTAGATACAGTTTTCTGTGAGTATTTTTGTTTGCTTGAAATACATAAGTAGAGAAATCTCTAGGCTAAATGAATGACCTCATCACAGGTCAGCTGATTAAGCTGGGTTTGCAGGGTTTATTTGTGGCAGTCTTTCTGTGGAAGTGGCACAGCGGTTACATATTCTCAGCAGTGAACTAATGTGCAAACACGCACACAAAATACAAACTCAGTGGTTCACACGCAGAAGTGTTGAAGCAATGGTTTGGCTGTGAAACCTCACCTTGTTCCCTCAAGTTCAAGCAGCCGTGTTACCATGACGACAACACAACGAACGTTCAAAACAACACGCGTTCACGTCTAGCTTCCCTATTAGTGATATAAATAACTGATTATGAGGATTTTAACTTGAGAATATGAATTCGTTCATTAGTTCCACTGCACAAAACTTAACGTGGACTTTATTTGGCTCTGGGAGGGACGTCCAGTTTCGGAAACGGAGATGATATGCCCTCTAGTGTCAATGATAAAGAACAACAGTCCTGTTGAACTTATAGAGCAGCGCCATCTAATGGCAGATGAGCGGAAACAGCATGTCTGAAAGAATTAAGACGACGGGACAAGTCACAATAGGCTATATTCAAGTAATGGTAAGTACTTGAGACAGCAGTGAATATGTTTTAAACTTGAATGCTTTTTGTGAATTCTGTTCTTCAAACTAAAATTCCAGTCCAGTCTAGAAGACACTATTTTCATAGATGTGATGTCATTCTGAAATATGATCTCATCGATACCATGACAACACAACACAAGTTTACAGATATGTTATATGGGCAGCTGAAAGAAATAACGATTTCGACAGTACTGTTCCATTGTTTAAAAAAGCACAGACCCAAGAGATGTCTTCTGACCTGTTGTTTTACAATGTATAGAGTGAGGATGGACCAAATAAAGTGGTAAACTTTCTCTTTCTAACTACTTAACATTGAGATAGGCGTGACTTTTGTGAATTCTGTTCTCCAAACTAAAATTCCAGCATTAAGCTGTTACATTCAATAGCTCTTATTATAATGTAAACAAGTGAACACAATTAATTAAACCACACTGGCATACTTAAGACAATGGTCAACATTAACTTGAAGTTTTAATTTAACTAAAACTTCAGCTGTTTTCTGTTTTATTGTTCAAAAGGCCAGTTCGGGGCAAGTTGTCCCATGAAATATTAAATGGCTTGTAATACATAAAAAAAAAAAAAAAGATATGCTGTGAAAGATTTAGATGTTCTCAATGAACAGCAAGTTCTTATTGCAACAATTAACCCAATTTGGCTGACAATGTGCCCCATTATAACATTTTTGTGTTGCTTTTTTTGTAGCCAGTATTTGCAGTTATTAATGTTAAAGGGATAGTTCACCCAAAAATGAACATTCTGTCATCATTTACTCACCCTCAAGTTATTCCAATCCTGTATGAATTTCTTTCTTTTCCTGAACACAAAAGAAGATATTTTGAAAAATATGGGTAACCAAACAATTGATGGGCCCCATTGACTTCCAATAGTAGTGGAAAAAAATTCAGTGAAAGTCAATGGCTACCGTCAACTGTTTGGTTACCGACATTCTTCAAAATATCTTCTTTTATGTCCAGCAGAAGAAAGAAATTCATACAGGTTTGGAACAACTTGAGGGTGAGTAAATCATGACAGAATGTTCATTTTTGGGTGAACTATCCCTTTAAGTGAAATTAAAAAACAAATAAAGATACCATCAAAAACAGTGTTTATACATGCATTCACATAGTTTCCCTATATGGAGACAGTAATTTCAAACAAAATCTTTATAAAAACTTTATTAACTTCGCTCTTTGGAATGTTGTTGTCATTGAGAAATCCATAAATCTGAATAAATCTGAAAATTGAATTAGTTGATGCAGATGCGACATAAGTCTTCAGTCTTTTTTTCTGTTCATCACAGAACTGTGAATATGAAAGAGCCACCAGACAGACTGGACTTCATAACATCTAAACTTCAAGTGAAATTGAGTTTTTTTTTTTTTTCTGAGTCTGTGATGAAAAGCCAGTTGAGTGTCACCTCAGTTCCTCAGGACACAAAAACAACTATTACAATTAGGAAAAATACCATTTCATTTTAAATAGCATTAAAAAAGTGAGCTGTTACACTGACAGTTGGATTTCTCCTTACAATTTAAAGTAGTTAACACTTTTATTACTATCTAAATCTTTCATTAAATATAATTCTCAGTGCAAAATGACATACGTTGATTCATTTGAGTGGGAGAAAAAGTTTCTGGCACCTCCTTCAAGCTGCTGAAAACGAACGGCATTTCTGCATTGTGTGTGAAATAGACCAAGATGCCTTTGTCAGCACTTGCGTCTTCTCATCTTTCTTGTCCTGCCAATGCTTAAAAGCATGGATCAGTTTGTGCCTTTCACGTCCTTCAAATATAATTAATTTCCTTAGGGAGATGCTTCTATTAGCGTTCTTAGATGCTTCATTTGCTTTGTCTCCGCTTCCATTCCCAGACGTTCCCAGAGTGAGTGTCTCCTGATCAGTCTAGAAGACACTATTTTCACAGATGGTCCGCAGACATTGTGATGTCATTCTGAAATATGATGTCACTCGATACCATGACAACACAACACAAGTTTACAGACATGTCATATGGGCAGCTGAAAGAAATAATGATTTCCACATTACTATTCCATTGTTTAAAAAAGCACAGACCCAAGAGATGTCTTCTGACCTGTTGTTTTACAATGTATAGAGTGAGGATGGACCAAATAAAGTGGTAAAATTTCTTTCTAGCTACTTAACATTGAGATAGGCGTCATGCGTCCGTCCTGTTGAGATTGCTGCAGTGATGATGTATTTTTAGGCCAACCCACGACAAAAAAACTCAATAGGAATTTTCCATTGGCTTCTGAATTATTGTAGAAAATAAGCTCTGTGACCAACAAAAGTTTATGATTCTTACATAAACATTGTTCATCATGATTATATTCACAAATGAACACAAATTTGATGGAGTTTGAAGCCTAAATACAATCACTAAAAAGCTAAACATAGGCTATAAATCAACAACGCCACGGTCGCAAGACTTAAAGGGATAGTTCACCCAAAAATGAGAGAGAAAAAAAAGAGATTTACTCACCCTCAAGTTGTTCCAAACCTGTATGAGTTTATTTCTTCTGTTGAACACAAAAGAAGATATTTTGAAGAATGTTGGTAACCAGACAGTTAATGGACCCCATTGACTTACATAGTAGGAAAAAAAATACTATGGAAGTCAATGGCTACCGTCAACTGTCTGGTTACCGACATTCTTCAAAATATCTTCTTTTGGGTGAACTATCCCTTTAAATGTCACCATCACTAAGCTTGACAACTCTTTCAGACTTTATTTAAAAACATTTTCCCTGAAATTTATAAAATTTATAGAATAGTTTGCAAGAGCACGTCAAACGACAGCATGCCCCCAACAACCACAGTAGTCCCATTTAGCCACTTTTTAGCAACCGCCTTTTTCAAGACTGATGTATTTTATGTCGTAGAATAAAACGTGCAAACATCTTGAGCTTGTGTTAACCACAGACCTTATTTCAAGCATTTAACCAAAAAAAAACATTAGCTGTGCCCGAAATCGCGTACTGTCTGACTGAGTAGGTACTACATTTGAATTTGAATTTACTTCACGACCATTAAAAAAGTATGTTCTATATAGTATCAATGTGGGTAGTATGAATGAAATTCGGACGTTACATCCGCCATGTTGTCAGTGTCACGTGACCTAGCAACAGTTGCGTTGCTTCACTTCCATTCATAAATCCTCTCCCGTGGCCTCATGGGATAGTAAAGTGTACATTGAATGCACACTTTAGAATCTCGCCGGAAGTAGTAGGTCATCCGGGTACTTTTTGCCTCGGATGAATTCGGACATACTACTCTATTGGCGTACTGATTTTCACATAGTATATAGTAGAAAAGTATTCAATTTCGAACGCAATGATTGACTTCAGGACATTTGTTGGCCTATGAAAACACGTCATCCCTGCAGCATGTATTATTATATATTTAAACATTGACCTCTGACCTGTATTGGCCTGTGTCTGTGAACAGTTTGTGCTAAAGAGCAAATGACTGTCTAAGGGCAGGAATCTATGTGTGAAAAGGCAACAAAAACACATTTAAAGGCACCATTGGAATGAAGTGTGAGTTACCAACTGAACAAACACATCTCCAAACATAAACGAGTACAATAAACACTGAAAACCCAGTTGTGTACAGCTCTGAAAAAGGGGTTTGTAGAAAAAGATATCCAACTGTGTGAGAGGATACATAGTTTTGTCTTGGTCTCATCACCAGCAACAAATGTACAAACAAGTAGACAATCATCGTCTGGCTGTACAATCTATACAAGGCGCCCGCTAGAGGCCAGTCCCTCGTCTTGCACGTCCTGAGAATAACGCTCAGTCTCGACCTTGAGTAACGTCGCAACAACGTTCTAAAAACATTCCTCCAACATTGTCCGGCAAATGTTTCCTGGGTTCGTCCAGCATTCCTCATGCCTCTGTGTAAGATTTCTGTGCACTAAGTTTTTCTTTCTTTAGTTTGACTCCGTCCACCAGCTCAAAATTGTAGTTCTCCAGAGCGGAGAGGTTCCTGTTTGTCGTGTGAGCGCAGGCGCAGTAGAACAGCACCCCGCACACGGCGCCCAGCAGGACTCCCACGGCGCTCATCACGATGATGGTGATCAAGATGGGGTCTAAACTCTTCAGCATGGAGCCGCGTCCAAAACTCCACAGGGTGTTGTCAGACCCCTCACAGTTCACTATAAAGAGAGAAAGACAGAGACAGACCAAAGCAGAGAGATTGTGAGAGTCTGAGCAAAACCTGCATAGTAAACAAGTTCAATTATATTATATAAGAGATCATTTACAGTCAGCTGGTCATTATGGCAAAATAATGGTGATTCAGGACCATCAAGTAGGACTGGAATTATACAGTTTAGAAATCATTATACCAAAATATTTGATTGCAGAATGCCAGGGCTATTTCAAAACTGCCAAAACATGTTACACTTTATTTGAAGGTGATGTAGTTACATTGTACTTACTCAAATAAGTACTGAGTAATATTAATTAACTACATGTACTTACTATAGAGTTACAGTTAGGGTTTGGTTTAGTTACTTGTAATTATGCATAATTTGCTGTTATTACTATAGTAAGTACATGTAGTAACATGTTACTACGTCACCTTAAAATAAAGTGTTACCAAAAAAAATTCTTGATTTATTAGTATTTTTGTCTTGTTTCCAGACTTGTTTCTCATCCTTAAAACAAGATCATGTAATTGAGAAGCAAAATATATTTAAAAATAAATAAAATAAAATCAACTTGTTTTCAGATAATATATCTTGAATTATTATTTTTTTATGCTATTAACAATTAAGGTTTACATATGTATCAGTAAAACAAATTTTAGGGATGTTTATGCTTAAAACATGAAAAACAAGTTGCTATTGGCTTCATATCTTAAACAATTTTGTTTGTCAAGTACATGTATCTCAACATGTTTTTAATCGAAAATAAGACAAATGTACTGATTAAGAAAATATTTTTTGCAATGTAGAAAGCCATGTAATAAAAAATTAAAGTCATGAAATTGGGTTTTATTATGTATAATGCTTTTCTAATAAAATGTGGATCTTACCGATCTCATCAACTTCATCTTCATCACCTTCTGTGTTCTCTGGGTCTGAAACACAAACACACTCAGTCAAGGAGATGAATTCAAACATTCATTAAAATATCTTCTTTTATGTTCCGCACAAGAAAGAAATGTATACATGTTTGGAACACCATGAAGATGAGTAGATGATGACAGAATTTTCATTTTTTGATGACCTATCTTTAATGTTGCTAAAAAGTGGGTGATCAGGCTGAAGGCCTTTTCAAACAGAAAAGGGAGGGACTTAAACATAAGAGGTGTGGCTTAACATACCCTTGCACTCCTCAGGATTCACTTCAGCTAGTATCTTTATATCATCCAGTGAGATGAAACCAGATTCTGTAAGATCTACTTGGGCCTCGATGATTACCTACCATGCAAACACAGGAAGAATGTTAGTATTATGTTGTAATGATGTTTTCGACTCACAAAGTGGGCATCGGTACCTGATAAGGTGTGTCGGCACTGGGAATCACAACTCTTCCTTCCCTCCATCTGCTTTTCAACTGGCCGCTCACAGAGCGGATCAGAAGCTCAGAGTCCTCTCTCTCCTCCTCCTCCTCATCTTCTCGCTCTATCTTCTGTATGATGTTCAGAGTTCCCGTGTGTTTCTCTGTGAAGTGGTACCAGAAAGACATGCACAGGTCTGAATCTGGGGCTGTGACTGGCAAACTGGCTAGCCTTGCCACCCTTCCTTTTCTCTCCAGCTCTTCATCTGTTTCCATATCAGTCTTTCTTTCAATCTCAATCTGTGCATTTCTGTTAGAAGCTGCGTAAATGAAGTTGTGGGGCATTCCTGAAACAGAGGAGATGTATATCTGTTTATTCAATTACTCCCTCTTGCAATCGCAACAAATAAGCATTTTATCAAAAAATTTTGCATTTAAGAATTTATTAATCTAAATTTAAGCCATCTCTTACCTGTGTGGTCCAGATTAGGCAGTTTGTGATCAGCGTGTTTGCTGTTGTTGTTTATGTGCCATTCGGCTCCTTCGCCACCGTCTTGACTCCACCCACAGTAGGAGGGGTTATCAGCCCAGCCAAAGTCACAGGCAAACCAGATGTATGCTAAACAGGAACACAAACAACACTGCATCAACCTTAAAGTCCTCCGTACTGATATTGCTTTCCACTCAACCCACATTAAGCTGTTTTGGTAATTTAGTCAAAACAGTATGGTACTGAACACCCACTATGCTTTTTGGACTGGCAGTAGCTTATTAGTCAAAGCTTCGGGCGGGTATTCAAAAGGTTATCATAAACCCCAGCGGGGAGTGAAGTGGCAATAGTTCATCTAGTAAAATCTGCTAAATCACCAGAAACTGCAGTGTCCAACTGCACAGCACTGCATCTAGATATCACATTCTCCCAAGACTATGACGGCAGTAAATCTCATGATCTTGTATAGAAAGGTAGTTTTTAGGAACCATGAAATTTTCACATCCAATGTTTTCTGTGGTGTTGATGTTTTAAATGTTTTATGTTGCGTACCTTAATAATTGAGAAGCAAAATGTTGAAACTTGCTTTAAGAGGATATATCTTGAATTAAGTATTGAATAACACACACACACACACACATATTAATGTGTATATATATATATGTGTGTGTGTTAATCAAATACATAATTCAAGATATTGATCAAGATAACATTTTGCTTTGCTATACACACACATGCATGTGTTTTTTATATTTATATATAATATAAATGATATAAATATATATACAGTATATACATGTAAATGGTTCTTAAATATATACATGTATGTGTGTGTGTGTATTCAAATATACATTTATTTACAATTATACACAGTACACACACATATATTATGTAAACACAAACTTTTATTTTGGATGCGATTAATCATTTGACAGCCCTAATATATATATATATATATATATTGTTATAAATGTATGCTTAAAATCAGAAGTTCAACAGCTGCAGATTATTTAATGTAATTCTGTAGCAAAACACTTGAGGGCAGTAGAGATTTTGCTGTGTGCTCAACATGGAAAACCCCAAAGATTATGTTCCAATATCCTGAAAAAACGGGTCATCCTTCGAAATCGGGTCTCATCAAACATACACAAATTACATTAACTTGAGAATTTTCTCACCAGGTACTGCTTCCATGTCCAGAAATGGCTCTGCTACTGCAGTTTCTATGGGAAACAAATAGCAGAAAGTGCTATCAAAGCTAGAGTTAAGAGTTAATGAAATACAGACTGGTTTAATTCCATTTGTAAATTCTGGTGTTTATGTAGTTGTTTCATGTTAAGTCTCTGGGTCTCTGTTTTGTGGAAAGCCTTTATATGTAGATGGTTTGTGTGTGTTTTATGCAAATAACTAACTTCAAACTAACAAATCATGTGCGTATACACGTGTTCTGAATTTTTTGTGAGAAATTCTCTGTGTGTATAAATACGATGCAGTTATTAGTGAATGAGACCAATTGTCTTTGTCTGTGTTTAAGATGTTAAACACGTATTTGTGTGTTTGAGTAATCTGATATGTCAGATATCAGTGTGACAGTCTGTCTTTGTTTTTGTGTAACCTATAGCATGCTACTGTTTTGCTAAGCGTATGTAACCTTCTGGGTCGTAGTTAGTGTGTGTTTCACTGTGTGGATGTTTGTGTATGTAACCTTTTGGGTCATAGTCTGTCTCTGTGTGGATGTTTGTGTATGTGAGGTTTTGCTGTCCTTGTGGAGAACTAAATGTCCCACAGTGATAGTAAAACCTGAAATTACCAACATTATTGGGACCTCCCAACAGTCCCTATTATGAAAACAGCATAATAAAAAGAGTAAATAATGTCTTAATTAAAATCTAAAAATACCATAAGGTTTCTCTAAGGAGTTGTTATGGTTTAGCCAACATAATTAGCTCAATATAAAAATGATAGATGTTAATGATATAAAAACATATGAGTGTAAAGTATGTGTATCGAACCTGTTGTGTCGTAGTCTGCTTCACTATGGCAGTTGCCCTCATCATCGCAACTCTCCGCTGTCGGTGGAATAATGGTGGTTGTTGGAATATTCCCTAGAGCGCTGCTGACGGTAGCTACTGTAGTTTCCATGGTGGTGGTGAGGGGAAGAGGTGTTGTGGGCTCTGAAAAGTTTAGACAAGGGAATGAAGGGTGAATGAAGCTTTCACAAATTACACATCAATTAAAAATCTTCTTAATATGGATTAGAGAGCCTGAGAACTGGATTGCTCTGAGCTCTGTGATTGGTTGGTTTGGCTGTCACTCACCTTGCAGGTCACACCCTAAAACTTCCAGCCTTAATCCTATGCCGTCAGGAGAGCCACGCTCAGGGTAGATACGCAGGAAACGCATCAGCGCTGGATCAAATGTACGCACTTCTGGTGTGTCATGGTTCTGATTTCCCATAAACACCTGGATGGGTGAAAATAATAAATTTTTTAGTTTTTAGTTTTATGTCTGTCTAGTTTAATGAATGAAAGAAAAAGAGATGGATGATAAAGGTCTGGTCACACCAAGAATAGTAACTATAAAGATAGCTAAACGATAACTATATTAGTGTCCACACCAACGGATGATAGCAATAAGTGTGCACTGCAGATATATTTCCTGCCGCTTTAATGCTGCCTTCACGTGCTATCGGAAATTTCATAATTCCCACTTCAGAAGTCATGATTACATGCGTGTTGCATTCAAGTGCTTTGTTGTCGGAATGAACAGGAATCATGGAGGACTCCAGGTTTATTCTTGCCTATTTATTGGGAAAATCTTATTAAAACCAAAATTACATGTAGTGTCCCATGCACTGACAACCATATAAATATTTACGATGCTATCCAGATAATCCGCTTGCTGACGATTCTATAATTTCGGTCAAATGCAGGCTATTTTCGCTGTGTATAAAACATACAATATGCTTAAAATAAATCATACCTGTCACAGCAGTAGTTCTCTCCTCCACCATGTTTAAAGTTTATGGCATGCCCATCTCAGGAATTTGGGTATCAAAATTATTTACAAACTTCCCAGTGGTAAACACGACATCAGAGGGCGTTCATGTGCAATTTTTTCCTAGGAAACTTGTATTTACGATAATTCCGATAGAATGTGAAGGCAGCATAATATACTTGTGCTTTTCTGGTGGATTCTGATTGGCTGTCAATGAAAATCGTTCTGAAAGTGATTTGAGCGATATTGTTTCTCTGTCGTTATTTTTATAGTTTTGGTTCGACTTCCCTATGCTCATAGAATTTAAACAATTATTAAAACGTTATCGTTATTGCTATAGTTATAGTCCTTAGTGTGAACAGCTCTCAACTATAACAATAACATTATAATTTATAATATTTTAATAAATATATAAATCATTCTAATTTTATGAGAATAGGGAAGTCCACACCCAAATTTAACAATAATGACACAGAGCAATGATATTGTTGGAATCACTTTCAGAACGATGAATGATAAAAACATTGACAGCCAATCAGAATCTATGAGCTGGAGCATTTTAAGCGACAGGCGACATAACTGCAGCGCGTGCTTATAATAAACCGAACATTATCGTCTGTTGGTGTGGATGCCAATATGCTTATCGTTATAGTTATTCTTTATAGTTATCATTCTTGGTGTGAACCATAGACTGTAAAAAAAAAGATTGAAGTAAGTGAAGCCGTAAGTGTCCAAATAGGGCGCTGACATCTTGGGTCTCGAGTCTGCGCAGTGGTGAGTGTGAAGTGTAGCCGCGATATCAAGGTCCCGCCCACACTCCCGCCTAATCAACAACTTTTTATGAAATAAACAGTTATGGAAATGTAAAAATTAAAGTTAAAGCTCCAATCTCCTCCCGAAGTTCCTAGTGACTACTTCTCTCAGAGAAGCTTTCAATCTCAGCTGTCGATCATAATGTCACACCCCTGTTATTATTGCATCAAATAACTAACTAAAACCAAAATTGTTTAAAGAACGAACACCTGAACTAACATCAGCCTAAAATGACAGAAACCATTTTTGGAAAAAATTTATTTGAAGTGTAATTTGATTTAGTTTGTATATGTCCCGTTACATTACATGGAGAGTGCGGGGTATATGACCTATACTGCATCCAGTCACCTGGGGGCGAACGAGATGCTTTGGCTTCACTTTTCAGGACTTGTGTGGCACACTTGGTGCGAACGGGCCTTTACACATGCCATACCTTCACTTTGTTGTTCTCCTCCTGTATGTGACTCCAGTCCGTTCCATTCGTGCTGTATGTAACTCTGAAGCGTTTGATGAAAATATTCATGTCTCTGTATTTCCCTCCCTGGAGAATGAGACCCGTTACCATCCGCTGGGCTCCCAAATCTATCTCCAATGATTGGTTCTTCACAGGACCCTGCGGGTGAGCGACCACCCAGCCTGTTCTGCCGGTCAGCAGTCGGGCCTGTTCAGGGAGCCAGCCCCTCTCTGCCGATGGCCACACTGAGATCTGAGAGTCCGAAATCTGACCCGAAACCATCCCTAACATACTGGAGCATGGAGCATCTGAGAGAAGGAGAGAGAGAGAGAATGTGAGCTACCCTCATAAAAGAAGCACCAATATTCTGAACCACAGGAAACGGACATACAGGCTACTTCCTGTCTGACTCTAGCTGTCAGAAATGGTGAGGATTTATTAAAATAAACACACTCGCACGCAGGTAGCACCTCTTGATGTCAGTATTAGGTGTCTGTGAATAAGGAAGGAGTTATTCTCTAATGATCACACATGGAGTGAGCGAATCTGGGGGAATTATGAGTGACTCAGTGCTGTAAACCACTGCTGGGATTTCATACTGACGTCATAGCTGAAACTCATTACTGCTGTGAGTGTGTATGTGTGTGACAGGATACCTGATATTTTACAACCGTACACTTCGAAACGCATGCAGATGCCCTGTTCCCAGGTCAGAGGTCGTATCCGCAGGTAACGGGTGAGGGTGGGTTTGGGCAGCCTGGCGTGTACCTCATCCGTAGGATTTTGATTTCCATGGAACACCTAAGAAAAAGAGATGACACATGTATCACTTTCCCCCCTTTTTTCTCTGCTTTTCTTATCCAATGTTCGAAGTGTTTTACACACAATAATGCCAAACCATCAATCAACAAAACAAAGAAATGTGCAAGTAATAGTAATAAAAGCAATTAAAATAAGAAAAATAAACAAAATACAAAATATATTATAATTTTTAATCAAATCAAATACAAAACAGGAAAATAAAATATATAAATAACTATATAAAAATCTCTTATGCTCACCAAGGCTGCATTTTTTCAATAAAAAATACAGTAAAAACAGCAATATTATGAAATACTATTGCAACTTTAAATACCTGTTTTTTATTTTAATATATTTTAAAATTGAATTTCTTTCTGTGATGCTAAGCTGAATTTTCAGCATCATTACTCCAGTCTTCATCATCACATGATCCTTCAGAAATCACTCTAATATGATGATTTGGTGCTCAAAAAACTTATCATCTTATTATTATCAATATTTTTGTGGGAACCATGACATTCATTTAAATTTACATATATTTGTCATAGAAATATTTTGTAACATTATAAAAGTCTTTACTTCACTTTTGATCAATGCATCCTTGCTGAATTAAAAGTATTAATTTATAAAAAAAAATAAATAAAAATAACTCACCATCTGTTTGGTTTTGTCTTTTAGGGTTATCCAGTCTTCTCCGTTTGAGCTCACACTGATCCTGTATGTTTTGACGTAGTATGATTTTTTGGTTTCCTTTGATATGGCACCTTGTGTTCCTATGGCCGTCACATACCGTAGGAAACCCAAGTCCACCTGTGAGAGACAGAAAGAGATTGTAAGTTACTCTCTGGTGAGTGTTTATATATAAGTGTATCTATGTATGAGTGTTGTTTTGGACTTGTGTTGGAGCAGTTGTCATGTAACTGCTAGTTAATCACAGTCAGACATACTGCACTGATTCACTGTCAGATCGTTAGTATGATCTATGATGTATTCATTGCATAGCAGCAGTGCAATAGAGTGTCTGGACAGAGAGGCTAAAAGCTTAATATGATTTACCAAAGTAGGACATGTTCAACATCCTTGTTGCTCATTGAACAACATTCTTAAAATCCCAAACAATCAGATTTTAGGCTTAAGGCTGGGATTCCCTCTGCGTTTTTAAGGGTTTGTTTAAGGTTAGAGCTTTGACAAAGTGATAGGAATGTTGTTCTAGTACCAACAAACAAATTTTGATCCATCATGTTGAGTCAGATTACACACACACACACACACTCACACACACTCACACACACACATACACGTTGTGTTTTGATGTTTTATGGGGACTTTATGGGTACTTTACCTACCCCTAAACCTACCCATCACAGAAAACTTTCTGCATTTTTACATTTTCAAAAAACATCACACACACACATACACACATGTTGGTACTCCTATCATTATGAGGACAAGTTGAAATCTCGTAATTACGTTAATTATGACATGATCGCACGATTATACTGAGCTAATCACATTTTTTAGCTCCTAACTATAAACCTACCCCTAAACCTACCCATCACATAAAACTTTCTGAATTTTTACATTTTTTATAAAAAATCATTTAGTATGTTTTTGCTTTTTGAATTACAAGGACATCGGCATGTCCTCATAATGTAGGGGGTGTGGCCTGAAGCCTGAATACACACTACAATAGAAAGGACTTTGCGTCCTCATAATGTAGGTCAAACCAACACACACACACATTAAGTAAAGTACAGCACAAGCTATGTGAATATGGTTTGATTGCAGCCAAAAAACTGCTGGAAGAAACATGAGGTTCCCAGTGTAAAAGTATGACTTCAACTACACCTTGAACAAATTAGACACAATTATCAAATTTATACAATTTGACAAGACTTGGCAGCCACTTGTTCAAATTAAACAGTTCTCATTTTATTTTCTTTGATATTTTATTTAATTGTTTTTTAAATAGCTATAACGGCTATATACTGTATTATCTTGTCATACAATAAGCTTAGGTCAGGTAACGTGCCACCAAACAACCAAACTAAACGTTCTAATCTCATTTCTAGTGTGCGAAACAGAACTTTTGCCTGCTTAGTCTATATTGGCACTCAAACACATAATCTAAATCACTTACAACAACAATAACTGGCCAATGAAACCAAACACACATGGTCTAATAGTGTTTCAGGTTCAGAGAATCTTGATTCCCTTCCCTCCTCAAGAATTACAAGAAGTCTGTTCTAAGGGTTTAGTGACCTTCAATAACCTTACAGTAATAATGATCATATAACACTAAAACATGGTCACAGATGCAGAAATTCTCCAGGTCAGGATGACAAATCATGTTGTCGTGGAGCAATTCCTGCATTAAATCTAGCCTGTCAGTTATTGTCTGTCTCTCGAGTGCGTGCATGCATGACTCTTGAGATAAATTAAACTCAACTGACGCAACAGAAGTGTGCATAAATAGCCTATTGAGTTTGGCTCTATACAAGCATTCCTGGCACAAAAGTTCACATCTCTCTCCCACTGATTTCCACCCAAGACTCAGTGAGCAGATGCTGCCATCCCTTTCTCTCTTTCTCTCTTTCTCTCTCTGAACAGGAAGGTATTATGAGGCTAATTGCTTTACAATATTGTGCCGTATCAGAAGCGTTGGAGCTGCCAACTGGAGCCAGCCATCGCTAACAAGCTGTAACAAGTGTTAACAACCTTTAACGAGGGAACAATGGCAGGACAGAAGCAGAGCACCTCAAATGCCAGGATCTAAGACAAACATGGACACTTTTTGTAGAAAACAGGATATTGGTGGGTGCATATGTGTGAGAGAGAAGTAAAGAATTTAAACA
Source organism: Coreius guichenoti (assembly GCA_039654105.1). Taxonomy (NCBI): domain Eukaryota; kingdom Metazoa; phylum Chordata; class Actinopteri; order Cypriniformes; family Gobionidae; genus Coreius; species Coreius guichenoti. The sequence goes on from CM077175.1 coordinate 10,525,038, forward strand.
GGAAAGGGAAAAGGAATAAGGAAAAAGGAAGACGGCACTCTACTGACCCTCATGTCGCTTTGCTTTCTTGGGATAGTTTCCAGGCTGAGGCCAAAAGACAAGACATAGTTTGATTCAAAAGTGCCCTGGGACAAGGATCACTTGTTCAAAGGCAGGAATATGAAGACGTTGGACAGGGAAGACAGATGGTTTGAGAGAAGAAAGAAAGAGGCCATCTAAGTGAAAATGGAGCAGCCATCTCTGAAAAAGGCTTTGACATTGCTTGCCAGTTACACAGACACCCTTGCCACGGCAGTTTTGCCTCAATTCACACATCCGTTGTGCTTGTCACCAACAGGGTGAAGACTCCAACAGCAATTCACCATTTTATTACACCAGGCTGAGTGGTAAGGTTAACAGTATAGTTTACCTAAACATAAAAATTCTGCCCATTGTCTACTTACCCTCATATCATTCGAAACTTCTTTTTCTGTGAAATGCCAAATGAATATAATGTCTAGGTTGCATTTCCTTACAATGAAAGTAGATGGGGACCAGTGGCTGTAAGCTTCTAAGATATATGTGCTATATGTTTGTATGCACTATGTAACTTTGTTCAAAGTAAGATTTTATAAAAGAAAATTAATATTTTGATTCAGCATTAAATTAATCAAAAGTGAGTGTAAAGAAAGTTATAATGTTATTTCAAATAAATGCTATTCTTTTGAACATTCAATTCATCAAAGAACCCTGAAAAAATGTATAATAGTTTCCAGAAAAATATTAAGCAGCTCAACTGTTTTCAGCATTGCTAATAATAAGAAAAGTTTCTTGAGCAGCAAATCAGGATATTAAAATGATTTCTGAAGGATCATGTGACACTGAAGACTGGAGTAATGATGCTGAAAATTCAGACGAATAAACACAAATAAATTATTTGAAAAATATTAAAATAGAATACAGGTTTTTTAAATTGTAATAATATTTCACTTATGTATACTTTATTAAGTATATGGAGTTATATGTCTGATATTTAAGATTTTAATTGTCAAAATCTTAGACTCATGATCAAAGGAAAGCAATGATCTTTAAATACTAGTTCACTTCTCACTCCTGCTGCTAAAAAAGAAATCTATGCTTGAACTTCTTGTTCAGATATGGAGCTCTTTCTCTCTCTGTCTGTGTCAGAATGAAATGTGTTGTCCAGATGTGAGTCTGTTTTCCTGGTAACGCCAAAAAACGCTGGCCTACTGTCAGTGCAAGCACTCCATAAATGTCCTCTTTCAGAGAGGAAACCCTTCCTGCGTGTACTGCTGTGAGAATGACAACATGTCAATCAAATTCATTGTAGAAACAAAGAGGCAGGAAAACCCTTACCCTTTGTGTATGTATGAGTGTGTCTAACTAAAGTGGTATGCAGATCTTACATCTATCACATAAACGTCTACAGATTGGAAGATTTATATATATACACTACCATTCAAAAGCCTGGGGTCAATAAGATTTTTTGGGAAGAAATTACTACTTTTATTCAGCAAGGACACATTAGATTGATCAAAAGACACAGTGAAGAGAAAGTAAAGACATTTATAATGTTATCAAATATTTCTATTTCAATTAAATGCTGGGCTTTTTTTTTTCATTCTTTAAAAAATCCTGAATAAAATGCATCACGTTTCTAAAAATATGAAGCAGCACAACTGTTTTCAACATTGATAATAATAAGAAATGTTTCTTGAGCAGCAAATCAGCATATTAGAATGATTTCTGAAGGATCATGTGACACTGAAGACTGCAGTAATGATGCTGAACATTCAGCTTTGCCATCACAAGAATAAACTACATTTTAGCTATATTAAAATAGAAAACAGTTATTTTAAATTGTAGCAATATTTCACAATATTACTGTTTCATGGTGTTTTTGATGATCAAATAAATGCAGCCTTGGTGAGCATAAGAGACTTCTTTCGAAAACATTACAAAACCATACAACTTTACATACATATACATATATATACACATACACATGGAATTGGAGATGGAGGTTTGAGTCTGGCCTGCAACATGTCTCTATCCCATCTCCCCCTCTCTCTATTTCATGATGCTGTCTACCATCTACAAAGCCAAAAATAAACAGCAGGGTTTGTTGGGGGGGATGTACTGTCCCTTCAGATCTAAAGTAAACTCTTTGAGGTCAAACACAAGTACACACTCAAGACCGGCAAGCACTGTTTCACCTTCTTATATAACTTTTAAATTATTTTTAAATAGGCCTATTTTGTCTATATCCACATCCGAGTGTGTGTAATCGATCCTACTTGACCCGCTCCGCACAGCTCTTACTGGCTTATGTCCATTACACTCACCCCCCTAAACCTCACTCCTATCCAGGTCAATGGCACCAAATGTAACCGGTCCTACGCGACCCTCTTTAAGCAGGATTCAAACCGGGTGTGGGAGGCGCACACACTAACAAGGACACTAAAGACCGCAGCCGCTAGCGTCAGTCGCTAATGCGCCTCTTGAGTTCAGGGGAGTGAGGTTTACACACACAGCTCTTACTGGCCTACGTCTGTTACACTCACCCCCCTAAACCTCACTCCCATCCGGGTCACGGCACCAAATGCCACCAGTCCTACTCGAAACGCTCCGAGCGGGATAGGAACCGGGGTCTCCGGCGTGGGAGGCGGGTGCGCTAACAAGGACACTACAGACCGCAGCCGCTAGCATCAGTTGCTAACACGCCTCTCGTTTACACTCACAGCTCTTACTGGCCTACGTCCACATGTAAAGGTCATGATTTATCTGGTAAAATGAAACAGTCTTTCCCTATAAAATTAGAGAATGTGTGTGTGTTTGTACCTGTATCCACTCCCGAGCAGAATCCTCTGATGGCGTCCAGCCGTTTTCGGAGTAATGCAGTCTGGAGCGCAGTGGAGACCAGCTGGGATTATACTGTGATGATGCAGTTATCATGTCTTCTGTGATTTCACCGCTTTCCATCCCTAAAGGAGACATGCACTCACCTACACTCACACACACATACACACATAAAGATGTATTGTGAGCAGCAGTGTCATGTTTTTGCAGTAATAAACAGCACACATGGTGCTATCATAAAATTTGAACTGACTTTTGAGGACATTTGAAGTGGACCTCACTATCTGACAGGCTCATAAATCTGCTTCGTTTAAAATCTGATACTGTCAGAAAGTTTAGGTTTAATAAATATGTTATATAATTTTGTTAGTAAATATCAGTGTGTGTGTGTGTGTGTGCGCGTGTGTGAGTGAGAGAGAGAGAGAGAGAGAGAGAGAGAGAGAGAGAGAGTCAGATTTGCCCTCTTCTCACAATAGGAAGTTAATATTAGCCTTTCATGTTTGGCCTCAGATGTAATGACCCATGTGGCCCTTCTGCCCTGTGTGGCCGTGAGATGAAGATGAATTATAAACTGACAACCTCTTCGCACTTTATTAAACTGAACTGAAAGCACACACATAAACAGTTTTGTGAAGAGAATCTGAGCTGGGTTCAGGTCTCAAAGGATCATGGGTGTTTCTTCAGTGCCATCAAGCACATTATTGCCACATTATTGCTAACAGTCTCAGTTAGTGTGTGACTCTCAGACAACATGATAGATGGGTTTAATAAAAGCCCCAGACTGAGTGAGCTGACAGCCAGAGAAGTATCAGCAGTTCACATTTCATTCTCATCTTTACATTGACCAGAGACAAATATAAAACAATATACAAAAATTTAATTAAAGAAATTGCACGTATAAAATGTGTTACTTAATTCTATCCTGCAATGAACATTTTAATTTCGTGTTATTTGAAATAAAAAAGTTCTAAAACAGACTCTGGTTATACAAAACCCTGGCTTCTCACACTCACACATTTTTGAACCCAATTAGTGTCTGCAACAGAATCTGGGCATCATAATCTGCAACATAATCTGCGCTTTTACACAACATGGCAAGGTGATGAATACAATTTAACTTCTAATTACATTTACACAATTATTTTAATTTCAAATGAAATTAAAGATTTTATTTAAAAATTCCTTTTCCTTTTAAAATCGGCATGACACGGAAGAAGAAATCTTTTCTTCCCTAGTGTGACGTACTGTATATCGGATTTTCGAACAAGAAAAATGTAGGGCAGGACTTGATTTTGTCCATCGGGAATTAATAGGATGGTTTGATGGTTGTGGTTTGCTATTGCTGTGATGTCATGTGAGTGAAAGGTTGCCCCGCCCTCGAGCCAGTAAAAGAGAGGAGATGTCACTGCAAGAGGGAGGGGAAGTTATTTTGACTAAAGATTATGAGGGCACATGACTTAAAAAAAAAAAATCAGATAAATAATTTATAATAAATACTGCAATATTCCATAAAAAACAAGAATTGTCCATTTTGATTTCATGGTGACTTTAATGGAGATATTGCACTCCCAGACATGGAAAAAGACCAAATGCTTGAAGAACCAGCTGTGGAGATCACTGAGTCTAAAGGCCTGTTTACAGCAAGGACGATAACTATAACGATAAAGATATACTTCTAATAATCGTTCTAAATATAAAAGAATAGCAGAGTCCACACCACAACTATAATGATAACAGCACAGAGAATTGATATCGTTGGAATCACAGCGATTTTTCCAGCTGATGAACGATAAAAACATTGACAGCCAATCAGAATTCATCCTGTTTAAAGAGCATTTAAAGCGTCAGACGACATAACTGCAGCACACGCTTAGAACGAACAGAATGATATTGTGCGCTGGTGTGGATGGTAATATAGCTATCATTCTTGATTTGAACGGCCCTTAAAAATTAAGACAAATCTGGGCTGCGTTTCCCAAAAGCTTCGTAATTGTAAAACCCATTGCTACCAATGGTCTCCAAATAATTGTAGAAAGCATTTTCTGATTGACTGAGAAAACTGAAATAATGACTATTTTGAAAACTGTCCTTGATGCAAATTGATTTATTCATCAAATCAAGAAATTAAGAGTGATGCAGAATATTAGTAAAAACTGAAAATCTAGTATATAATTCTTCAAATATAAACTATATGAACTAAATTAATTAAGATAGTAAAGATTGCTATAGTACAGATAGTAAAATGAACTGGACGATTAGAAATGATTGATTCAATGAAATCATTAATTCATTCTTGGACAGTGGTCAATGAGATCTATAGTTCATGTCCAAGGTTCTTTAGCTCCAACTTCAGCTTAGTTTTCTCTAATTCCAGTTTCTGTATTTCTAATTGTAGTTTTGCTTTTGCCAGTGTCAATACTTCATACTGTTTTTCCAGTATATGGTTCTTTGTAATCTTGCTTGAAGGGTCTTTCTGTGTCTCAGAGAAACTTCTTACAGGTGTCACCTGGATGCTGTCCAAATCGTCTTGATTAAAAAAATAAAAAAGAGGAAAAAAAAGTTAGTAATGTTAGGGAGGGAGACAGTTGTGTGAGGCAATGTATCTGTATTACGGAGGAATAGGAACACTTTGTTGCAAAAAATTCTCCCTTGCCACTATATACTAGTTAACTACCTTGGTGAGTTATGACTCATAGCTGTAAGCGTGTAAGCATGAGTTTTACCTTCAATTTGTGCTGTTTGGTTCTGGGTTGTCATTGGCACATCTTCATCTTCAGTGACTAATGTTAACAAAAGAGAGGAGAATCTTACCAAGCTATCCGCTAAAAGATAAGACATGGTAGTATGCACAGCTACTCAATACAAAACAGCAGAATAGTATTTAAAAAGGAGGAAAAAAGATATAAATCACGTTCTCGGCTAGCATACACATAACAACAGAACAGAAACACTAGCAAAAACATTACTACTCACAAGACTGTCCAAGTGGAGCTGAGGTGACGGCTGTGTGAGGCAATGTATCTTCCGTTGCTGCGGGTAACGTCCTGTCGGTAACTCCGGAGATTTGTCAATGTATATTTTAAGGATAATTTACGTTGCCCTTTTTAATTTAGGAGTTGGTCTTGCTGGATTTTTTCGCTTACACCATGTTTTTAAAGCATTTCTGTACATCTTTGACGGTTTGTGTGACTGACGAATTGACAATTAACATTCTCTGTTATTGTGGTCCTTCTGTTTTTTTTATTATTATTATTTAAATCACAAAATTTGTTAATTAAAATCGATTGAGCAGCATTGTATTTCTCTAATATACAAATGTTTTGAGTGCAGGAAAACTGTGATGAGTGCCTGCTGTTGACCATTTTATTTTAAAGGGATTGTTCACCCAAAAATTAAAATTCTGTCATTAATTACCCTCATGTCGTTCAAAATCCGTAAGACTTTCGTTCATCTTCAGAAAACAAATGAAGATCTTTTTGATGAAATCTGAGAGCTTTCTGTCCCTCCATTGACAAATATGCAACTACCACTTTGACGCTTCAAAAAGTTCATAAAAAGATCGTAAAACTAATCCATACGTATAGCAGTTTAGTCCAAATTTTCTGAAGAGACTTGATCACTTTATATGATGAACAGATTGAACTTTTTATTCACATATAAACATTCATCAACTCACACATCAGTTGTGGTAAACGGAAGCTCAAGCATGTTCGCTTGACGTGCGAGAACCAATGAGACCATCATTTGTGTTCCAAAGATGAACAAAAGTCTTACAGGTTTGGAACGACATGAGGGTGAGTAATTAATGACATAATTTTAATTTTTGGGTGAACTATCCTTTTAAAGTGGTTCAGTGTCTTACTTTTCCCATAAAGCAATGCAAATTAGTCTTACTAAAGACAACATAAGCTTACTGTATGAAACAGGCTTTCCTCAGTGACTCAAAGCCCTGAAACTAATCTGCAAAAACAACTTTCACTAAGGTGCAGTTCCAGGCAAAAAGGGTCTATTGTCTAATGTCAGTAGTGTAGCAATGTATGAAGCAGAACCCACAAATAAGTCACTTTCAAACCAAGCAGCTTTCTTTTGGTCAACGCTGCAAAACCACTTGACCCCGTCGTGAAATATTTCACCCTCACATGACATTCCTGATCATGTGGATTCCTTTCAAAATGCCTGGATTTCACTCTCACTAGTAAATGTGACCACACTTTAACATTAACATCCACCCGCATTTTACATATCTTCTATGTAATACTGAACGCGACAGCAAATTCACAATGCTTTGTTTTGTCACTTGCAAAGAATCATAACAGAGGTCACTTATATAGAGAAGCCTTATAAGCACAGTTTTAAAAGCAGTGTTTAATCAGAGAGAGGTGGGGAAAAAGCAGTCCAAGAGATCTTGACAAACATAATAAATATTATAAAAATTATTTATAAAATGTACAAAATCATTTTAGACTAAAGGGGCCTCATTTATAAAATGTTGCGTAGAAACCGCCCTACATTTGAACTTACGATTATTTCCAAATGTGCGGATTCAGAGAGGATCCTAAGTGTGATTCAGAAAGCTAATGTAAACATGCGTACACCTCTCTTCCAGATGTGAAATTTATACATCGCAGATGATCTTGAAATTGTGCACAGATGTATGGCTTCACCTTGTAAACGACCCCAAATTAATGTCATTAACATATATAAAATAGCATCAGTCAACATCCAAATCCTTTACTTGAGAATCACGAGCGACAAGAATTGCTTAGATTTCCAAATACCTGCAGTTCTCCGACTCGCTGCCACAAAGAAAAGTCTGCTTAGACCCTGATGTAGTGCTAAGTGCTTTTATAAATATGAACGCTGACATGGATTTTAGTATGTACGCACACTCTAAGATCAAATCTGTGTGCATGTTTTATAAATGAGGCACAAGTTCTCACACTAACCTTGGTGCTGCTGAGATGGATCTGAGCTGGTTCGGATGCTGTAATTTGCTGAAAACCCCTCCTTGGTGATGGCATTGTCTGTGTGGATGGTGAGAGAGAGAATGCCGGTGTACGAGATCACACGACTTGGCGGTCTGGAACCACAGTATCGACCAATATGAGGCCCCACTGAGAGAGAGAGAGAGAAAGAGAGAGAGAGAGAGAGAGAGAGAGAGAGAGAGAGAGAGAGAGAGAGAGAGAGAGAGAGAGAGAGAGAGAGAGAGAAAGAAAGAGAGAAAGAGATTTAAGCAATTCAATTCACAACTCAAATAAAAAAACTCTGCCTTTCATCATGCAGTACAATTCTAATAACCATAAGAGCTACAATGATTAAGTTTTGTGTGTGTATGTTTATGTGTGTCTGTCTTTGGCTATTGTGTTCTCTGTTAAGCCTTTCCTCCACCTCTAAAGGTCCCGATATACTTCAAGCGAAATTGAAGAACAAACTGGTGTGACAATATTTTGAACAAAATCAGGCTAAAACAAAGTTCGTTTGGAGTTTGTTTGGGAGTTCAAAAAAGCTTTCCATAAAAGTTCGCTCTGGCTGGTAAACACCTTCGAACAACCAGTCCGTGGTGATTATGTGATAGGTAGGTGTGTTCAGAGACTCCGCCTTTTTTATGTGGAAATCTTCTCTGGTTCATTTCTTCTGTTCAGTCAGTTGAGGTCAGACGTACAGAAGTAAAAACATGAACACACTGGAGAGCTGCTTTATACTAAAAATTGAAGTTGTAATTCTAACTGAACGAGACACTGACACTATAGGCCCTATTTTAACGATCTGAGCACATTGTCTGAAGCGCAGGTGCACTTAGGGCATGTCCGAATCCATTTTTGCTAGTTTAACAACAGAAAAAACGGTCATGATCCAAAAGGTTTGTACCTAGTCTCTTAATGAGTCATGGGTGCATATGGGAGTTGGGCATAACGTGCAATAAACCAATCAGAGTCTCATCTCCCATTCCCTTTAAAAGCCAGTTGCGCTTACACAATGGCGGATTCGCTATTTACATGGCGGAATTTGCGAGTGGAAAGACTGAACGCTTCTCCAGAGCGGAATCCTTTTATTTTTAATATTTAAAAATGTTTGTGTGCTGCTGTGCGTCCCTGTGTGTGTGTGTAATAAGCAGAGTGTATGTGCATTGTGCACCTGCCTATAGGCGCATATTGCTAACACGCCCTTTAAATAACACAAAAATACTGCGCTATTGACTTTAGACCAGGTTTTTGTTGGTCAATGGTGCAGTCGTTTTCAGTTGCCTCAAAATAGCAACGCGCCAACAATGTGCCTGAACACACCTCGTTTTTAGACCAGCACGCCCATGGGCGAACAGATGGGCGTGAGTGCATTTGTTATTTAAACAACGTGGCGCTGGACGTGAAAATGATAACTGCGTCGGGCTGAAACTAGCAAAAAACACTTGTATGACAGGGCCCAAAGTTTTCATGTTTAATACTGTAAAGCTGATTGCTTTAAATCAGTCTACTGCATAAAGAATAAATAAACGTGACGTGACGTGACACGAGCACTGATTGCAGAGCTCGTGCAAACTTCCACATCGCTATGATCAAATGCTTTCTTAAATGCTGCTGTTTTCTCATTACTGTCATTTTCGTTGTGTGTTTATTTTGTTATTGAGAGGAAAGCGCAGCACATATTTACATATTCATCTAAACTTCGTTCTCAGCAGTGCGAGCTGCATGGGGATGTTCGCTAACAGTATATGGCTACAAAGGTTCTTTTTACCCCCAAGCGAAGAACGGAAAAGAACTTTGCAGTGAGTATATTGGGCCCTTAAGACTTTACAAACTTCCTGCTGCTCTCAGCATGAAGTCAGCACTGTTTTTACCCTTAAGTTTACCCTTATTTTTTTTTCTGTCTCTACCTGTAGGATATCCATCCCATATCTCCAGATAGTCAAATCTGCAGACGGCCCCCACAGGTGCAGATGGGTCTGATTCCATATCAAATCTCTCGAAGTCCAAAATGATCTCTGCCATCTTGGGTGCAAAGATGATGAAGGTGCACTCCAGGTTGTTTGGATAATTATCAGGGAATCCAGGGGTTTGGAACACTCCGTGTGGTTCAGTGAAGTTTCTGGAACATTCAGTACCTGCACAAAATGCAAAGTATCACTGAACTACCACAGGAACTGAACAGTATATGTCAGAGAATATAGTCATTTTCATGTACATGCTCGAATGGCACTTTAAAACATTACAAGAGAATCAATATTTTGATTAAAAAACTGTCTTTGTCTTTGTGTGTGAGCATGTACATTGTAAGATCTTTGACTGTGTGTGTGTGTGTTTTCTGGTACCTGTGCGGTGTATCTCATAGCGGATGCTGAATCCGGCTCCTGAGCTTTCATAGTCGGAGGTGAATTTGATGAGTAAAGAGTTTCCACTAGAGATAATCGGAGATGGAGCAATTTTGCCGCAGAATCTCCCAGGAGAGGAAGCGTTCTCATCCACACCATCAAACACCTGTACAAAATCGTACCTGCAAACACACACACACACCACACACACACGCACATTATTGAAAATACTGTGGTTATGTGTTCTGTAATACTTTTACAAGTGAGTGTAAAAAGTGTTCTGTGTTTTGTTCAGTTATGGGCAATATAATATGATATGATACGATATATGACATAATATGATATGAGATATGATATGATATATGATAAAAAAATTAACGTGGATATTCTTAATGCTTTGACTGCATTCATAATGCCTTATAATAAACCTTATAATCAGTTTCATGTTCTTGTTATACACTGATATAATGTACATAAATATAAAAATACATTATAATACACCGTTATTTATGTTTATATATTTAAAGGCCATAATGCATTAAAACACACAATATGTCATATTTATATAATATTATATTCTTGATGTGACAATGAATGCATATTATAATGTATTATGAATAACTTTGAAATGCCTTTTATTATATATACGCTTATAGACAGTGTAACTGGAAACTCTGAGATCTTTTCCCCCCGGTTTCATCCTAGATTAACTTTTGCATGACTCATTTAGATTCATTTCGATGACTCTGACAGCATCAGATCCAACAAAACCACCCGAAACATGAGGCATTTCCTGCTGACCTGACACTGGTTTTACACACAACACCCCCTCGGAGTACATCTTGCTCTCCTGTAACCCAAGACACTGACGGTCAGTGTGATCTCTGACCTCTCACCACGACTCGACCCTCTGTGGGAGCCGAAGCGTGCTTCCTGCCATTCAGATAGATCGCTCCCATCCCTGGACTCAAGTTAGAGTGATGATCTGGATAATTTAATGAATCATAAACTTTATAACAGGAACCCTGGCAGAAAAAGGTGTCTCAGCTTCTTAAAGAAATCTATCTTAAAGATATCTGAAGAAATTTGTTAATTCAATTAGTTCTTTTCAATTTAATTAACATTATTTAATACTGAAAATGTAAAAAAAAATAATTAATAAGTGCTGTCATATCGATTAATTATGGAAGCTTGTTTCCGCTACAGAATAAAACATTTTAAAGAATAATTGCAACTTTTTACCTTACAATTGACTTATATCACAGTTAACTTCTGAAGTCAGAATTGCGAGATATAAAGTCAGAATTGTGAGATATAAAGTCAGAATTGCGAGTTATAAAGTCAGAATTGCGAGTTATAAAGTCAGAATTGCGAGTTATAAAGTCAGAATTGTGAGATATAAAGTCAGAATTGCGAGATATAAAGTCAGAATTGTGAGATATAAAGTCAGAATTGCGAGTTATAAAGTCAGAATTGCGAGATATAAAGTCAGAATTGCGAGATATAAAGTCAGAATTGTGAGATATAAAGTCAGAATTGCGAGTTATAAAGTCAGAATTGTGAGATATAAAGTCAGAATTGCGAGTTATAAAGTCAGAATTGTGAGATATAAAGTCAGAATTGCGAGATATAAAGTCAGAATTGCGAGATATAAAGTCAGAATTGCGAGATATAAAGTCAGAATTGTGAGTTATAAAGTCAGAATTGCGAGTTATAAAGTCAGAATTGCGAGATATAAAGTCAGAATTGCGAGTTATAAAGTCAGAATTGTGAGATATAAAGTCAGAATTGCGAGATATAAAGTCAGAATTGCGAGATATAAAGTCAGAATTGCGAGATATAAAGTCAGAATTGTGAGATATAAAGTCAGAATTGCGAGTTATAAAGTCAGAATTGCGAGTTATAAAGTCAGAATTGCGAGATATAAAGTCAGAATTGCGAGTTATAAAGTCAGAATTGTGAGATATAAAGTCAGAATTGCGAGATATAAACTTTTATGTTAGATTTGATTAATCAATTTGACAGAACTAAATTTAATACAGAATTTTTTTTTTATTTATTGCGTTAAAACAGGAGTCAGTAAGTTTATGCCTGTTTTTGATAAATTGAATGAGAGTTCAGTTCTGCAGGGTGTTTTATCTGATAAGAGAGAAAGAAACAGTGATTACAACAGATCTACCCAATTTCTACAAAGACAAAAACTCAAAAACACAACGTCTGTGGTTTCGGATTGAAAAATATCCTGCTATTGAGCAAGACACACAGGAGGATGTGAAAGCTGCTGATATAGTTACTTATTGAGAGTAAAATAAACCAACAATGAAACTGTCAGGAACAATGGTTCGGTTCTGGAGGCTTGCAGCTGATTCAGTCCTCACATAAATGAGAATGTATGAGAATGGAGAGAGGAAAATGATAAAGTGTGATAGTGGTGGCAATAATAAGGAATAAAACATAACTCATAACATTAAGTCATTAAAATCATGACAATAAAATGGCGAATGCTTCTAGGGTGTTGATGGTGGCTGCTATGTGGTCATTAGGGTGTTATAGTTTTTTAACACATTGCTATGCGGTTGCTGTAGTATAGGGTGTTCTGAGTGTTTTTAGCACATTACCAGGATGGTATCATTCATAGCACCAACAGTGAAATGCAAGTTACACTTAAGAGCTAGTAGTTTGTTTAAATCTTTAACACTACTTATGAGTAATAGTAATAGCGATGCTTGCCTTAGCAATAATGTGTGTGTGTGTGAAAGAGAGTGTGTTCGGAAGGGCTGTTAAGAAGGAGGAGAGAGAAACAGAGTGTCATTAATGATTAATATGTGCAGAATTATTAAAGCATTCCCACACAACAAAGCCATTAATGATGAACATTATTTCAACTCTTTAAGTGTGTGTGTAGAGAGACTGGGAGGAATCAATCCTCATGAATGCTAACTACTTGTGTTTTCTCTCCTGGAACACACGTCATAAAACGACAAGCAAAACTGAAATGGAAAACTGCATCTCTGTTTCTACGAGGTATATGAATGATATAGATGTGTGTTTTTTATGTGGATGTGTGTGTGTGTGTTGTGCCACAGGAACATATGTGACTGATTTCACACTAATTACATTAGTGTCTGGGGCCAGAGGCATTTGTAGGACCCCCATCTCTAACGACCCCTCAGATAAGACAAGAATGCTCTAGAAACACACTGACCCTTTAAGACACTCTAAAACGAGTGTATACTACAACTCCTGTAAACAAATCACACTAGCTGAGCTAAATAAACTTTCACATTACAAAAAATAATGTGCTATAACAGCAAGACTCCACGCTCCTGAACCCGATACCCAAACATGTGATCTCTCAGCATGGATGTGCTCCCGTCTGTTTGGTTCATCACTGGACTTTATTGTACAGTTTTTATGTCTAGAGAGAACATATGGAGCTCTATCAATGAGTACCTAAGAGAAACGTTCTGTAGATTAATGCTGCGTTCATACCATGGGAATTACTATAATTATAAGATGACAACTTGGAGATTCTACTCTGAGCTGTTCACATCCTCGGGCTCAGATATAATTTGTTTCCATGGCAACGCTCATAATGCCAAAATTGTCCATGTGCAGCTTTGTTGTTGATGACAGCAAAATAATTAAGTGCTACTTTAATTCATCATTAAGAATAAAGAAAGCGCACTAGGTAACACTGGCTAAAATGGCATATCAAATATGAATATGTAGTGCTAAATAACTACATTCAAAAGCTGAAGCCACTAGCATTTTTTTTCGTCACAATCATCAATTCTGAGTTACAACTTGTAATTATAAGTTCAATAAAGACAGGAATGGTTTTTACTACTGTTAATGCAGCATCTCAAACATTCTCATAGATGCATGAACCAGCTCTGCTCTGTTATATAATATGTTGAAATAAAAGGCTGTTAGATTGTCCGATGTGTTTGTTCTCTGCAGTGCAGCGCAGAAAGGAATGAATACCGTGTTTCGCTGTGGTCTCTTGGGTTTTTCTGCAGGTTTCTTTTAATAATGTTCACCATAAACTCTGCAGTTTTGCCACAGCTAAAAAACTGAAGCCAGTCCAAAAACAACACAGCAGCATCTGGTCCAAGTTAAAGTGAAGTTCTGATTAACCTCCCTGTTCTGAGACTCACACTCATTGTAGTCTGTCCAAAACACACCAGACATTCCACAACATGCATTGACAGTCACACTCTTAACGTTGGCATCTGGCTTTAGTATTTTTGAGACAGAACATTTAAGCCCACTGAATGTTTCTGAATGGACAGGAAAGTTCTGGAACTCCTTGGAAATCTAGGAGAAAATAAAGTAATACCAGTAACCAATGCCCAGGGTGAGCAGCATGGTTGTTTTGAACAGTCTTGATTAATTATCCATCTGTCCAAATTGCAGAGATGTATGTCTATATCTATGTCTCTCTTCCTGGCAGGTTATTGTGTTTCTTGTAAAGCATGGAAGCTTTCAGAGATTTATGTTACAAGCTTGATAAACATCTGCTGCTTGCACATTTATAATCCAAAACAAACACATCAGGTATGATTGAAAATGTGGTTTATTTCTAACATGCTAAAAAATTAGTCGCTAAAACCCAACACCAAATTTGATGACCTCCAGAGGACAGTTTATATTACGAATGATGATTCAGCCTGATTCATCATAGAAAACTATTTATATCCTTGTCTTTATACACAGTAGTTTTGATTTTTTTTTCTTAAACGAGGGATGGGTTTTAACCAAAAAACTGTATGCTTAAAATGGAATACTAGAATACTGCTTACATACTCGAAGAGATAGTTCACCCAAAAATGCATTTTACTCTCATACCGTTCCAAACCTGAATGACTTTCTTTTTTTCTGTGCAACACAAATGAAGAATTTTTTTAAAAAATGTCTCAGTATTTTTTTTCCCTTCAATACAATGAAAGTCAAAAGTTGTTTTGAATGCGAATGATTTTCATTATATAGACAAAAATAGTTCTTCAAAATATATTTTTTTGTGTTCCACAGACAAAAGAAAGTTTTGAAACAACATACGGTGGAGTACATAACAATGGAATTGTAATTTTTTTGGTGAACTATCCCTTTAAACTTTTGCAGTCTGATCAAATATTTTTCATACTGGATATAGAAGAATTTGAGTGCATTGTGTTATGAGATACAGTTTTTATGTGCAATGTGCTGTGATTGTGTATTGTACTTTTTTTTTTTTTAAGTAGTAGGACAATCTGTTATTGTATTCACACAAAAAGTAGAATATATAGAAATAGAATCTGCATTCAATTTGCATATATGTATAGTATAAGTACTGCACACTTCAAAATAGTATGCGTAAAAATGGTAGCATGCCATTCTTGCCATTTCCCCACAAGGACAAGGATTTCGGATATTGCCATCTTTGTGGGGACATTTTGTCCTCATAACGAAGGGTTTACCAACACACACACACACACACACAGAGACTAAAGAAGATGAACTGAAAGAGAAAGGGATGGTCATGGTCTGTCTGTTGCTCTTTCATGCCCCCTCAGGGTCCCACAGCAGGACATTCAGCCTAAGGGCCTTTTCATTGGTCCCCTGGCACTGAAATCCAACCCAATAGTAAAGCCAAGTCTGTGTGACTGACAGCTGCTGATTTACGCCCTATTTACGAGCTGTTTAAAATTACAGAGAGAGTCATCAAATCCATCTCATTTATGAGATTTAGTCCACACAGAGCCTTGTGAGTGTTTGAGTGCTGATGCTGTTAACTAAACCACTGAAATGCGCCACAAGGCAATAACAAGCTCTGCCTCCAACCTCACTATCATTTAATGTCATTGTCTGTCAGCCTCCTCGTTAATAAAACAATCAGCTTAATTACTCATGTGATGCTGGAAGCCTCATCAATCTGATGAAAATGAAACCATAAACAGAGCGTTCTCAGATCATATGTGCCTTTCACATTTTGACTCTTTGCATTCTTCTCATTCTGGGAGATTTCCTCTTGGGAAAACCATCCCCCTTTTTTTTCTCAGGAAAAACATCCCTCTGAGTGATAAATGCAGACCCATTACCAGCCCGGGACGTTTGTTCTTAAACAGATCTAGTTTACCTCCAAAATTTAGCTGCATAAATCTGAAATATTTCATTTACAACCAACAGGTGGCACACCTCAAGATCTGAGCGCTAAACTGATCTGCTTTGAAACCAGTAGATGTTTTGTGATGCCAGAGAGTATAAGTAGAAAGAAAACCACTTGTATAATGAACTGGAGAAATGGCTAAGGTGTAGGAACGCAAATTCGGGTTTCCTGTTAAATAAATCAATTGCCTAATCCAGACTACCCCAATTCAAGTCAGTAGAAGCTATACAAGCATGCCAAGAGAATAGCTCACAAACAATCTGATATCTATTTATGATGCCACGTTTTCCTCCAGGACAAGAAGGTTGGTTAGACTTACTTGCATTCCCGACTTTCCAGGTCAAAATGCGGATTGAAGTTGATGAGGATCTTCTGCTGTGGATCAGGTGCCTGGATCAGCCAGGTGCATTGCTGGTTCACCGAGTATCCAGTTGGGTAACCGGGAGAGGTCACATACCCGGCCCTGGAGATAGTGATTTTCCCACCGCAGGGACTTTCTAAAAACCAGAGTTGCACATTTATCATTTTAACATCTTAAACTCAGAGTGTCATAACTAAAATATCAGTCATACTTAGTACTGTACATCACATGCATCTCATACACTAGCCTACAGATAACTCGTTACAAACTACACAAAGGTAACATGACACCCATAATGTCACACACAGCGCGCTATGATCTTACAATCTGTACGACAGACGATTGAACAGATCAGAGGATCGATTATGCGCCGTGAAATCGATCAATGTATCTGAGCTGAACACAACAGGCATTGGACTAAGGGTCACTGACTGTATATGGGTGTGCAGACGTGGTGGGCAGATATGCCACTGTGTCTGGGTGTTTGAGTCTGATAACACACACCCAACTCTCTCTCGCGAACACGCACAACACACACACACACACACACACACACACACACACACACATACACATATATATATATAAAGGCTGCATACACACAGAGCATTATTAGTCCAAGCGCTGCCATGAATTGACTAATCTACTTGTTTTACACGTATTACCAAATAAATAGCCTAAATAATTATTTAAACACAAATTAAAATATAAATACACAAATTAAGTCAATTTAAGTAAAAACAAAAACAACAGATAAACGAATAAACAAGAAATGCATATAGGAAATATCTAAATTAACTGGTTTTAATCATACATATATTATTATCACTAAATAAACGTCAATTAATTTAAACCAATGGAATTTTAAGGGGCAGATCAAATAGATCCTTATGGTAACAAACTGTACATTTTCACTTTTTACGGAAACACTCTGGTTTGAATTTATTTCTTTTTGTAGGCTAGTGCGTATCGAATGATTTCTCCCTTCATCAAATACGGTTTCTACTTGTTTGCCTTCTGAAACAGCAGTCCTACAGGTGAGCATCAATAACAAACGACAGAAATAAGCATAACAGAGCTCTCCGGTGCGCAGAGAACCCGTGCCGAACCGACACACAACACACCACAATATCCAACTCACCCGTTAGAGCGCGAGCCACGGACAATCCCGTTAGAAACACACAGAGCAAACGCCAGTACATCCTCAAAGAAATCTGTTGAGTTATATCCTCAGGATTTCGTGTAATAATTATTTCGGAATCCACGCGGTAGTTTGGAAGCTGGAGAAAGATCCTGTCACTCGGACCCAGGGAACCGCCGTCTCCTCTTCTATGAGGTGAAGAAGAAAGTCACAGCATTGAAAAGCGGGAGATTCTCGCACAGTCAGTGCTGTCGCTGCTTGAATTTCATAATCCAAAGTCTAGAGAGGTTTGACAGCGCGTCCTCGGCTCGTTGGCAACGGGTTGTGGGCGCTTCTGCGGGCGCGCGGTCGGGTCACTCCCTTAAATTACTGATTTCCGTCCTCTCTGTCGCGCGTAGACGGGCACTGGTTGGTATATTTAGCAGGTTCTCACTGGTGTGAAGGTGTCAGCATCCGATCTGAAGACTGTGGGTGTCAAAACTCTCGCAGCACTGGTTGCTCCCGTTCCTCCTCCTTGAGAGAGAATGGGGCAGGACTGGAAACGAGCAAACCCTCTAACCCCTTCCAGGCAGAGACGCGATGTCTCTCTGCCAACCAGACACGGAGACTGTGGGCCAAACCAAAGAGACTTTGCACTCATCTGCGTGGGAGCTCAGTCCTGAAGAAAGATGTCCCTCAATGCATGCTAATTATGAGGGGGTGTGGTACCCCTAATTAACGCCTGGACCCCCTAAAACACCTTAAATGTTTGTATTCTGTTTGTATATACGTTTTCTATATATGTATACGTTTTAACAGCGCTCCCAAACAACGTTTCAGTTACCACAAAAGTAGTTAGTCAGAGTGCGTTAAATAGACGCTCGCGAACAGGAGTTGTTTTCGCCTGAGGAGGTAACCATAGCAACAGCACGCTGCTCGAGCGCTTTCAGTTAGCTATCGGATCGTACATCGCCAATCGTGAAAAACTTCTGAAACACACACGTTGTGTTTTCATGTTTTATGATGACTTTCCATAGACATTATGATTTTTATACTGTACAAACTGTGTATTCTATCCCCTTACACTAACCCTACCCACCACAGAAAACTTTCTGCATTTTTACATTTTCAAAAAAAGTCACTTAGTGTGATTTATAAGCTATTTTCCTCATGAGGACCAGAACATGTCCCCAAAAAGGACAAGGATTTTGGATATTGCCATCTTTGAGGGGACATTTTGTCCCCATAATGTAGGAGTTATCTGAACCACACACACCTTGTGTTTTCATGTTTCATGGGGACTTTCCGTAGACATAATGATTTTTATATTGTACAAACTATGTATTTTATTCAAACCTACCAATCACAGAAAACTTTCTGCATTTTTACATTGTCAAAAAACATAATTTATTATGATTTATAAGCTTCTTTCCTCATAGGGACCAAAAAATGTCCCCACACGGACACAGCTTTCGGATATTGTCATCTTCATGGGGGCATTTTGTCCTCATAACGTTACCAGGACACACACACACACACACACACACACACACACACACACACACACACACACACACACACACACATACAGGATATCCTGTATGTGTGTGTGTGTGTGTGTGTGTGTGTGTGTGTGTGTTTATTTTTTTAATGCAACAATGTCTTGTTTTGTTCTTTAACATATTTTAAACAATAATATATACACTGTAAATTATTTCCAGGATTTCACAATATGTAACTGTAATATTTCACAGTAAATTACATTATTATCACTTCTTTAACTGTGATATTCACAATATAATACCGTAATCAGAATTTTACTGTGAAAATAATGCAGGCGGGGCCACTACAGGAAACCACTGTGAATTTCAAATAGGCTTTTTCTTGCACTGCGTCATCTGAGCTCTCTCGTCTCCTCCATGATCTCATACGGATTCAGCGGTAAGTGTTTAAATTTCATTTTTTTTTATATGATGATTTTCACATTTTTTTTTACATGTTATTTAAAAGTATGAACTCAGAAAAACGAACACTTGAACATACATCAGTGTGATTAGACCTACCTAAATGACAGAAACCATCACTGGGAAGGTTTTATTTGTAAGATTTGATTTGATTTCATTACACACTGAGTAACGTTACTTTATGCATAATCCAAAGTCATGATCACAATCTAAACATTACCAAATGTGTACAGCCTAATCTAAGTTAAATTGATGGGGGCAAGGGATGATTTGTGTGCAAATTTTGACTCTGTATCATAAATACAGATTATTAACAGTTGAGTCTTATTCTACTCTTATTCTATTGATATATTATTTTTTGCAGCCTTGTGCCACAGCCACTGATGCTGAAGGACTGTGACGTTATCAAGCACCCCTGGCTTGACTGTCCAAGGTAATTTTGATGTCATCCTCATTTTTTATGTATTTTCAAGTATCAAGTCGTCCACATATTTGTTGTTAGCAGTTTCATGCGGGAACTATTTTCTTTACACCAATAGTTCCTACATGAAACTGTACGCAATGGACATCTTGAGTAACCTGGTCATGATTTATGGAAAGAGATATTGCTGTTTTTTTTTTTTTGCAGTTTTGCAGTTTTGCGATTTTAAGCAAGTGCAACAACACAAGACATAGCAAGCGAGCTTATATTACTTACTAGTCCAACAGCAAGAAGGCCAGCTCTGTGTCTGTCTGGCAGCCTTTCATTTCGCAACTAAAAAGCCAGATATATGCCACAACACCAGCCTAATATGCCACAACACTACTCTTTTCACACTAATTTCTTTAAAAAAATTCTTGATTCATTTTCTGAACAGTAGGACATGATGAGTATATCTGGTTTTGTTTCAGGTGACACAACGAAGCTGAGGGCATGGATGCTGTCGTTGGAGGCTCAAGTGGTCATGGGACCTCACCTTGACTTCACAACTGGTCTGGCTGCCATTTTTGCTAGCTACTACAACGTCAACTTGAAGTATGCTGAAGATGCTTCTTGCACTCTGGAATTTATCCAAAGGTAATGTCTAAATTAATATTGTACTTGAGGGCTTGTTTTTTATTTGGTGGGTTAAACAAGGAATGTTTGGATTTGTTTTTGCGAGCCGTGCAGGACCACAGCAGCCAAACGGTGACAACCACCTTTCTGCTCCTCAAACAAGTGGTGTGTTGCAGACTCAACTGTCTGTGCTGGAGACCAGAGAGAAAGATGTTTTTAAAAGGATGGAGCTCTTACTCCATCCTCTGCAAACAGTATATGTAAATGATGTAAATTGTTGTATGCAAATGCTCTGCCTGGGTAAATCACACATCTCTACTTTGTTGCAGGACTGTTTTTGACTGTGTGTTTGTGATAGAAATGTTTTTCAGTTGGTTGTGGTTTAACTGATCCACAGTAATGTCACCTTGTTCAAAATAACTTTAGTTTTGCTGTGTACTGCAACAGCAGTGACCCACTGAAGGTGGTGACTTGGAATTGACACCTTTTGCATCCTACTTGAATAAAACTAACAGCTTTCCTCTCTCCCTTTTTGTTTATAGGTGCTTCTTGGGCATCAATCCAGAGACAGTCACAAAGTCAAAGAGGCAGAGAGGACATTTCAACCAGCAAGTCTGTGGACTGATCAGGAAACTCATTGGCTTTGAATGGATGTCAGTCTAGTGTGTAAGCAGTGTTCCAACACCAGAACGGACAAACCAAACACTGGCTCTGTGTTAAGCTAGATGTAGTTATGCAGTAAGATGGTCACTGAATATGTTCTTATCTATGGTGTCTCCTGGTTCAATGGAGAGAAACATAACCGTCTGAACCTCTTTGCTGGAAATTTTACACAGACTTTATTAAACTGCAAAATAAATGTGTAAAATTGATCATGTTGTTGTGTTTATTTGAATTTAACATGTCTTTTCAATGTTATAGGTTATTGATGGGTTAACAGATAAAAACATCAAATTTACAGTATGTTAGTTTTTTAGTGTAAATTAAGAGCACATTGCTGGTTACTGAGTTTCATTACTACAGTTTACACTGTAATTCTACAGAAGCACACTGCTAAATCACAGTAATATGTTGAAAAACTACTGTGAAGTCACAGTATACAGCTGTCATTTCACAATTATTTACTGTAAAAATTATACAGTAAATTACTGTGAAAGTAATGCAATTAGTAGCCAGTAAATTACTGTAAAATCACAGCAGAATTTCTTACAGTGTGTATATACACACACTGTAAGAAATTCTGCTGTGATTTTACAGTAATTTACTGTAAAAAAAATGTTTCACATATTTTAAACAATAATATATATATATGTTATTGTTTAAAATATGTTAAAGAACAAAACAAGACATTGTTGCATGAAACGAATCCCAACCATACATTTCTGACAGAAAAAAATGCCTCCCCTAAAAAACAATATTGAGATTGCTAACACTACCATTATGATTATTGCATTTCATTTAGGCTATTAAATGCTACACATGTACATATGGATATGTAATGTTGTTTTTTGAAAGACTTATGCGAGGAACTCATTACGCATTAATGTGTCTTTGCACATCGCAATAAGGATTATGAGCAAGCCAACTCCAGGAATCTGTTTCTCTGGCTGGTGACACAGTGACATAAAAATGTGTAGCACGTAGTCACTTTCAAGCTCAGAGCACACCAGAGCAGCCAGCACTGCAATCTGATCATCCACTGGGAGAGAGAGAGAAAGAGAGAGGGGCAAACATTTTTTCAGTGCAGCCTGTTCACAGAGGTATGGATATGGCTATTAAAGAATTCAGAGAGTGGCACTGACTCTCATCTCAGCTCTAATCCGGCACAATTTAAAGGAATATTTAACCCAATAATTAAAGTTTTGTCTTTCTGAAGAAAAAATCATTCCAAAGCCATTTGACTTTCTTGACTATGAGTAACACAAAAGATTTATGATAGAATGTCCAAGCTGCTCTTTTCAAAAAGGTGGTTCATATTATACGTATGTGTTATATTCCAAGTCATCTAACGTCATATGATAGATTGTGTGATTAACAGATCACCATTCTTGTAACTTGCATAATCAGTTGTGAAGTTTTGCCAAACATCTGCTTTTGTGTTCCTCATAGGAAAGTAAGTCATATGGGTTTTAAATAACATGAGGATAAGAAAATGATGACAGATTTTTTTTGCTCATTATCCAGAGGTAGACACTGATTGTTATAAGCCCTAGGCTATAATTAATCAAATAATTCTCTTAAGTTAACTGAGCAGTCAAGGTGTAAATGCTATAAACCAATCAGAAGGCTCTAATGTACATGTCATTACAATACAGAACCATGGTTCACTGAAGATACTGGAAGGAAATAACGTAGCACTTTAAAATATATAAATATATAAAGCACTGAATGATTATTGAAAAAAATACGTGATCATTTACTCACCTGTATGCATATTCTGCTTTTTTTGTTGTTTTTTTTGTCCATACAACCAAAACAACACTAGACACCATTGACTTTCATTGTATGGACAAAAACAGGTTTTGCTTTTTTTTTTTTTTAAGAAAAACATTCTTTAAAATATCTGCAGTTAAAAGTAAGTTATACAGATTTAGAAATTATATGAGGTGAGTAAATTAAGACGGATTTAAAATTTTTGGGTGAGTTTTGAATACATACACTCTTAAAAATAAGGGTTGCAAAAGGGGTTTTCGCAGCAACGCCACAGAAGAACCATTTCTGTCAGGATCACTATCGTCAAAGATGATAGACAATTAGCATATAGTTTAGATTGGCGGTATGGTTCTGTTCTGGGCAAGAACTCCCTGCGCATCCATGCAGCCTAGCATGGATAAGAGCAGGGAGAGCAGTGATAAACCCCCCTAGGGTAAACAGAACAGAAGCAACAATGTATTGCAGATAGCATTAATGTCAATATTAAAATGTACAACCTAATTCGGGAATTTAGTCTGATTCAGGGGGAATCAGAATACCAAATCTTGACTGACGAGAGGAGGAGCTGGGGATGGAGGAGGGTAATTAGCTACGGAGAAACGCGATAGCAGCTGATAATACTGAAGGAGTTTATATATATGCATGCTGTGATAGGCATCATATTCCTATAGGTAGACGTGATCAGCTGACAGTCAGCTGATGCGAGCTTGACTAACGTGACCTGCCAGAACTTACGCTATACACTGGATTTCAGTTTCCCCCAAAATCTTTCAGTGAACAATTCTTAAGGGGATAGTTCACCCAAAAATGAAAATTACCCCATGATTTACTCACCCTCAAGTCATCCTAGGTGTATTTTCTTTCAGACGAATACAATTGGAGTTATATTTAAAAAATGTCCTGGCTAATCCAAGCTTTATAATGGCAGTGAATGGCAGCCCAAAATTTGAAGCCCAAAAAAAGTGCATCCATCCATTTTAAAAGTAATCCACATGGCTCCAGGGGGTTAATAAAGGCCTTCTGAAGCGATTTGAATCAACTTACGCAGAAAGTGTAACGCCTCTAGCAGTTCAAAACGCTTATGCTACGTCTGACGTCATTGTTGCGGCAGTTTTTGTAAGTTGAATACGGAAGACGGTCCGCCGGAAGCTAGATATTTTACATTATAACGTGTTAAATATGGATATTTTTCTTACAAAACCCCATCGATTCGCTTCAGAAGCCCTTTATTAACCCCCCAGAGCTGTGTGGATTACTTTGGACTACTTTAAAATGGATAGATGCACTTTTTTGGGCTTCAAATTTTGGGCTGCCATTCACTGCAATTATAAAGCTTGGAAGAGCCAGGACATTTTTTAACATAACTCTGATTGTATTCGTCTGAAAGATGAAAGTCATATACACCTAGGATGGCTTGAGAGAGAGTAAATTATGGGTGAACTATCCCTTTAAAAGAATTGTTTGTGCTATAGAAAGGTTCCTTGGATGATAAAGTTCATCATGGAATCACAGATGCCAAATAAAAACCCTTTATGTGTAAGGAAAAGCAACTAGTAATGAAGATCATGTGCTTCTATTTTACATGTACACATTTCCATGCATGCTGTGCATGTGTCATGGTGATGAATGTCTACTGATAACATGGAGCTAGATAACACCATAACCGCTCACTGATTCAGACAAGTTTTTGACAAGAAGATATAGAGTCACACACACACGCACGCACACACACACACACACACACACACACACACACACACACACACACACACACACACACACACACACACACACACACACACACACACACACACAAACATTGTTACATTTTCCAGGACAATTTCCAGCAGCTGGTAAAGACTTAGAATAAGGCTACAGACTGTTGACATGAATCTGCAGCTTACAGTGCACTCTGACTGTGTCCGTATGCTTCGGATGGGTTTTTCAATCAGACACAGAGTGTGTGTGTGTTAGGCAGAGCAGCTGAAATCCCCCAACACACAGTGTGTTAATCTGCTCACAAACACTCGCTCTCTGTCTCTCTCTCACTCTCTCTTCTCCAGCCTGCTTTATGATGCCACACTCAACAGTGCCTCAAGCCCCTGTACACAGAAATGTCTGCTACCCTGAGTGAGAAAGGCAGAATGAAAGAGGGAGAGAGACAGAGAGATTTAGAGTTAGTCTGCCCAGATATGAGCTCCTGCCAAACCTGATATTTTAAAGTCACGTATAGCTGAAAAAACAAAAGCACAAGTTAATATCCTGATATTTTTTTCATGCACGGCTGAATCTGATGAAAACACGTCCAGGTCACATTTCACCTCATTATAAAAGAAGAAGAAGAAATCATAGTTTTCATAATGATGAAGCCTATTTATTTATTTATTTAGCATTGTGACATTTTATGACAAGAAATTCTCATTATTCTCAATGGTGATTCTCATTTTCTGTAATACAATTTTTTTTTAAATTTAAATCAGCATAGATTAAAGACAATTAAAGCATAAATTAAAGACAATACTAGAATATTATGATATACAAACACTATTAAAAAATGTAACCAATATATCAGTATTTTTGCATAAAAGTAATGAAAATGAGGGGAGCCATGAAAATAATGTTACAATGCAAAACAAAAAAAAAACAAAAAAATGAATGGTGCCAAAAATAGGCTTTAATTTTCTTTGTTCTCATATTTCTTTCTTTTGATTTTGGGCTGAAATATAATCCAGCATGCACTGTAAAAATGTTTTGCCACATAACCTCATGTGGTAACATCTGAATGAACTGGTTTTGTTAAAAAAAAATTACAATATTTAATAAGATTAAATCAAACTGACAATATTGAGTTACACCAGGGATTCCCAAACTGAAGTCCATGAGTTGATTTAAAAAAAAAAAAAAAACAATAATAAAAATTTAAATAAAACCCTTACTAAAAAAGATGAAATATTTTATTGGTTTACCTGAAAGTCGTGTGACCATTAACCGACATCAGAGATCTGTGAACATTCGAATATGCTGTTAAAGGTGCGGTATGTAGGATTGACAGCAAGTGGTCAAAATAGGTACTGCAGTCCAAATTCAAAATATTGGAGATCGTTGTTTCCCCCACCCACTCCTCCTCAGACTCGACGGGTTGCCACCAGCTTGAGGACAGGAACAGGAGCAAGCACAATTGACAATGAAAGCCACACTGTAAGTTGATGAGTTGATTTATCCGCGTTTTAATATGCTCTCATTCATAGAAATTTTTAGATGGATGCCGAGGCTTTTAGGTCGGGTAGAATCTGCGATATCTGACCCAATTTGTTTGCTGGCTTCCATGGCTGCAATATGCTGTTTTGTTTTCCGACAACTGGCAACCTGTGGTGTCGAAATACTATTGGGCAAACTGGCAACGTGCGGTTTCGCACAGACCAAAACAAAAACAGACATTCCGACACGGAACGCACATTTCAAAGTACAAACCCGATTCCAAAAAAGTTGGGACACTGTACAAATTGTGAATAAAAAAGGAATGCAATAATTTACAAATCTCATAAACTTATATTTTATTCACAATAGAATATAGATAACATATCAAATGTTGAAAGTGAGACATTTTGAAATGTCATGCCAAATATTGGCTCATTTTGGATTTCATGAGAGCTATACATTCCAAAAAAGTTGGGACAGGTAGCAATAAGAGGCCGGAAAAGTTAAATGTACATATAAGGAACAGCTGGAGGACCAATTTGCAACTTATTAGGTCAATTGGCAACATGATTGGGTATAAAAAGAGCCTCTCAGAATGGCAGTGTCTCTCAGAAGTCAAGATGGGCAGAGGATCACCAATTCCCCCAATGCTGCGGCGAAAAATAGTGGAGCAATATCAGAAAGGAGTTTCTCAGAGAAAAATTGCAAAGAGTTTGAAGTTATCATCATCTACAGTGCATAATATCATCCAAAGATTCAGAGAATCTGGAACAATCTCTGTGCGTAAGGGTCAAGGCCGGAAAACCATACTGGATGCCCGTGATCTTTGGGCCCTTAGACGGCACTGCATCACATACAGGAATGCTACTGTAATGGAAATCACAACATGGGCTCATGAATACTTCCAGAAAACATTGTCGGTGAACACAATCCACCGTGCCATTCGCCGTTGCCAGCTAAAACTCTATAGGTCAAAAAAGAAGCCATATCTAAACATGATCCAGAAGCGCAGGCGTTTTCTCTGGGCCAAGGCTCATTTAAAATGGACTGTGGCAAAGTGGAAAACTGTTCTGTGGTCAGACGAATCAAAATTTGAAGTTCTTTTTGGAAAACTGAGACGCCATGTCATCCGGACTAAAGAGGACAAGGACAACCCAAGTTGTTATCAGCGCTCAGTTCAGAAGCCTGAATCTCTGATGGTATGGGGTTGCATGAGTGCGTGTGGCATGGGCAGCTTACACATCTGGAAAGGCACCATCAATGCTGAAAAGTATATCCAAGTTCTAGAACAACATGTGCTCCCATCCAGATGTCGTCTCTTTCAGGGAAGACCTTGCATTTTCCAACATGACAATGCCAGACCACATACTGCATCAATTACAACATCATGGCTGCGTAGAAGAAGGATCCGGGTACTGAAATGGCCAGCCTGAGAAAAAATTATACATTTTCTCAGTTTAAATATTTTATATGTCATCTATGTTGTATTCTGAATAAAATATTGAAATTTGAAACTTCCACATCATTGCATTCTGTTTTTATTCACAATTTGTACAGTGTCCCAACTTTTTTGGAATCGGGTTTGTAGAATAATTGGCTGTAGCATTGGTTTTCTGAGAAACAAGTAGGTAAATTTAGTATGTTTCCTAAATATCTGCAAACATATTATGGTATTTTTATGCTTTAGTAAAGTGAAAAACTTACATACAGCACTAAATGTACTGAAATAACTTATAATCATAGGGATACTTCAAGTAAACATTTAGGGTCAAAACAGTTTGGCTCTTTTGTAGAAAGTAAAGGTCGGGTCAGGTAGAAATAGCTCCTTAAAAAATGCACATATCCACTTTTTACAGTGAGATTCATCCGCATAATCTGCAAACCATTTCAAACAAAATCAGGAATTCATATACTTTCTGCCTTTCTTTCATACTTTCTCATTCCTTTTCCATTTTACATCCCCTCCCCAATCATACATACATGCTTGGGGGGCAGTTCTGTTATTCTTTCCTAGTCTGTCATTAAACAAGAAAGCCCTCCACAGCCACAGGAAGTCTGCTCAGCGGACGGAGCTGATTGGCTATCGCTCAGAATCACAGAGCGAAGCCGAGATCTGCTGGGACCAAAAATTCAAAACCAGATAATTTACATACAGTTTGACCTTCCACACAGCCCTGTGTGTGTATGAGTGAGTGTTACACACTGGTTTCATGAAGCTATTTATCATTCTTTCATGCAGAAAGAGGGAGACTATGGCGGAGGGGGTTGGACATGTTGCTGCTCTGTTGCTTCAGGCCGTTGTGCATGTGGAGAAATTTCTGAAATTACATCATATATCACACAGCGAACACACATAGTCATAGACACCCAGTCAATCAAACGCACACACACAGACACTTTTGATAGATGGCTGAGACGGAAAGATACTTTACCGGTCCCTGAAGAGAAATGCAGTCATTTTGTATTTGGAAATGTGATATTTTTGTGTCTCCCCCGTCAGGATTCCTTTCGTTCTGTCTGGACGGAACCAGAGCTATTGGGCAGCAGGGTGAAAACAGCAAGAGCTCAGTGCGTGTATGACATGCTTTATTGAAACTCAACTGAGCGGTCAGAGCAACAGAAAAGCCTCACAAACACATACACACACACATAGGATCATATTGTGCCCCTGAAAACCACCCCATGTCACCATAGGAACACAGCTTGTTTCCATGGTGACAACTGAAGTTTGTAATTATGACCCTGCATCAACAGGTGAGAGTCAATTACTGTCACCCCCTGTTCTGCCCCTCTCCCTCACACTCACATTCATGCTCTGCCTTCTGTTGTTTCCAGCTTTTATGTGAGTCTCTCTTTGTGCTCTTAAAAAACAGATATTCCAGATGCCAAATCTAGCTTGTTTCTGTGGCTCAAACTGCTCTGGGATCATAAAAGTAACTTGGTATGAAAGCTTGAATCTCCTGACTTTGGATCCCTTTCATTCCAGAATGAGTAGCTTTAACACTATAAAGCGCAGATGGGAGTGGAAAGTTCTGTGCATGATCTACCGAGCGTCTGGTTTAAGATGCTTTTTTGGGTGTTAAATAATGGCGCAAATACCAGTAAATTGACGAGCGCAAACCTTAGTAAAATCACCTTGCATGATTAATTTAAATACTCTCCTCCCATAAGTTTTGCGTCTGAAAGGGAAACTCCTACAAAAAATGCATATATGCAATAAAGTCAGCCACAAAAATAACCCTGTCCACACCTTTTCAGCAATAGTTTTTCACTGCGTGTCTTTAGTAAATCCTGACAGTATTTTTTTTTTTAACGCCAAAAGAGGGTTTGCACTGACGCAAGCTGTTAGTAAATCTGGCCCCAGGTGTTTTAATCTGTCTCCTTTGTCCACTTTCAACCACTTCTGTCCTGATTTCTGACTGTCCTGAGGGTCTATGGGCATGTATGGGTAAATGTATTTTTCAGATCTTTCAATCTAATGGACAAAATAAGCGCACGCAATTTACATATAAACACACCCAGAGACGACGGAAAAACATACGGAGCACAGCAGCTTTCGTTTCTGCTCAGACAGCCGCAAGACCATGCTGAACGCTGTGTGTTAGAAATCAGGAATGGTGAGAGAACATTGTGCTTGGTATTTTTTTCATCTTCAAACCAAACTTGGGTCTTTAACTGGCAAAGTTTAATCCTGTCTGGCTAGCGCACTTCCCATAATGTTTACGCATTAGGCCAGTAGGCGGTCTTTTGTGGCTGTTCGAACACATTCGACCACATGAGCGTCTACACCCCACGAAAGCAACCCGGTCAAATGCGTTTTCAACTACCTTTAGAAGTGGTTGAAAGTGGACAAGCTCAAAATGTTTTAGACCCTGTTTACACGTATTTAGTGTCGTACACTTGTGATCTGATCAACCAAAATGCATTTTAATACCAGGTGTTTACAGGGCATAAAAGGCCTTTCAGTATTATTGTAAAAGCGTCCACCTTCAGGTCGTGGTATGTGTGTCTTTTTGCTGTGAAATGCTAGATCGAATCGAGTCTCCATGCCAGAAAAATCAGATCCGACCCTGGACGCCGAATCCTGCCAGAAGATATCCAGTTTTAAAACCTGTCAACAGCAAGTCTTGTCTGGTACCCAGAACTGTATTAACAGTCTTCTATCAGCCTGAGAGCTTGACTGAGGGTGTGTCTCAATCAGCTCCCTAGTTCAGTAGTCAGGGCACTGATCAGGGAGTTTGTTTCAATCGCAAAATCCTACCAGTGCCGAATTCGTGTACACGATATACTGATTCACGAGCTAGGGAACTGAATGAGATGAATCCTGAGAAAGCCAAGAGCAGAAAGCAGGAGACGGTAAAAATGAGCAGAGTTGGTTTATTGAATAATCTTAGCTGCATGTTTCAGTGCTCAGATTTCGGTTTAACCAGTACAAATCTAACAAGGGTTATTATACCAAAGCAAAACCAATGGAAAATTACTACTTCACAACATCGTCCTGCGATGTTAAAAACCTGGAAATCGAGACATTCTCTTATCTCTAATTTCTTGAAGACAAATATCCCTTGAAAGCCACACAATCATAAGATTAAACAACAATAACAAGCACTGAAAAAAAAGTAAAAAAAAAAAAAAAGTAATATAAAATATAAAACATAAAATGACAAATTAATAATAATAATA
Source organism: Coreius guichenoti (assembly GCA_039654105.1). Taxonomy (NCBI): domain Eukaryota; kingdom Metazoa; phylum Chordata; class Actinopteri; order Cypriniformes; family Gobionidae; genus Coreius; species Coreius guichenoti. Next base: position 10,556,146 of record CM077175.1, read on the forward strand.
AAAAAATAAATGATTAAATGATAAATTAAATGACAACTACATAAACGATTAATGATTGTTTTTTTTATATGATTTGATTTTATAATAAATTATAAAGAAAACTAGATTGAAAAGTTTGTAGACAAACTTTGAAGTTGGCTTGAAAAAGCCTAGCCAGAAAGTAGATGGATAGATATATGGATAGATGGATGGATGTATGGTTGCGTAAGAAGAACTACTATATTGTTATTAATATTTCAAGATGAATATTTACTGGACTGAAACAACTAGGTTTACTTGATTATCCATGCACTTTTTAGAACAATTGTGTTAAAATGTATATGTATGAAATATGATACAACAGGCTTTGGAGGAATGTTTATTTGTACATCTCTCAATCATCATTGTATTGCATCGAATAGCCCTCCACTATTTAAATTTTAGAGCTTATCATAAAACTAAGCATTTAAAGCTGCAGTCCGTAACTTTTTTGGTTAAAAATTATCCAAAATCAGTTTTTGAGCAAGTACATAACCAGCCAGTGTTCAAAACGGTCTCCTTACCTTAGCCTGATTCACAACGGTAAGCTTGTAATAATGTGTTAAAATTTGAGTGGTACTGGTATAGCTTTCCGCGGGAAATACGAACTTCCACCATTCGTCTTTGCGTCATTACGTCACGTCTGTATACATAAAGGAGTCCGGGCTAGTAGACTATATCGCGTGTGTGGATGCTGCAGGTGGCGGATCGTTTGTGGCCTCTTACAGCAGCTGGAATGTAATTAAACTTGTCATTTTGATGCCGGCTTGTAATCCAGAAAGTTCAAAACGACAATCATCATTGACAACCGGTGCGTTGATAGACAACCCACACATACACCTCAAAACATTAGATTCTTCCGCGCTGAGAGCCATGCTGACGCACAACCCACGTAAAGAAGATAACGCCGCAAAAAAAAACTGCAATTTCAGGGTTCAAACAGAGATGGTGACAAAGAGGTAAAACTTACGGACTGCAGCTTTAAATATCACCTTACTAAGACATATTATTAAAAGATATATGACAGCTGGTATTTGTATGCATTTTATGTAAGTCTATTATACTATTGTTGATTTTCAATACAAGCTATCAAAATTACATCTTACTTTTTAGTGATCTAAACATCAGCAACTGCACCAAATGGCATATTTTTGCTCAGTTTGGGCTTCTGAATATAAAGGTGCTTTTTTTCCCCCTTAAGTGTGATTTCCATATTCTCACAATATCATAAAATCAAACTTTCACTTTCAAAAGATCAAGAAAAATCTAGTTCTTTAATAACATGATCCCATTATCTTCACAAACCATCAATTACTGTACCAATATCACCATAAAGCAATCAGATCCTTTAGCAACCTGGACATTTTTTTGATCCAGTTTTATTTAGGAAAAGAAAAGTCTAGTTTCTTTTTCAGAAATATAAAACGTCATGAGAGAATATCATCAATACTTCTCAGAGGATATGAATCATGTGGAGTGACCATCTCCCACAGCTCTGTCACTAGCTTTATCTTTGCTTTACTGCAATAACATCATCTCATTCCACACAGAAATCTCCTCAAATGTCAAATAAATGTCACATCAAGAACACGTGTCAGCCGACTGATGTGCATGATCTGGAAATCTGGATTTACATCCGGATGCCTCTAAATGCTCATCCTCAGAATAAAAGAAAGAAAATGAAAAATGCCTTCATTCAATAAAGCAAAGAGAAGTGCACAGGGATCTAGAGTAGTCTTCTATGATCTGTGTGACAGATGTCAATGCATTTCTTTATGTCTATGCAGATACGAATGCTAATGTCCTCAAATAGTCTGAAAAAGAACGATTAGCATATTTACACATACACATTACCTTTCTTTCTTCCTCTTTCTGTTTTACACTCACATATACACACACACAAATAATGCTGGAACAGCATGAAATAAGCAGAGCATGCTGGGATTTTTTGTTCACCGCATACACGGGAGAATGCTTGAGAAGACTTTCATTAAAGGCTTTAATACATCAAGGGATTTTAGCTGAAGAAACAAACACATACACAGGTGACATCTACGCATGCCTACGGCGCTAAAGCTAACATTTACACATTTTTACCATCTTATCACATGTTGTCTTTGCATTCGTCAGCTCCCACAAATAAAGTCTCGGTAAACAACCAAACATCCATCCATTCATCCATTCTATCTTTCTTAGAAGCCAATTCAAACAAAAGCCAATGTAACCACGGAAACCTCAGGGTTCCACTCTGTGCCCTGAGAAAACAGCCTCTGCTCTCTAAACATCTGCTTCTATAGATACAGATGCAGATACTGATAGAGTGAGTGATTCTTTACTGGAGGTTGTTCTGTTTTACTTATTTTTATAGATAAAATACTAAATCACAAACTAGAAAAAAGTCAAAATGTAAAAAAAATGCCAAAAATATATAATCGTTAATATAGATATTACAATATCTATTTATCTGAATGTAAATAAAATGTCCGTAAATATATTTTCAATAAGTTTCGTCTACTTTTGTTTCCCATATTTGACCATTTTAAAAATATGTATATTTTTGGTCTAATATTTATATTATTTTAAAAAAAATTCTTCCCCATAAACTACATTTAATACACTCTTAACTATTAAGATTTAAACAAAATATATTTACAATTTATTTCAATATATGAAAAAATAGATTTCCTTATATTTAGAATGTTTTTAGAATGAATGCATCATATTTTAGAATGAATGAGTGAATTGAATTAATGAGTGAGTAAGTGTGAGTAAATGAATGAATGAGCGAGCAAATTAATTAAATGAGTGAGTGAATTAATTACATGAGTGAATGAGTGAGTGAGCAAATGAATGAGTTAGCAAATTAATTGAGTGAGTGAGTGAGTGAGTGAGTGAGTGAGGGCATTAAATTAATGAATGAGTGAGTGAGTGAGCGAGCGAGTGAATTGAATGAATAAATGAATGAACTGAATGAGTGAGTGACTGAGCGAGTGACTGAATTAGTAAATAATAGCATTTGTGGAGTGCTTTGCCATATATGCTACAGTGTTATGGGTGGTTGTCTAGGCTTTGCTATATGATTGCTAAGGTGTTCTGAGCAATTGTTAGGGCATAAGGTGGTTGCCTACTGGTCCAAGTCAAAATAGCCCACCCTATAAATACCTAGAAATGGCACCTGTCCTTTTTTAATGTAAATAAACACCCAAAGCATCAGCAAAAATTGTCCAATCACTTAGAAAGTACGAGCACACCTCACTTTAACAAGTAACATAATTTGAGGTGTCATTCATATCTGCAGCACAAACAGTGTGGGACTAGTTATGCACCAAATTTTAATTCTTTGAATTAAAGGTCTGATCAAATCCCAAACCCTAGTGTGAGCAATAGTGCAACTGATGTTTGTTAGTAATTTAAAAATACTTCAATTGTTGCTAAACCCCTCACTGGACAGACTGTCAAAGAGTTCTTCTACACACATATACATGATCACATAGAGTTGAGTTTCATCGGTCTTCACTAAACAATGACTGATGACAATATATTGCAAAACTCGGTTGGCAAAAGCAGTCTTGGATATGCTGGATATTGCATCATGTCTGAAGAAACGCATAGGGGTTTTGCTTGCATGCTAATGGAGGACTCTATGGGCCAACTATGATTTGTAGACACTTCACACATCTCCAGAACTGTTTGAATTCGTCATGTGGTTACAGCCATAGATTTGAACAGGGGAGTCAACAGTTCCACTAATCATGCATCTCATCAATATTAATGTTATTAACATCTTTGAAGAATTGATTAGCTATACCCACAACATTTGTTCGTCTCCAATCCAATGTCTAAATAAAATCTACATCAGAGGGTTAAAATGAGCAATTTACCCTCTCAATGAATTTTAGGATCATACTAAATGAAAGCTAATATGATGCTCTGATATGATTTAATTTCCTTTTTCTTTGTTGCCATGATTAGACAGTGATTTCTTAATTTATTATGGTATACTGGAACAATTCACACTGACCTAATAAACACTGAGCAATGTCCAAGTCAACATGCATTGCGTGTGTATGAGAATATCAGTGTGAGAGTGAATGAAAGAGCTTCTCTCAGCATGTCATGGTTCCAGCGAACAAAAGGCTCATTAGCATGGTCATGTTCTCTGGAGAGAGACAGAAAGAGAGAGAGACAGAGAGAGAGGAAGGGAGGAACCTGTGGGAATACGGTCTTTTCTCAGGGGATACTGCCTTGATGCAATGTCCTGACATACCCCCCCCCACCCCACCCCACCCCCCAAAACCCCAGCCAACCCCCACCTGCTACAGAACATGGACTTCACACCCACACAGCAACCGTTCTAAAAATAAACCTTTACACTAACAGACATCTAGTCATCATTAATTAATCTAAATGTATGTTCATTATGTTCACTGTGTTATGTTCAGTATGCTCACTTCATGGTGTTCATTAAATCCTCAAAGATCTGGTAATAATTCACCATTTACGGTACTTTTTGAATGTGACTTATTTTGGGTTCACCCAAAAATGAAAATTCTGTCATCAGTTACTCACCCTCATGTCGTTCCAAACCTGTAAGATATTTCTTCATCTTCAGAACACAAAGAAAGTTCTTTTTTAATGAAATCTGAGAGCTTTCTGTCCCTCCATTGACAGCTACGCAACTGACACTTTCAAGCCCCAGAAAGTTAAAGACATCATAAAAGTAATCCATGTGACTCCAGTGGTTTGACTTTGTTTGCACAAAAAAAAACATAATTTACCACTTTATTTATTTACAAAATATTAATCTCAGACGTACGTTCATGAAACAACATCTGCTCTCAAGTCAACACAACATGCAGTGCTCTTGTGCAGATTAATATTTTCTAAATAAAGATTTTTTTAAATAAAAATTTTGCGCAAACAAAGCACTCGCGTCACTTCATAAAATTGAGGCTAAACCACTGGAGTCACATGGATTATTTAATGATGTCTTTACTACCTTTCTGTGGCTTGAAAGTGGTAGTTGCGTAGGCCGTCAATGGAGGGACAGAAAGCTTTCAGATTTCATCAAAAATATCTTAATTTGTGTTACGAAGATGAACGAAAGTCTTACGGGTTTGGAACGACATGAGGGAGAGTATTTAATGACAGAATTTTCATTTATGGGTGAACTAACCCTTTAACATTTGACAGTAATGGTAACTTAGTGTGACTGGACTTACACACTTTTCATTAAATCCTTTAAGCTACTAATATGAGTCTGACGTAAATAGCATGTAGATCTTTGACAGTTCTTCATTCTTGCAGCATGACTTTTAACTATTGTTATGTAGCAGTTCATTGTAATTCGGCAGCACTTTACCAAATCTTTACAGTTATGTAGTGCACTAGCAGAACTTCATAGTGATCTAGCAGTTGTTTATGTAGGCTAGCGCGCTAGCAGTTCTTTACGGTTATGTCTCACACTAGCAAATCTTTAGTATAGTGACCTAGTGGCTCTTTATGTAGGCTAGCGCACTAGCAGTTTGTTATAGTTAACGCTCTAGCATCTGCTAGTTCACTACATAACTATAAAGAACCGCTAGATCACTATACTATAAAGAGCTGCTATAGTATAGTGATCTAGCGGTTCTTTGAAGTGCACTAGCGGATTTTTATATTTAAAATGTAGCGCACTAACAGTTGGTTATAGTTATGTAGCACACTAGCAATTCTTTATAGTATAGTGATCTAGCGTTTCATTATAGTTATGTAGTGCACTAGCAGATCTTTTGTTATGTAGCACATTAGCAGTTCTTTACAGTATAGTAATTTAACGGTTCTTTGTACTAGCAGATTTTTATATTTAAATGTAGTGCACTTATTTATAGTATAGTGATCTAGCAGTTCTTTACAGTCATGTGGTGCACTAACAGTTCTTTATTGTATATCTAGCAGATTGTTATATTTATGTAGTGCACTAGCAGATCTTTACAGTTATGTAGCACAGTAGACAGCCTGTGTCACACTAGTTCTAAATATTTAGTACAGTTATATACCCTAACAAATGTTTCTTTATTACAGGTATATACAGTACTCTACAAATGTTTTTGCATGAGTGGTCTGAAATCTGAATCTGAAAAGGGTTAATGTATTGTACACAGATTCACTTTAGTTCATTTCTGTATAGTGCTTTTCACAGAGCAGCTTTACAAAGAATAGTGCCTTAGATAAAGATAAAAACTCAGAAAACTTAGATAAAGATAAAAAAAGGATGAAAAAAAGATGGTAAGAGCATTGGGAGGAACCAAGACTTCCTAGGAAATCCCACCTCTTTTCCGGCTGGCACATATTTTATACAAAGCATGCAAACATATGTAAATGTTAAACAGAGATAAAAGGAACAAACAAAATCTCCCATGATCAAATTTACAGTGAGATTAGCACGCAAAGAGTGTTAAGTGTGTGTGTGTGTGTGTGTGTGTCACATTAAAGGTGTAGCGCATGTTTGTTGAATGAGCAGTTAGCATATGTTTTGCCTTTCATTGTGCAAAATCCAGATGCTACGTGAAAAGAAAAGAGAATGTCTATCTGCATAGAATGTAATCCAACTATTCAATCTAAACATTTAATTTCAAAATGAAGTAAATAACAAATGGAACTAAAATCGAAGCGATCTTGAATTTCAAAAAAAAAGAATCAAGAAAGAAAGCAAAGAAAAGAACTGATATCTCTGCTAGCTGGCTGTGATCTTTGCATCTTACTTTAGTAATTACTGTGAATTTCAGGTATAAAGATTCACACATACATATTTGCTTATTAATGTACAGCAGGTCAAATCTTTGTGCATTAGAGTGAGGGAGAGAGTGATATTATATGTGTGTGTGCCGTGTTTTATGCTAATTGTGTAAGAGATGGATGTGCAGTGCAGGTAACAACCTCCCTTGGGTTCTACCCTTAGAAATGTGTGTGTGTGTCTGAGAGAGAGAGACTCTGGTAGAGTATGTTGTCTCTGCACATATTCAGGTAAGAGTGTGGGAAAAAGTGTTAGTGTGTTGTCATAAAACTGATAAATGCTGACTTTGTGCTTCTGTTCCACCTAAGCGCCTCACCACACACAAAACTGCAAAACAAACACAACTATACATTATATAACACAATATTATTAACACAACTACACACAGATTTAGCAAAAAATGAACATGTTTTTCTTTTACCAATAAGTTTTTATACGTACTATGGTATTCATATTAAGTACACTTGCAAAAAGTAATAGGCCTATACCATGGTACTTCCAAGAATACAGAAGTTGCTATACCAAGGTACTTGTCCCAAAAAAGTATCTTCTTTTCACACTGCATGACTATCTGGGGTAGCATTCAGTCACTGCTGGGTTCACACTGCACGATGGATCGGCGACAAGAGGTTTCACACTGCATGACTTTACCATAGGAAGAATCGCCAACAACTCTCTCCGGTGCACAAACTACGTTTCACAACCAAACACACTTGAGATGTGACAAGTAAACAACGCGAGATCACGCGTGCGTCAGACTGGAGTTCTCGCGCGAGACTGGAGTTGTTATTAAAAATGATAAACTACAGAAAGCTTGCGATCCAAATTGTCTGTGCGCTGATTTGCAGCGAAAAGGAGAAAAAGAAAAAAGATTATGGCGGAGGAAATGGTTGGGGAGACACAGCGAGCAAGGATCGTGTTCTGCAAAGAGAGTTGGAGGTAAATAAATAATTTTGCAATGTGCTGCTGTTGCGGCTGGTCAAGCAAATGTTTGTGCTTTGTTTCTGTTTGATGTAATTGTAAATATATCTATTAAAATACTGATATTCTGGTCTATAACTCCTCCCCGAACCTCCCGCTGCCCTGTTTCTTGCTCTCTCATTGGCTGTAGGTCATCACCGATGTCATTTTCAGTCAGAACACATTTCACACAGCAGGAATTTGAATCGCCAACAGGTCCAGATATTTAGCATGCCAAATATCTCACGGGCGTCGGCGACTCATCGGTGATTCTCTCAGATCGCGTCTTTGATAATTCACACTGCGTGATTGTCACTCGCGTGAACAAGCACCGATTTTCCTATGATTTCGGGCATTTGTCTGCGATTTCGCAAAACCTGACGGCGAGTCAAAATCGGGGCTAAAATCGGGCAGTGTGAACTCGGCATAATGCCGAGTTCAGACTGCACGATTTTCAAACTCGTCGGATCACTGCTCTTTTCACACTGCATGACTATCTGGGGTAGCACTCAGTTGCTGCTGTGTTCACACTGCACGATGAATCGGCGTCAGGAGGTTTCACACTGCATGACTGTACAAGAGGAAGAATCGCCGACAACTCTGTCTCGTCCACAAACTACATTTCACAACCAAACACAAGTGAGAAGTGACAAGGAAAAAACACGAGATTACGCGTGTCAGAGCGGAGTTCTCACGCGAGACTGTAATTGTTATTAAAAATATAGACTGTAGAAAGCTTGCGATCCAAATTGTCTGTGAGCTGATTTGCAGCGAAAAGGAGAAAAAGTAAAAAGATTATAGAGGAGGAAATGGTTGGGGAGACGCGGGGATCAAGGATAGTGTTCTGCAGAGAGTTGGAGGTAAATAAATAATTTTGCAATGTGCTGCTGTTGCGGCTGGTCAAGCAAATGTTTGTGCTTTGTTTCTGTTTGATATAATTGTAAATATATCTATTAAAATACTGATATTCTGGTCTATAACTCCTCCCCGAACCTCCCGCTGCCCTGTATCTTGCTCTCTCATTGGCTGTAGGTCATCACCGATGTAATTTTCGGTTAGAACACATTTCACACAGCAAGATTTTGAATTGCCGACAGGTCCAGATATTTAGCAGCCCAAATATCTCACGGGCGTCGGCGACTCATCGGCGATTCTCTCTGATCGCGTCTTTGCTCATTCACACTGTGTGATTGTCCCTCGCGTGAACAAGCACGATTTGCCTATGATTTTGGGCGTTTGACGGCGATTTCGCGAAACCTGTCGGCAAGTCAAAATCGGGCCTAAAATCGGGCAGTATGAACTCGGCATTAGCTGGGATAGTAGATACACACAAAAAAAAAACAGGGTAAATACCATGGTACATGTTCAAAAATCCATGCCAGTACCATCAGTACCATACATTTTCATACTAAGTAAATCTAAATCTATTTAAATCTGATACCATGGTACCACTATAGTTTTTTTGTAAGGGAGAAAGCCTATACGCAATAAACGGCAGCTGCTCTGTAAAATTAAGTGAACTTTACAGCCGCAGAATCATTAGTATTCACATAATGTAACACCTCCATTAATGTATAATATTATTTTGTTTCCAGTCATGCAGTGAAATCTGGTTATAGCATTAATTGTTAATCCATTCAGCTCGTTAAAACGCAGTTTAATTAACGATATAATCAGTGGAGCAGGGCACCAAAGTCTGATATTATTAAGCTTCTTAATTCTGCCATCTCATTAAGATAACGTGTTGTTTTTAATCTAATTACAAAAGAGACTGAAGCCATCATTAAAAACAGACGCACACAAGAGAGCGAGAGAATCTGTGCGTTCTTAAGTCTGTTATTCTGCCTACTTCAGTTGCTTTGGCAGGGGAAGCTCTTAACAACTGTTTGTGTGTTAAGGCTGATGAGTTAATTGAGATCTCAGTGTCTTTTATAGCTTAAAAAAAAAGAGAATGGTCACTTTGTTTTCAGTGCTGAACACAGATTGATCTCACCAGTACAGTTTTGCTTACCAACTCGACCTCGTCAACAATAAGAGGGAGTGATGTGATGCAACAAAGACCACATTATAATTATGAAACGATCTACACTACTTTTCTCATTCCATTTTACATCGAATGCATTCATCACATTCAACCATTCCTTCTGGTTACCAAAGTTACTGTAAAATAACCAAACTAACACTTTTACTTATGGGAAATATACATTTATAATTAATTACAAACCAACATGTGGTGTCAAACTAGCTAGCCAGTACTGAGTGACATGCTAATTTAGGCTAAATCTACAACCCTGTTACCCACTGTGGAGATTTTTTTTTTTAAATTAGATCATTTGAAATAAAGCTGAAACATTCATATTATTCATAAATGTTATAATAGTATATACATAATACAAAAATAACATTGGACAGCACATGAATCAAGGTTTCAAACTATATTTCAAACATATAACAGAGCTGCAGAAAAAACTGCTCATATGAAATAAAACAGGACTTCAGAGGAGGACGAACAGCATTTTCTCAAGGTTCAGTGTTTCCTTTCACTTTACCGTGGAAAAAAAAGATTTAATTTCTTAAAGACCCCATGAAATGTTCTGATGAAACACATAGCTGCTAGCTATTGGTAGTCAGTGGCAGGTGGAAGACGCCAATGAATTTAAGATATACCTAATATTTTGGTCTATTTTGCATGAAGTGAAAGACTGCTAAAAGTTTGTTTTGTCAACTTTTGCAGTAGGAGTACGCTAACATAGACATCAAAACTAACAAGCATGGACTATTAACTTTTAACTCTTTCCCTGCCAGTGACGGAATTTTCTGGCTTTCCGTGTTTTCATATGGTAGGGGGCGCTATAACGCATCTCCTGAACGAGTACAGAATCTCCAGATTCTGCAAAGTCAGCAAAGCATACAGTTCCATCTCCGTGTTATTGTTTACATGGTCGTCGAGGCTGGTATGTTACAGAGACGTTAAGAGAGACGGCTCAGTGCAGCGTTTCCCAAAAGCATTGTAATACAATAGCCACCAACGGTCTCTACGATCAAGTCTCCGTTTTGTTCTGTTTACAATGAAACGCAACCCCAGAGTTTTCAAACTAAAACGTGGTCTGCAGCGTTTTCAAAAGTCTGAGTTTTTGAGGTTCGAAAACGCCGGAGTAGTGTAGACGACTAGTGTAAACGGGACCTAAAACAGTTTTTTTGGTTTACATGCAGAGGCTCTATTCTTTCTTTTGATATATTGCATGTTCATTATACAACAAAATATTCTGGGGGCCATGAAACTTCTGAAAGTGATCAAAAATGCTGGCGGTGGATGGCAATTTAAAAAAAAAAAAAAAACACTGGCGGGGAAAGAGTTAATAAAACAAAAAAACTCCAGGGGTTTCAAACCCTATTTGGGCTCCATCTGTGTGGAAAGTGCCAGCCACAGACACATGAGAGAGAGCAAGACAACAAGAGAGAAAGACAGAGATAAGGGCCAATATGTGAAATTGCTCATTCGTCCCATCATTAATTTCAGCATAATGACGTACAGAGCTGATGTTTCTCTCAGGTAACTAAGACCAGCTGCTTCTTCAACATTTAGCCTCAAGCATTCTGAGACAAAGAGACACAATACCTGCCAAACGAGCTTTTAATTCAGTTCAGTTTGGAGGCAGAAGAAATGTCAGGAAAAGGGGAGAGAAAGAAAGAATGATTCCTCTCTATATGAGGGGGAATAATTTCATTTACCACAACCAGACACCCGGCAGGGACTGGAAGCTGTTGGGCTGTTTCGTGTTATGTATGTGTGTGTGTGTGTGTGTGTGTGTGTGTGTGTGTGTGTGTGTGTGTGTGTGTGTGTGTGTGTGTGTGTGTGTGTGTGTGTGTGTGTGTGTGTGTGTGTGTGTGTGTGTGTGTGTGTGTGTGTATGTAGGTGGCGAGTTCTATATTGGACTGTTCTGAGCCTCAACTCGAGGAGTTCTCACACTCTGTGCTAATTCTGTCTGTTAAATAACACTGAACACACAATCAGCCCAAGAACCAGAGCACCGAGATCCTTCCCCAACAGTGAAGACACAAGACTGACCCAGGATTGACTCCTCTTGCACTGGGAAAAATTCAGATTCATTATAGCAGAGAGCATAAGACAGCTCTGGAATCAGTAGTTTAGCACAAAACATAATTAGTGAGTGGCCTGATGGTGATTTGCAGAGGTTTTGATTTATAGGAAGGGTGGAAGATGCCATGTTGCTGTAGTTATGTTGTGGGAAGGTTATAGAGGAGACAGGGGCTAGTTTTCACCAGTGTTGAAACTAAATGCAAACATTTTGTTAACAAATAAACATTAAACTAACATGACTGGAGAATAGACAATTTTTTGTCCTGAACCAACTGAAATAAAATAAAATGGCCACAAATTAATCTGTTTATTTATAGTATGTTGTAGCGAAGATTTAAAGGTGCACTGTGTAAATTTTAGCGGCATCTAGTGGTGAGGTTGCGAATTGCAACCGCCCACCGCTCACCCCTCCCTTTCGAAGCACATAGAGAAACTATGGTGGCCAACACAGGACAAAGATGTCGTCGTCTGAGACAGCAGAGAGTAGCTAGCGCTCTGTAGAGCAGTTTGTCCATTTAGGGTTACTGTAGAAACATGATGGCGCAAAATGGCGACTTCACTGTAAGGGGACCCACGGTGTATGTAGATAGAAATGGCTTGTTCTAAGGTAAAAAAAAAAACATAACGGTTCATTGTGTAAGGTCTTTATACACCACTGAAAACATAGTTATGTATATTATATTGCATTTCTGTCAATAGATCCTCATAAATACTACACACTGCACCTTTAAGACTTAAACATGAAAATTATATTAGTTAATACACTAACTTGAATGAAATGAATGAAACTAGAAAAAACAACAACTAAAACTTACAATTATAGAGTGAAGTTAAGTAAATTGAAAATATAAATTGAGAATAAAATATAAATGAACACTTAAATTATATTAGTCAATGCGCTAACTTTGGTAGCTCTAAAATACTGAAACTAAAATAAAAACTAAAATGAAATGAAACTAGAAAAAAAAAACTAAAACTAAATTAACAATTATAGAATTATAGAAGACTAAACTGAAAATTAAAATATAAATAAAAACTTTAAAAAAATAGTATAACAATTTTGTGAAATATGAATTGATAATTAATAATAATAAAAAAAGAGTTTGAAACCAACATAAATAATCACTACAACTACTAAAAAAAAAAATGCTTTTGATTCAAAACCCTTGAGGTGAGAAAATAGCCGATCAGACCCAAACCAGTATCTTAACAAAGCTCCTAGTCCACAGGAAGTGATTGGACCCCATTTCCTGTCCTGGTACCGAGATAACATTGTATACAGCTGCAAGAGCACTTCCTGTCTCTCTCTGTCTATATGTGTGTCCCTGAAGCTCTGTCTTAAGTACAAACTAAAAATAAACCACAGATGCTTTGTTCATCAGCTGTCCTTCTTGAAGAGGTGATGTCAGACCAGCAATTAGTTCAGCACAATGGGATAAATATAGCTGGGGGTTGAAGGTAAAACTCTCATGAACAGCAGCGGTCCCGCTGTGGAGGGCTTTCCCTTCAGCCTGAGCATGAAAAATCCATAAGACAAATGAAGGAACAGGGGAAGGACATTAGAAGGACTTTAGAAAGAGAGGTAAACGCTTTTCCTCTCTTTTACATGATATCCTAGCCCTGCTGGTATCGTCTTTAAGTGGACGTGAAGGCCTCTTAATGAGCCATGCCGACCGTTCACCATCGTTACCCTAGTTAAAGCATGTCGCATAGATGCGTTAGAGACATTTTCAGCAAATCAGAGGACTGAATGAAAACGCTTATTTCATTCAACTGTGGGCTGATTGGTTGAGCGTATCAAATACAATGGGGTCAAAGGTCTAAGCATACTAGTGGAAAAAAGATATTTTGCACTCTTTTTAATTTAATAATTTTTTTATTACAAACTATATTGTGCTAAGTACATTTTAAAAAAAATTAACATGCATTTCCGAATGTTTTATTGTTAGGTGCTTTTTCTGTTCATAACCAGGCAGCACTTGAGTTGAGCTCACACATGAAATTGGACCTTATAATTTATGTTATTCAGCATGATTTAAAATTATAATAATGGAAGTAATTTACTCACCCTCATTCCAAACCTGTATGATTTCTGTTCTTCTGTTGAACATAAAATAAGATTTTTTTTTTCAAACAACATTGGACCCCATTGTCTTCCATTGTTTGGACAAAAAGAAATCAAAATATCTTTGTGCTCCACAGAAGAAATAAATACAGGTTTGGAATGATATGATGAGAAAATGATGACAGATTGGGTCAACTAGCCCTTAAAATATTTTTTCTTTCATTTAATGTCATATTTAAAATAGGATTTTAGAATGTTCTGTTTATTTCGATGTTTAATTGGGAAAAAAAAAATCTCATATTTTCAATGTGGCCTCAGACTTTTGGACCCTACTGTATCTCTCAGAGCTGATCTCGAGAAAACATTTAGATGTGAGAGTATGTGAAAGGTTTGTATTTGACTCATGCGTCTTGTCTGTCTATATTAAGCATCGTTTTCATCCGCCCGAGGATCATTTATCCTCTGTCACAGCCATATAACCGCATATATGTGGAGATCTAGTCTGTCATTTTTCATGGTACGAGGCACAATAATCACTCACACTAATGTTTCTGTATGTACACACAGTCACGCACAAAATAGGCTGTGCTGCGCTGAATCGATCGTAGTCAGAAATGTGGTTGTACTATTCAGGCGTGTCCTCAAATAGCTCAATGGGAAATAAGTGACGAGAAATGAAGAAATTGGATATTGCTGTTTTTAAATAAAATTAGAAGAACACATGCCTTTGGTCAGTGCCCGCCCATGGTATGATGATTTTAGTGTATATTTTAGATTTTCTGACATTACTTACTGACTGCATGTAAAAAGGGTGACTATGAAGGTGAAAAGAAAACTTTAAGATGGATTCATATTCCTATTCCAGACACACACAGAAAATTCTCTGAGGATATGACATTGAAAAGAAAGAGGGACGCAAGGAGGGAGGGAGAGAGACAGAAAAGGAGACAGAGAGGCAGAAAAAGCAAGACGTGCTGATTGACGGACTCACTGGGTGGTGTGGTATTGCTTTGACTTCCTGCATTGAGTTCTGACTTCATTTATTTAAATACAGCCTAAAGCTAAAGAAACACAAGGGAGCGTGTGTCTGTGTGTGTCTTTATCTAATACTCTTTTGTTTTCTCCACATTGTCATGTTTCAAAAGACACAAGCTATTATTTATCCGAAACAATGCAACAGATGGTTTATTGAAGCACTTGATGTGTCAGTCTGCTTCAGTACTACTTTAATTTCCCTTCTGATTTCAGTGTTGGAGGTCAGAGATAATGTGCATTGCGCTGAACCTGGAGATTTGTGCAGTCTGTGTTTATCATTAACATGGTGTGAGTCACTGCAATTAATCCAGCCTGCACTGCCTCTACATAAGCAGCTAATTTTAAACGACAACAAAGGCGAATATCCTTCGCTTAGATCGTTATTGCAAAGCAAATGTCATTTCAGCCAGAATCGACGTGTTTTCTGCCAGTTGCCATAGAAACATCCTTCTGCCAGACTGGATCTTGGTCACTCGGAAAAGTCAGAATGAAATGACTTGAGGTGAATAATTAAAGTGGATGTGTGTGTTGACAGTCCAAATGAGCAAAAGGGGTCTATGAAAAAAAAAATGGAGCTTAAATAAACAAATTAGTATTTTAATATTTACAGAAATTATATGGAGATGTTCCCTGCTCCCTTTGTATGTATCTCTATCTATCTATCTATCCATCCATCGTGATGCACATCCAAGTGAAATGTTGGGTTATGATATTTTGATTTAACATGCATTTAGAAAATAGACAAGGTACATTTTTATTTAATGCCAGCTTTAAAGTACATATTAACAAACGTTTTTCCTTTGTAGTTAAAATATTATCTCTTGATAAATCTTTCGTTTTCAATTTAATTCTGCTACCTCAGTTCAAATTCAGCAATTAAACTGGAATTAAAAAGGCATGCAATTCTAAATGGTGCACAAATATTGAGTACTGATTGTAAACAGACATCCACACTGAACAATAGTACAGTGTGATTAAAAATACATTTTATTCAATGTTTACATGTGTATGGCTCCATTAGATTAGCAACAGGTAAACTACCTATGCATAACATTTCAAATTGGTTACTTATGACCCAGCCAACTTTGCATGGTGAGGCCGATGTAGGCACGATATGGACTTGAGGTATGGGCCCTACATGGGTTTGTCATTGGGCTCCATGGGGTAATTCACATAGGGCCGTCATGGAAGCCATGGACAAACACATGTAGGGCCCATACTGAGCCTACATTGGCAATGACAAAGACTTTATTCAATCTCTTCTCCTACGCTGTTCACATAGTGTAAACTTCTTCCAGGTTCTACATCAGAACGCCGGCTCATTATTGGCCAGCTCCTGCGTCAGAATGACACGCATGAGTCGTGGTGCACACGTGAACAGCGTCGGCCAATAATGAGCCAGCGTTCTGACGTAGAACCTGGAAACGCTGCACTGTTTACACTACGTGAACAGCATAGGAGAATGACGTTAAAGAGATTGTTGAATAAAGTCGTTTTTTTTTTTTGGGGGGGGGGGGGGGGGGGGAGGCGGTATGTTTGTGCACAAAAATATTCTCGTTGCTTAATAACATTAAAGGTTAAACCACTGGAGTCACATGGACTATTTTAACGATGTCTTTCCTACCTTTCTGGGCCTTGAAAGTTGCAATGACATTGCTGCCTATGTGTGGTTCAGAAATCTCTCAGATTTCATCAAAAAATCTTAATTTGCATTCCAAAGATGAACGAAGGTCTTGCAGGTTTGGAGCGACATGAGGGTGAGTAATTAATGACAGACTTTTCATTTTTGGGTAAACTAACCCTTTAATAGGCAGTAGGTAGCTCACAATATTTTGGAACAGAGATATTTTGTGTGTTTATGAAACTCCTAATTCACTCAAAGAGGGATTTAGACAAAAAGCACAAAAAAGCTGCAGTTAAAATTACCCCTGTAAATATTTATGAGCCTCAAACTAAAAAAAAATGAAAATGGCTATAAATCCAAAAATGCTGCTAACCCATGAGCACAATGCTTTTAAAACAAATAGACCTTTGACTCCCATAATAATCTATAAACATCCAAGCATGTCCATGTTCCTGTCATTTCCAAACAGAAGACATAAGAGCTCTCCCTTAGTGCTGAACAAGGTTCAGCTGTTAAATTATCCACTTGTGAGATGGTGGCATGTTTGTGGAACTACGAACTCTCTCGCACTC
Source organism: Coreius guichenoti (assembly GCA_039654105.1). Lineage (NCBI taxonomy): Eukaryota > Metazoa > Chordata > Actinopteri > Cypriniformes > Gobionidae > Coreius > Coreius guichenoti. Next base: position 10,573,297 of record CM077175.1, read on the forward strand.
TTTCTATCATACAATGACCTCCGAGCTCACAGTGGTGGGAAATAAAATGTTTACAGCATGTGGAGAGCATCATCAAACAGCTGACAAACAGCACTATGCACACACACGCCACTTTTTAGACGGTTCATCAGCTCTAGGCAGCGATAAGCACGGTTGAGAGTCTCTCAGTCGAGTGTTTAAATAATGATGAGGATGAGGGAAAGAAAGCCAGGACTCTGGGTGTTGCAATATCCTGGCATGTCCGTTAGCATTAACTTTTTACCTCTTTTCTGTGGGTCACAAGTTTACCGACAATAGGCAGGCATGTAAATCACTGGATCATGTGATATACACTTGATCATGTTTAAACCACCAGAGAACTGCTCTTAAAGACAGATCTGATTGCAGCAGCCGGTTCAGTATATGAGAAACACAGTTGGTATTTACTAACCTGCTGAAAAGGGACTTTCCAGGCTGGCCTATGCTGGTTTGGCACTGGAATATATGCAAAACTTGGCTGGTAAAGCTGTTCGGTCAGCAAGGTCTTTCAGGTAAACCTGTCTCATCAAAGTATTTTGCTAGTTAAAGGGATAGTTCACCCAAAAATGAAAATTCTGTCATCATTTACTCACCCTCATGTTGTTTCTTTCTTCTGTTGAACACAAAAGAAGATATTTTAAAGAATGTTGGTAACCAAACTGTTGATGGTCCCCACTGACTTCCATAGTATGAAAAAAAAATACTATGGAAGTAAATGGGGACCAGAAACAAAAATTCTTCACAATATCTTATTTTGTGTTCAACAGAACAAAGAAACTCACAGAGGTTTAAAACAACATGAGGGTCAGTAAACGACAGAATTTTCATTTTTGGGTGAACTATCCCTTTAAGCCTATTAAACAGCAAACCAGCACCCAAACCACAACATATGCTTATTTCATACATTTGGCACATTCCTTTATAAGGGATGTTTCCCCTGGAGCAACATGAGGTTAAGTTTCCTGATCTAGGGAACAATGGTAATCTCCATTAATCGCTCCTTAAATCACTTCTCATCACTATTAGCCAAGCGGCAACCTCCCGCGGTCTCTCTTAAAGCCAACAAGGAAGTGACTTAAACTGCAATTCATCAACTGGCCGCTAGAGACTAGCTCCAAAAGGGAGTCAAATCTGTATCTCCCCCATGTTAAAAAGCCCAACTTTATAGCAGAAAAAAAATGTTTACAGCCTGGTACAAAAAGTGGTTTTGGTCTATATAGCTTACTTTTCCCTTCGTGACAACTGTGAGGGGGGTGATTTTTTTTATAACTCATCAGTTTAAATTATATTAAGCCTTAAAGTTCTGCATAATTAAGGGTGTGGCAACTTGAGTGACAGGTGGATTGCTGTTTGTCTGCTGTCTGTTAGCCATCACGTCACCTCAGCTCCACTCACGTCCCACCTCTTTGCCCATTTTCGGTTATACGGGAGTGACATGCAGTGACACGCTGCCAAGATGGCGCCGGCCGGCTCCGCCCACAATGGGCGGGAAAAAAAAAAAATGTTATGCCTACAGGTGACGTCACGGTAGTGTCCATTGTTTTATACAGTCTATGCTATTAGCCCAGACCTGTAACCATTAAGTTAAAACCAAATCAGCTGTTTTGTTTTTCACCTCTGTTGTTTGCGTTGTGTGTTTTCTTTTGATTGAATAAATAGACTGATGGAAAATGGGTCGACTCTTCCTTTACTCTGACATAAAACACAAACATGCAGCCTCTGCATGAATTGCCCTATCTCTCCCATGTGATTACAATTTAATAGGGGCAGAGGAGCATAAATCATAAATTAAGTAAAGAAATAAAACAAGAAACATAAAACAAGAAAATACCATAAAACAGAAAACATACATGAGATAAAACACAAACAAGCAGCCTCTGAATGAATTATGTTACTTTGTTAATGTTATCTATAAAATAAATATGTGCACTGATATGTGCTCTTATTTCCACATATTTAGGCAAAAGACAAGAATATAACAAAAAAAAAAGGGGGGTACAATGACCAAAATAATCACATGGGTATTGTGACGATGTCATTATGAAATAAATAAAGTGCAAGGAATTGTTCATCTGTCAGTCACCATTCATCTGTGAAATAAATGTCAATATTCTATGGATATACAGTCATTCCCTATTGCCGAATCAAGATGGCGACGTCTTAAGTCCAGCCCTCATTACCTTTATCTTGATGACGTGCGTCACTCGCGGCAAGATAGCGGTGGCTGTTGGGTGGCATTGAGGTATTCGCGGAGCTCCTTTAAAAGACTCCCGCGGCGATTTATTGTTTTATCCGCGGTAATAGAGTTCGTCGTTCTAATGAGCGCGCTTTCGGGAGCATGAAAGGGAAAGTATCCTATCCTCGTCATTGGGTGACTAGCGGTCCGTCGTTGAGACGCTGCAGGGAACACGATATGAGAGGGTAGTTCCCAAAACCTGAACTGGATCGACGGAGTGGGGAATTTTTTTTATTTTTCTCCTACTATTTTGACTATTTGAACTATTTTGCTGCTGATTATTTATCGTTTGTATTACTGATTGCCTTTGGGACTGAACTGAATTGGTTTAGTTTTTTTTGTAGCCTATTGTGTGGCTGGACAATTTTGAACTGATATTTTTGTTTTTTTTTTGTTTTTTCTTCTTGCCTCTCTACTTAAAGTCAATTTTGGGACACTTGAATTTGCACATGTTTGAATATATATATTTTAAAGCAATTCCATATGTGTCGTGTTGAATGGGTTTCGTTTTCTAAAGAGTGATTATTATGGGTATTATTGCATTAATTGCTGGTGTAAATTCCTTATCTCATTAAGAGGGGTTTTGTGTAAGACCAAGACAAAGCAGACTACACAAGATCTTTGTTGTTTTTTTACTTGAAACTTAAACTGGCAGAAATCCTGTCTGGCACCCCAGCATATAAAAACCCCAAACAAAAAAGTGGGAAAACGTTACATAAAAATGGCACCCCAGATGGGACCCAAATATTAAACTTGTGAGAAGGAAATTGCACTCAAATAAAACCACTCTTCATTATTCAAAATGACTAAAACCCAACAACCAATTCTACAAACAAAATGGTTGCATCTCCAAGCAAATCTTGCCATGAAATAGAGGGGGATCAAAACCAAACTCCAACCCAGGCCTTTACAGAGGATCTTATAGACATAATGTTCTTGGATCAGGATGGAACTCAATCCCTTTTTCCTAGTACATTGAAAGGATATCCGGCTCTTCCATCTCAACATATTCTGCTGGATATGGACTTAACAGGATGTTTTGATCTCAGACCACCAATACCATCTTCATCTCAGCCCTCATTTGGAACAACTGGATTCATAGACACTCTGACACTTCAACAATTGAGTGAAATGACCAGAACCCAATATCAGAAGCTAAAAGACACCTTTTTCACTGAAATTGGAGAGTTGAAACATGCTGTAGATACTTTGACTTTGAATGTGGATACTGCATCTTTGAAACAAACAACAGAAACAAAACAGCTTATGAGTAATCAGTTTGAGCACTTCAGGAAAGAGTTTAATAACATGCTGCATTGGCGACTAAAGAATCATCATGCAGAGGTATTGAAGGATTTCAATGGTGTCATGGAACCCATGGCTAATACTCTGGATCTCATACAAAAGGCCACTGATCAATGTACTCAACAAATGAACACCTTTATTGCTCAGACAAGCTCCAATAGTAATGTACAGGATGAACTCCACCAGTGCACACAACATTTTCATCAATTAGCTCTGGACATTGAAGCTCTCAAATCATCACAGCAGATTTCAGTGAAAGCAAATGCTTCTGTGCAAACAATTACGTCACCATCCCCTTCTACTGTGGTGGAAACTCCAGTGGTGAATACCAGACTACAGCGACTCCATTCAACATTTCAGTATGGATTGGGTGATTCTGAGCTTAATCCCACAAATGAATCATTAACCACCGTTGAATGTAGAGGACGTTTTATGGGGAAACAACCCATTAAAATCCAATGTCCTTGCTTTGGTAGACTAAAAGCTGTGATGATCCTTTGATCTTCCTGGAGAAATGTTATGATTTCGTGGCTCTCCATCCTCTTTCATATGAAGAATTAATAGCAACACTGTGCTCCATGGAACAGCTAGAGACTGGTGGGATGTTGCTCGACTTGAAACCACTTGGCAGGAGTCTGAGTCTAATTTTCTTGCTGCTTTCTTGTCAGAAGACTACGAGGATGAGTTAGCGGAGAGAGTAAGAACACGTGTACAACAGGAAGGTGAGAGCATAAGAGATTTTGCTTACATGTACCGTGCTCTGTGTAAACGCTGGAAGCCACACATTGCAGAGGATGAAGTCATTAAGCTGATCTTGAAGAACATCAATCCTCAGATGGCAAGTCAACTTCGCAGTAATGGAGTTACTTCTGTTGACAGTTTAGTTTGTCTTGGGCAACAGCTGGAAAAAGAAAAGGAAAACCAGCTACAATATATGAACACCTGAAAAAGCCTTGGAAACTCAGAGTAACTAGCCCTGCTTCGAATCAGTTGAATAACCCAGTAACAGCCCCGGTATCACAGGACTCCTCTAAAGCACTCTTCTGTTGGCGGTGTAAGGGTCCTCACTCTCCGTCTTCTTGTTCTCAGGGTGGTTCTGGTAAGAACAAAAACTATAAAAGGTAAGCAAAGTTCAAATCCTGTTAAAAGTAACCATGGTAATCATCCTACTGCTAGCACTGTTACTCATATGGAGTCTGTATACTCACCTACTCATCCTTTTTCTTCATCTCTACCACAGCAGTTGATTGTTCCAGTAAACATTGACTCTTGGCAAGGCCAAACTTTGGTTGACACAGGATCTTCATATACACTGCTTAATGAGAAATTGTGGTTAACCATGGGTTATCAAACTCAACAGCTCAGACCCTGGACTGAAGGTCCCATTTATCTGGCTGATGGAGGAGCCAGGCAACCTTTAGGATGGGGTGAAGTACAACTCGCAGTGCAAACATTAACAGTCACCTTACCTGTGGTTGTCCTTGCCCCACAGATGCTTGCCTTTCCTGTTGTGTTGGGTTTAGACTATCTCTTCTTCAGTGGGCTACAAATGGACATCCGGAACAATGTCTACTGGTTTCAGCCTGATCAGAAATATTATTTTCTGAAAAATGAGGCTCACTTTCATGACTGGCACAATTCTTCACCTCTTGCTCTCTTTTCTGCTCTTCCCCCTGGTACAACAAAGGAAGAACCAAACCATCTGTATGTAGCATGCCAAAACACCTGCCTAGATGAAAGAGGAAAGGAACATTTTGTAACACAACTCAAACAGAACTCTGATATCTGCACAGATGTTTTGGGTAAAACAAGTGTTTTGACACACCAAGTTTATGTTACACAAGATGTTCCTATAAAACAAAAGCCTTATCGTGTTTCTCCTACAAAACAGAAGGTTATCAAACAGCTTATTGATGAGATGTTAGCTGCTGATGTCATCAAGCCTTCTTCATCAGCATGGGCTTCCCCCGTTGTACTGATTCCCAAGAAAACTGGTGGCTACCGTTTCTGTGTGGACTACCGGAAGGTAAATTCAGTCTCTCAGTCAGATGCCTATCCACTTCCTACCATCCAAGAAATTCTTGAGTCCTTGAGTGGTGCTGTAGTTTTTCCACCTTGGACCTTAACAGTGGATATTGGCAGGTTAGAATGGAAGAAGACAGTCAAGATAAAACTGCCTTCATATGCAGTCAGGGGCTATTCCATTTTAAGGTCATGGCTTTTGGCCTCAAAAATCCACCAGCGACTTTTTAACGGTTAATGGAGAGAGTCCTGGGAGAGCTACAGAGTAAGAACTGTTTCGTCTATTTGGATGATATAGTTATTTATTCTCCATCAGTGGAACAGCACTTCCAGGACATCCAGGCTGTTTTGGATAAATTGAAAGATGCCCACCTGACTGTTAATATGAAGAAAACACATTTCTTCTGCACTTCTCTGAAGTTTCTTGGCCACATTGTTTCTGCTACAGGAATCAAGGCAGATCCAGAAAAAACCAGAGCAGTTCAAGAATTTCCTGTGCCAAAGAACATAAAGGAAGTCCAGAGATTTTTAGGCATGGCTGGTTGGTATCATAGGTTTGTACCGCACTTTTCTCAAGTGGCCGAACCCCTGAATGCCATAAAAAGGAAAGGTGCTAAATTCCTTTGGTCTTCGCAATGTCAAACTTCCTTCCGAGCTCTAAAACAGCTCCTTGTGTCGCCACCTGTGTTGGGACATCCTAATCTGAATCTGCCATTTGTCGTCTACACTGATGCAAGTGAGGTCGGCTTAGGAGCTGTTCTCGTGCAGCAAACAGGACTTGGCACTGAGGAAGTCTTGGCATTTGCCAGTCGTACCTTGAATCCAGCAGAAAGAAATTATACGACTACCGAGCAAGAATGTTTGGCAGTCGTGTGGGCCCTTGAAAAATGGAGGTACTACTTGGAAGGAAAATTCTTCACCGTCGTCACTGATCACTCTTCCTTGATGTGGGTCTTCAAAACACAGAAACCTAACACTCGTCTAATTCGGTGGGCACTTCGACTCCAGGAATTCAATTTCACAGTGGAGTACAGGAAAGGGAAGTATAATACGGTTCCTGATGCATTGTCCCGGGCACCTGTGGACATTAATGAACCGGGCCTTCTGACTTGTTCCACTGCTCTATCTCTAAAGTCAAAGGTGGAATCTGAGAAAACAGAAGATCTGCCAATCACTGATTATGACATCTGGAAAGCTCAGCAGACGGATACAGACATTCACCATCTGTACGAACAAAATTTTCCATATTGGAGGACAAAGTCTGCAGAGTTGTCCAGTTTCCACACAAAATTGTGTACCAAGTATACATACCAAAAGCTCTCCGATCTCAACTACTTCAGTCTCTTCACGAAGACCCTCTTGCTGGTCATCTTGGCAGATTCAAAACTTTCAAAAGATTGCAAGCCCTGGTGTACTGGCCTAACTTGAACTTGATGTCAAAGAGTTTGTATAAAACTGCCATATTTGTCAGCGTTACAAGCCTGAATGTCGTCGACTTCCTGGCACCCTGCAACAAACCATTGTACAACGTCCATGGGAAATGCTGGGAGTGGATTTGATGGGTCCATTCCCCAGGAGCTCATCTAGGAATGTTTTTCTGATAGTTTTTGTGGACTACTATTCTCGTTGGGTGTTTTTTTTTAGCCTACGCAAAGCCACAGCTGAGACCGTCTCCCAGATACTCATCAGAGAAATTCCTACCCGATGGGGTGTCCCAGATTACATCTTGTCTGATCGAGGATCACAGCTCGTCTCCTCCGTGTTCCAGGAACTCTGTAAAAATTGGAACATCGGACACAAAATGACAACTGCATATCATCCGCAGACAAATCTAACTGAAAGGATGAACCGTACCCTCAAAACAGTGGTGGCCTCATATGTCAGTGACAATCATAAACATTGGGATAAGCTCTTACCTGAGTTCAGGTTTGCTCTTAATTCTGCCGTCCATGAGTCCACAGGAGTAACACCCGCAGAGCTAAACCTCAATCGCTCACTCAGAGGGCCCATGGATGTGCTTTTGCAACAACGAGATGTTTCTCCTGATGAGTCTTGCTATAACAAATTGACAGAACTAAATCAAATGAAGGAGTATGTTGAGAAGAGACTACATACAGCTCGTCAACGTCAAAACGCAACTATGATAAAAATCGGAGAGAAGTTGTGTTCGAGGAGAAGAACAGAGTCTGGATGCGCACTCACCCTTATTCCAAGGCAGAGAAGTTTTTTTCTGCAAAATTTGCTCCAAAATGGCAAGGGCCCTACAGGATAGTTCAGAAGTTAGGACCTCTGAACTATGAGATTGTCCTGGAGGACACTGGAGAAGACTTAAGGGTGGTACACGTCTGCAGGCTCAAACCCTGTTTTCCCTCTGCACAGGAACTTGAGGCACAACAACAGCGTCGATTATTAGAAATCTTTAATGAGGACAGTGATGAGGAAGAGTTTCATGGATTTACTGAGTAAAGCCTCTAAAAGACATCTGATTTTACACCTTTCCCCTAATGGCCGGCTTTTCTTAAGGAGGGGGGAGTGTGACGATGTCATTATGAAATAAATAAATAAAGTGCAAGGAATTGTTCATCTGTCAGTCACCATTCATCTGTGAAATAAATGTCAATATTCTATGGATATACAGTCATTCTCTATTTCCGAATCAAGATGGCGACGTCTTAAGTCCAGCCCTCATTACCTTTATCTTGATGACGTGCGTCACTCGCGGCAAGATGGCGGTGGCTGTTGGGTGGCATTGAGGTACTTGCGGAGCTCCTTTAAAAGACTCCCACGGCGATTTATTGTTTTATCCACGGTAATAGAGTTCGTCGTCTGCGTTCTAATGAGCGCGCTTTCGGGAGCATGAAAGGGAAAGTATCCTATCCTCGTCATTGGGTGAATAGCGGTCCTTCGTTGAGAAGCTGCAGGGAACACGATATGAGAGGGTAGTTCCCAAAACCTGAACTGGATCAACGGAGTGTGGCTGGACAATTTTGAACTGATATTTTTGTGTGTTTTTTGTTTTTTCTTCTTGCCTCTCTACTTAAAGTCAATTTGGGACACTTGAATTTGCACATGTTTGAATATATATATTTGAAAGCAATTCCATATGTGTTGTGTTGAATGGGTTTCGTTTTCTAAAGAGTGATTATTATGGGTATTATTGCATTAATTGCTGGTGTAAATTCCTTATCTCATTAAGAGGGGTTTTGTGTAAGACCAAGACAAAGCAGACTACACAAGATCTTTGTATGTTTTTTTTACTTGAAACTTAAACTGGCAGAAATCCTGTCTGGCACCCCAGCATATAAAAACCCCAAAACAAAAAAGTGGGAAAACGTTACAGTATGTAAAATAACATTATACACATGAATTGGAGTAAAAAATAATTATCAAGAAGTCAAAAGAAACCTACCTCTCCCATGAGATTACAATGCAAAAGGGAAGAGGCGGAGACAGAACAGGAAGTTATGTTGGCTTGTGTCATCACAACAGTTAAAGGGGAAAGCACTCATTTCGATCAGGCAGACACATCAGGTATATGAATGAACAATTGTGTGTGAATTCTACTTAACAATACATACATTTAACAGTATAATTTTTTATGCTTGTTACACCTTAACAATGATCCACCACCTGTCCAATCCAATGTAAATGGCCAAAGCACGGTCCAAAATTACTTCTCACCAAGTGCCAAATCTGATCAAAAATTGGCTTTGGTGAGTAAATTATACGCCAGTTGGCCAGTTACTTTATTAGAAACTGCAACATAATACATGTTTTATGCTGAACTAAGTCAGGCCCTCGATGATGTAAGTAACATGAGCAATTCAAATGAAAAATAAACGACATACTACAGAAAACACCTGCTGCGAGTTGTGTCTTACAACTTTAACAGAGATTTAAAAGTCTATCAAAGCTGCCTATTTATCTAGGAAGTTGATTTTTTTACCACTGGCACATACATGTGATTGAATATTTCTCAAATTAAGCAACTAAAACAGCTATATTAGAAATAAAATCATGTTTTTGTGTGTTAGATGGAGTTTTCCAGAGAGATGATCTGTACGGTTTCACACACATATGCAAGGTAAAAACAGAACAGCTAAATAATTTAATGGTCATAATAACAAAAATATATTTTCTAATAAAAATAATGCAAATTTTTATGGCTGATAAGAAATACTGATAGCAAATTCTCTCAACTCCTCTGCCATTGGCAAATAGTTAAGGGGGGGGAATGTTTTTTTCAAGTATGGCCCTGTATGACTTCATAAAGGGCGGAATTCCTTGTATGGGCACTTCTCCCGGATGAGCACGTGCACGTCCATCAACGAGCTTTGTTCGGGTTACGTCGGCAGCGCTGTCATTTTGTTTTTAGACCTCAAAATCAACAAAAAGTGTTTTTGGTTGTGAGGGAAAGATAACCTTGTTCAGCTTCCCCAATAAGCCAGTGTTAAGGAAGCAGTGGATGCAGTTTGTTTTTCCGGAGCAGCAACGGAGTTCTGCAAGTGTGTTTGTTTGTTCCCGGTCATAAGTCGAAACTGCATCAAATGTCTGTGTTTTGTTGGCAATCAGCGCGTACGTGCATATAATGTAAACAACACGAACGTATAGTGAATCGAAAGTTATCCAGGGATAATGCCATGATGTATTGTGTGTGTGTGTGTGTGTGCTCGTGACTCTTTAGCTCCGCCCAGTACACACCTGCACGAGCTCGGCTGTTTTCGGAAAGAATCGGTACAGTGTATCTGTCTTTTATAAATATGATAAAACTAAAGACTCTTCTGAGATATGAAGGATGCACTACTACTCCATAGGTACTCAAGATTTACATGAGATTGGCAGAAACTGTGTGTGTTAGGTACTCTTTAAATTGGACCTTGACTACAAAACAGCAGAACGGAAACATATCTGATCTCTGGAAACATGTCTCTCCCAGTGATAGGGACACATTTCCATGACAAACACTCACTTATTCCATTATTTAAAGGAATATTTCACCCCAAAACTTTTGTTTACTCAACCTCGTGTCTTTCCAAATCATGTATGGCTTGCTTTCTTCCAGAAAATACAAAAATAGAAACTTTAAAGACTTTTTTTTATGCTCTTATTCTCCATGCACTTAAAATGAACGGCATATCATATAAAACATACAAAACAGTTTTGTGTGAGGAACAGATTGGAATTTAAGTCAGTAAAATTAATTTAAGAAGTAGCCTACCTATTTGTGAACAAATCATTCCTTTGAGTCAGATTTTTTCCATGGATCACTGATCTGGTTCGCAAAACTGGTCTAAATGAATCATTCATGCAAAGATTTATCCCCAAATGAAATAGAAGAGTCTAATGACAAAGACAAAATCAAAACCCTGTATAGAGGATGGTAAGCGCCAAAACAGACATCACAAAATGATTTCACATCACTATTCTGTATTAATTGGGAACGAATGAATGACATGTAGGTCAATAACAACTGAACTTTATTCACATCACTATTCAGCACTGTAACCCTGACTATTCAGGGGTTAGTGGCCTTCTGCTGACTTCTTGTGTTAGCGCTAATGCTAGCATGGATGCTAATCAACCTGACAGGTTTCATAACTAGTCTGCATGATTATTAGTCAAAAACATATCCATCCTTTGAGTGTGTGAGACAGATGTGGACATTCAGTAAGACAGTGCGTCAAAGTTAGTTTGAATATTAGCATTCAGTGTGCGTCGCCGTCAATATGTTTGTGTCTGTGTGCCACAGGAGAAGCTTAGTCTAAAAGCCTTTTTCCCTAAGGCAGGACTCTTACAACATAGATAATAATAGAATTATTCACAAAGATGTAATTTAAAATGCTTTATCGCCTCGCAGCCAAACAGACTCATTTCCCTGCAAGCTCAAAGACACATTTTAGTTTTAAGCATTCTAGTGTTGTACTACCAAATGTCAAATCAAGTCCTGAATATTTGATAGACAGAAATAAGAAACAGCCCTCGAGATATACAAGATTAAATCTGCTGCATTCTTCATGCAGTGCACATTTGCATGCATTTTCAAAACTCAAATGCCTCTCTTGGGCAAAATCTGCTGTTTGTGAGAATATTCTATGTTCTCTGAAACCGCTTGAGAGGCGTTAACCTGTCAGTTAGCCCTCTGTCTCTTGTGTCCTGCTTATTCCAACATGAGAGGAAATATAATTGTGAAGTCCAATGGTTAATGTGGACAACCCTTTGGTCACTTTTTTTCAGTTCCTGATATACCCAACACTATACAGTTTGGGGTTGGAAAGATTTTTTTATGTTTTTGAAGAAGTCTTTTATGCTCACCGACGCTGCACTTATTTGATCAAAAACACAGTTTTTTTTAAACGGCAATATTGTGAAATATTATTACAATTTAAAATAACGGGTTTCTATGCTAATATATTTTAAAATGTAATTTATTTCTGTGATGTCAAAGCTAAATTTTGTGTCACATGATCCTTCAGAAATCATTCTAATATGCTGATTTCCTGCTCACAAAACGTAGACTACGTGGACATACTTTTAATAAAACTTAAATTCATCCTCCGCACATTTTTCCGGGCAAGTGTGCTCATGTAGAGGTTTTCATGGGCCAATGTAAATGAATCTAGATTTAAATTCAAAGGAACAAGATAGTCTATGCATGACCTGACGTTTTATTATTTTTCAAAACGAGGCGATGTGAACATTATGGAGCGCTAAGCACTCTCATGTATGTTTCATTCATACTCAAAGTAATTAGACATAATAACTTATGACATTCTGGAAAAATCCCCTACAAAGGCATCCAGCTAGTTACTAACCTGCTGAAAAGGGACTTTCCATGCTGATCCAGGCTGGCCTATGCTGGGTTGGCACTGGTATATTAGCAAAACTTGGCTGGTAAAGCTGTTCAATCAGCAAGGTCTTTCAGGTAAACCTGTCTCATCAAAGTATTTTGCTGGTTAACCCTATTAACCAGCAAACCAGTATCCAAACCACATGCTCATTTCATACATTTTACAGATTCCTTTACAAGGGATGTTTCCCCTGGAGCAACATGGGGTTAAGTTTCTTGATCTAGGGAACAATGGTAATCTCCATTAATCGCTCATTGAATCACTTCTAATCACTATTAGCCCAGACCTGTAACCACTAAGTTAAACAAAACAGCTGATTTGGTTTTTTCACCTCAACAATGATCCACCACCTGTCCAATCCAATGTAGCCTAAATGGCCAAAACACAGTCCAAAATTACTTCTCACCAAGCGCCAAATATGAGTAAAAATTGGCTTTGGTGAGTAAATAATACGCCAGTTGGCCAGTTACTTTATTAGAAACTACAACATAATACTTGTTTTATGCTGAACTAAGAATGATAGTCAGGCCCGCGATGATGTGAAACATTAGCAATTCAAATGAAAAATAAAACACATACTACAGAAAACACCTGGTGCGAGATTCTTACAACTTTAACCCTAAAGTTTTACTATCAGAAATCTATCAAAGTTGCCTAAGTTGATTTTTTTCTGAGGGCACATACATGTGATTGAATATTTCTCAAATTAAGCAACTGAAACAGCTATATTAGAAATAAAATCATGTAAATCGCTGTAGCTGAATAAAAAGCAGAATCACACGATTGATTTGGAAATTGAAGAACGTTGTTTTGGTTGTGCTTCGGCTCTGCGTGACTGTGCGGACGAATATGACCCTTAACAATAGATAATGCTTTACAAAATCTAAACCTTTTCAGGTTTTACAATGAACTCTTTTAGAGAGCTGCAAATGGCAATTTATCTGTTCAATAAAATACCTTACTCACCTGTTGAGTAATAAAAACGCCATCTACGCGTCGCTTTTAGAGTATTTCAAATCCCTCAGTTCTCGCCATCTTTTGAAAAACCAAGCCAGTGTTGATTTAAGTTTTTTTTTTTTACGAGCTCTGTTGCCTTCTCTTTTTGCCAGCAGACTTTCTTCTGTTCTGCATTTTGTTAAACTAGTGATAACCGAGAGATTCGAGAGCACGCTCCATGTCAATCTTTCTCGCTTCTTGTGACAAGACTAACCTATGCCACTCCCACACCATACACACATCAGAGTAACCGGAGCAACTTTTCTTTATATTTACGGATATGACGATCCGCAAAAACCATCCCGTCAGGTCTAAAATATAAACACTTATAATAGACTTAATATAGTGAATCAGGGTAAGACAAAAACACGTTTTGGAAGAACTGATGTTGTATTGTTTTTATTATTTAAATTGTATTAGTTTTGAACCAAAAAAGTTACATAGTGCACCTTTAAATGTAATTTTTAAAAATGAACAGAAGTATTATTATTGTTATTGTTTTTTTATTTAATGACTCCAAAGTTTTGAACAATAGTGTAGATTTAATGTTCGAGTGGTACACCCAGGTTCTGGTAGCCAACAGGAAAAACTTTGCAGTAACATTCTTAATTAGTCTTTTTTTTACTTGTTTACCTAGCATAAATATCTAAAAATCTTTAAAACAAGATTTTATTTAAAGCAACACTGCATAAGATATATTATATGTTGAATATTTTGTCACTGCACTGGCAGATTTTTTTTTTTCATTTGTCTTTAATTTATGAAAAGTCTGCCAGTGGAGTAAGACAAAAAACACAGATACAGTACATTTTTAATATTGTATGCCGTGTTGCTTCTCGAGTAAATTTATCTTGTTATTTTTTTAGGATATTTTAAATGAAAAATAATACAAAAATAATAAAGGACATTTTGCAGTCCAAAAGAACAGTATCACCATTGGTCCTGTCCCAGATGCACTTTGGTGATGTAATGTAATATACACTGCTGGAATGCAGTCTACCTTACAAAAAATAAGTATTCTTCAAGTCCATTTTTTAAGTATACTTAAGTAAAGTTCAAGTATATTTTTAAGTATACTTTATGTAGTAATATAATATACTATCAATGTACTAGTAGCATACTTGTAAGTGTACTATTTCGATACTTGCGACTAAATTGGCCCACTTATAGTGTATAAAAGTATACTTTTAAGTATACTTTGTGTAACAGTAGTAAACCTTGAGTACACAACTAGTTTACAACTACGTTTCTCATTTCTGTACTACAAGTGAACTTATAGGTGAAATTATAGTTTTGATTTCATGCTGTTTAAAGTTTGATGATTACGTTATTTTACATGTGCAAAAGCACATACTCATAATTAGGAACATATTCATAACCAAGTCATTATAAGTCAAGTATGCTTAAGGGGCAGTTGTGGCCTAATGGTTAGAGAGTCAGACTGGTAACCCGAAGGTTTCGGGTTTGATTCTCAATACTGGCAGGAAATGACTGAGGTACCCTTGAGCAAAGCACCCAACCCCCAATCACTCCCCTGGCGCCACAGCAAAAATGGCTGCCCACTGCTCCAGGTGTGTGTTCATTTAATGTGTGTGCACTAACTTGGATGGATTAAATGCAGAGGACAATTTCTGAGTATGGGTTATATGTCACTTTCACTTGTGTAATTTTAAGTATATTTCTGAGAAGTACATAAAAAGTAGACTGAAAGTATACTACTTTCTTATTTTTAGTTTAAAATAAGTATACTAATAGCACACTTAAATAAACTTCTTTTTTTGTAAAGGCTGCTATGAAGTCCACACCAGTGCTGGTTTAAAGGGCACATTGTGGCTGTAAATGAGCGCTTGTAAACACCTATGTTAATCTTAAAATGATAAATGGGACACCCTACAATGCCATGGACTTCTTGGTCATGCTTGAGCGGAAATTACGAGCCCGCTAGTCCACATCAAGTGTGAGATTAGGCCATAATGTTGAACGTCATATGTAACCCAGACTGGTACAATTAGACAGTCCTGGTAAAAAACCCGTTTGGTAAATGCACAGCATGTGCTCTTTAAATGTGGAAACACTGATTTACTAAAACAGAAAGATTTGCTAAACAGAACGATGTGACAGCAACCGGTAGTGTGTGAGTGTGTGAGTTATGGCTCTTGTCTTGTGTCTCCGCCTGAGGTCACGATCAAAGCCGCTTTCATTTCCCCTCTCAGGCAGAGAGCAGCAGTCCCATTGCTAACATGATGTAATTCCAGTTAAGACTGACATATTTGAATTCGACCTTTGAGTTTAAGCACAAGGGCTGACCTTTTGATCCATATGCAAAGAAAAGTGAGGCCTCCGACATATTTCAGAGTTTAAAGAGGTAATACATCACGTAAGAGAATCCCCTTACGACAGCCACACATACCACAAAAACACATAGGGTTGACAAACTCTGTCTAAAGCAGAACCTGTTCCAAGACAACAGAAAAGGAGTGTGTGAGAGAAAAAACGTGAGAAGGAAAGAAAGAAATGTTTAAGCATATGATATATCTCCGGAGATTGTAACAGGTGCTTTAACAGGTGTTAACTTCACAGCAAAAAAGTGCCAGATGATTTCTGACTGATGTGTCCGTATGTAGGCAGGATAGACACTTAAGCTCAGGGATTCCCAGTTTTTTGAGGCAGATGTTCAGATTATTTTAGTTCTTTGTGGGCTGAATGTGCCTGGATGGTTGATGCATAATATTGTGTTCTAAGTTTCCAGCAACAAGGAATCTGGCTGCCCACACTGAATGTGAAACTACTGCGCAATGTCTTACAGACAGAATTTGAATGTTTATGTGGAGCGCAATGCTACAGAAATATATCCTGTCGCTCTTTGTGGTCATGACTGGTTAGGACAAAAATTCTGATTTACAAAGGTTGTCAAGTTATCACATCACTGGACATGTAATATCTTCCTTAATGTTTTTTTTTTTTTTCATCAATATTTTAATCAAGATTTTAGGTTTAAATATTCCTATAAACCTAAAATCTTGATTAATATGTAAAAAAGTGAAAATCAAGTTTTTAATGTTGTTTATATGTCTATGTGGTCTTCTTAAAGGCACAATATGTAAGATTTTTGAATTTAAAAAATCCAAAAACCACTAGAAGAATGTTATATATTTTGTTGACTTGTGTACATACATTATCACAAATGTTTTCAATGTTTAATGTTTAAATCCAGAGAAATAAGCAATTTTAACCGTGCGTCATACCCGCTGCACATCTATCAATGACATCATACCCGCTTTACCCTCGATTTCCAAAACGGAAACAACAGACGCTTTAATATATTGTGTGTTTTATTAGAAAGGTGAGCAACTGTTTAAATACATTCATCGACAGAAAACAAATCATTGTTATATAGCTCAACACAGTCTTATTGTTTAAATATTGTTTTCTTGATTTACCGCGAGTACCACGTTTTACCATGTGGAAGTGTCCGTCTGCGGCATAATAAAAGCTCAGGGAAATCAAGGCGTCATCAAGCTACGCCTTTGTTTTGAATAAGGAACCTCTAGTGGCGAAAAATTACATATTGTGACTTTAATATGCTTTCAGACAAACCATGTGCAAATTCATAAGTGAGTATTTTCTCCTTAAAACTGCAGTCTCAAAAACGCGGTTTGAAATCACCGGTGTTTCTTACATCACAAATTACCTTGTATCCAATCACGTCAACGTGTGGGCGGGCTTTAGCATATCATTAACTATAACCGCTCTGAAGCAGGGGAGTCTCAAGAGAAGCCAGATTATCCCAGTATATCTTTCTGTTGATATGAAAAATCGGGTACTGTTAGCAATATAGCGGGTGAATTATGTATATGATGTATATTATGATGTTATGATGAGCTATATGACTTTCTCCACTGACATTTTAAGTTGTTCAAAGCATTTCTAAGGATGCTGATTTTTAGAAGGTGTCTGACTCGAACGGG
The DNA here is from genome assembly GCA_039654105.1 of Coreius guichenoti. Lineage (NCBI taxonomy): Eukaryota > Metazoa > Chordata > Actinopteri > Cypriniformes > Gobionidae > Coreius > Coreius guichenoti. Next base: position 10,590,690 of record CM077175.1, read on the forward strand.
AACATGGTTTGTATAACATTAGCAACACATTTGTCTATGTGTGTGAAGCTGTGTTCATGTGTAGATGGACAACAGTGAGGAATCTTTAGTGAGGTAACACTTTTGGAATCTAAGCCATCTTTGTCTTCTATGACGTGTTCAGCCTGGATAGTCTGGATCTATACCAGGTGATGATGCCGTGAGAGTGTATAGTGGAGGTGTGTGCTCTGTGTTCATGTCTGGGAATGGCCCCATCAAGTGTCTTCACATCCATCTCCCACATCTCAGGTTATGTTCTAACAATTCCACTGTCCTGGCTCTGATGCAGGTGGGGTTAGGCACCTTCCCGCTGTCCGTCCTCCAAGGAATTGCAGTGGTCAACCTGAGACAGAAACAAATGCAAAGAGGACCACAGTTAATTCTGACGTTATCAACAGCTTCACATTCAGACGTGGAATTATTTGAATTGCACCATTATGTCTATTGCAATTTTCATCCCAGATGTCACATGAAACCGAGTTTCATCGGCCAGATCTGAATTACTGCTGTGTAACACCTAAAGCTGCACTTGCAGTTGAGCGTTCACAGACTGCTGTGTCATGAGCATTAGAGTCCCCAGTTCTGCTGGGAAATTTTTTCTGGATTAATCAGAGCTTTTATCACTCATACTGTCATGAATTCCAATGGGTTGATGTCCATGGCTTTACTTCCAGTTGCTCTCATTACAGCCAGACTGGTGGGCAGAAATTAGTTCACCTGTGTTGGTGTCGTCTGCTTAGCAATTGTTGTTTTATGGTGTCGTTCACACATTTGATTAGTGCAGATCTCTGTGACCTGTAAAGACTGTGGTACTTCTACCTGATGTTTAGCATTTCACACCCCCCTTGTAAATTACTTCTCTGATCAAATTCAATTTTAGATGGTGCACCTCGGTGAAGAATGATTTGGCTTGCTATTACCTGTGCCACACTTCTAGTTGTGTTCTTGTAAAGGCAAAAAATAAAAGCACAACCCCCTCCCCTTTTGGCACTGGGAAGTGAACCAATGAAATCTAATTGTAGGGTATCAATGTATCATCTTTCTCCATGTAATGCCCTCCTTGGCAATTATAATACAATGTATATTATAATTTGATTTATAATATAATTATATTATATTAAAAAGAATATCAATTAAATAATATTATTTCTGGTCTCTGAAGAGTCTGTGGAACAACTTAGTTTTCCAAGTGCACAAGGCAATACTTTTGATTTGGCCCTGCAGTCACAGCTGCACTGGCATGTACATTGTGTGTACAACAATGGTCAGGCTTAAAGCCAATGAGCACATGCTGCGTGCATGGTCAAATCCCTGCTCAAATTTTCCTTTTGAGAGTTAAGAAGTGGCAGATTGCATTCTCATGTCAATATATTTGAATATGAAAAGGTTTTGGTTCAGGGCTGATGCAATGCACATTCACTGTTTCTCTTTTTAGATTTCAAATGCCTATTTGTTTCATTTAGTCTATTTAAAGACTATATGACGGCACAGTGTCAATTTTAGCTGATTTACAAGATGTGATCGGTTCAATCTGTGTTACTATTTGGCTAAACCGCTCCCATGGAACAGGGGAAAAAACGTGTGTGTTCTCCGAGTGGGTGTGCCCATGGGCTCAGCTACAACCACTCTCAGGAACATTAAATTGTGCGTTTTCTTGACAAAAATATAGTAACAACATCACTATCATTCTGTGTATCAGTTTAAGATTATCACCTCTTAATTACTTGTGGTCAAGAGTAATTCTGCTTTGTAGCAGTAAGAGCTGAGGTTAAATTCTGGCCAAACAAAAAGTTTTTTCTAATTTTTTACATGTGTTGCATTACACCACCCTGTTTTTCCCAATTTTGCTTTTCATAAACAAATGCATCGAACTGACTTTTCGTTTATCAAATCATAGCCTATGTTTTCCAATTGTTTATTAATTTAGAATTATTATTCTGTTGTTTGTTCATTCTCAAAGTGTTGCTAGTTTGTTGCAACAAAGCCAATAGAACAATGGAGAAGGCCGTTTGCTGATTTTAAAACATTTAGGCTTTAACAAGGAGATCTTAAAATTTATAGCAAGGGATGTCTTTTCTGATCTACGCTGCCGCTATCATGTCCCTGAAGCAATGTGGTGGTGTCTAATTCTCCAGCCCCACCGGATTTCGGTCACCGGTGTTACAATATATTCGGTTCCTGAAATATTTGGTTTCAGTGGGTGGTGCAATCATGAATATTGATTAGTTTCCCCGTGCTGTGGGCGTGTCCTTGAGACTACGAGCAAACGAATGGAGTAGAAAATATTAGTGCACGCTCTTCAAATCGCAACTTGTTTAATGGATTATAATTATAACCCGTGGCCGCAACTCTTCACATTTTCAAAACAGTTTGTGTATTATGATACTGACTGAGCTGTTGTGCCTGATTGATTTATTAGATGCATTCAGATAAAAAAAGGCTAATAAATACAATTTAATTTGATTCGTTGACGTGTCTGGGCTTTAAATTTAATTTGAATAGTTTGTGTCGACAACAATAACTGAAATACACCTCCACAAATGTATAAAATAAAATCATGTGCTACCCTGGTGTGATTATTCATGTATTTTTTAGACAGCCAGTGTTTCCCAACCTCCACAGGCCCATCGATAAGACTCAAGTACCTCTTTTCAACAACTACAAATGTTTATTTTCCCATATTATACTGGATATTGTGTAGCATTAAAGTCACAAAGCTTTAACAAAGCAACAGCAAAATCTTTGTCTATACTGTAGGTCTAAACCTGTATGACTTCTTCTGCAGACCACAAAAGAATTCTGAAAATGCCAAACAATATTGGTTCCTAATGAGGAAAAAAAACACTTTTCTCACATATAATTTCAAAATATATTCTTATATGTTCCACAGAAGAAAGAAAGTCATACAGGTTTGAAACACCATGATGGTGACCATTTTAATTTTGGTGTAGACAATCTCTTTAAAATGGGTCCACAAAAACATAGGCTAACATTTTCTGTTCTTTGACAATGTGGTGAAAATTATTTTGAAACAACCTTCATGTCATGTTATTATAATGACGTGTGGAAGCATCCAAAATTATCCATATGATCCATAATGGTGTTTAATCGTGTAACATTCTCAAATCTTATTCAGAGGTGTTTTTCTATACATCATACAATGATAAACAAAGGCATGTTGCACCATAATCTTGCAGGGCAGGGATTGCCAAACTATTTTGCCAGCCAAACTCGGTTGACCTAAAATATTTACTTGAAGTCTCCTGAGATTTTAAGTTAATATTTCAATTTAACAACACATCTGCATGTTAGCAATGTTACTATAACAATTAAGCTAGGAGGCAGTTGATCCATTAATGTAACTCACATTGAAAAGACAAGGAAAGTTTCAAAACAATGTGTGGAAAGAAGGACTGCAAGAATAATGCGTCTCTGAGATAACTGTTTATTTAAAAAAAAAAAGGGCTTTGTCACTCTTTGGCAAATTAAAACAGCCTCCATGTATATCCAGATCACACACTGCCAGAACCAGTGTCTGCAGCTCTCACATCCAATCTGAAACAGACAGTGACTTTGCATGATAATGAATATTATATGGAAATATTACAAAAAACAAAGCAGATACATTAGTGAGGACATATATATCATTTCCTATCATCTCAATTTAAAAAAAAAAAATCTTGAAGTAGCTGCTTACCTTTGTCCAAGAAGAATGTGTCATCAAAACATAATTCAAAAGTTTATGCACTTGTGTTTTCTATAATACTGCAATGTTTAATGACTACAAGAATAATAATATTTTTCTTCAGTATGTAGCTTATGTAGTTAATTGTGCATTTACTATTGTGACTTTAATGGTAATAATATGATATCCAGTATAATGTGAGACAAAAAGGGAAACATTCGTAGTTTGGTGTTGATAAGGGGCACTTACTGATGGGGTTATCTACAAAATGAGCAAGAAATTAAGGATGACACAGAATAATCAAAACAGCTTAAATGTATATTATTAGGCCACAGGAGATTCATTTCAGTCATTGTCGACACTCTACTGTATCACCGAATGACAACTAGGTAGCACAAGGTAACTATTCAAATGAATTTTAAATCCTCAAGTTAAAAAAAAAAAAAAAGGCCAAACAGATCAAAGAGTCCAAATAAATTGTATTAGCCTAGACTCACCAGTTATTCGCTCTGCACTATCTGAATGTCTGCAATCAATCAGGCAAAACAGCTCTGACGATTTATCAAACTATGAATTGTTTTGAAACTATGAATAGTTGTTGTTTATGATTAACACTGAAACTTTTTTACCATTTCGAAATAATCCATTAAACAGGAGTGTGTGCTAATATTTCCTGTTCCATTGATTTGCGTAGTCTCAAGGACACGCCCATAGCATCGGCCTTTTCAGTGGGGCAAATTTAATTCCAATTTACTTTTATCTGACTCCATTTTATCATGACATCGAATTTAGGTTAGAATGACGATTGGTTATTTAATCCTTTGTATAATGGTTTAACTACACATTTGATTAATCTTTTTAACTCTTTATTGAAATTATACCCATTCATCCGGATTCCAATAACACTTCGAGTCTCGCATCGGCCGGATTACGATCTCTTTATCACAAACTCGTCAGTTTTGGTCATTAGACAGAGGCGATTAACTGATATCCTAGACGGCCATGCTATACGTTGCTCATTCTAGAATATTTTTTATTCAGTCCCCATAGATCTGAACTCACTTAATTAATGCAAGACTATATCTAACCAGAGGCCATGATCATTACCATAGAACCAAGCGACCAACTTAACTTTCTCTAATGGTAACTTTACATAATCATGCTGTGGTTTCCCACTTACACGTAATTAGAATAATATTACAATAATCAGGAGTTGAGGCTCACCCTATTTAGATTGGACTAACAACTTTTTGTTGCTCTAAACGGAAGACCCATTTGGTCTACTAACCTCTACAGTCTAAGTATATGTAACTATAATGCCAATGTGTTAGTCGGAGCTCTAAAACATCAGTTTGGTGCGCCCCTCTGCTTCACTCAAAACTGTGCTCTAGTCCGCTACTAACCTGAGCATAGATTTGCGGTGTTATTGACTTAACGTATTCTACTAGAGATAATAATTCCAGAGTAAATCAGAATAAATCAATGTAACAATTTATTATTAGTCAGGTAAATGTATCATGCCAATTACATAATCAATTCAAAGATAATCAATACATAACATCAAATGCTCTGAAGTAAAATGAAATGTAAATTAAGGTGATTGACTTTGTGTGGCTGAGCCTCGGGTGGGGATTCCACTTTCACAAGAGAGAGTTCAAATGTTAATTTCCAGAAACATCCTTTGTTTTCTCAGGAGTAGTCGTTCCTTAGCCCAGACGTCCCGGCATCTTACAGTCTTATACATTATTATCTGATAACATAGTCAAGCAAAAGGCTAATCATATTAATTACTGTTATGTGTCCGACGTTGTAAAGAGCGATACCATTGTGCAGCGTTTACTACAGTAACTAAAAGTTGAATGAGTGGGTCTCTGAGCTGGTGTGAGTGAGTGTAGGCGGGGCTCATTTGCATATTCATAGATCCGCATAATAAATGAAGCAAGGGTGTAGAGTTACATTCAAGCTATTTTAAGGCATGAAGAACGTTTTTTCACAGGAAAAAAAAAACATTTCAATATTTAATTTTGGTGATCAAATATTAGTTTTAAGGGATACAATTATTGACTACAGGGGGACTTTAAGGTTTATATTAATATAAAAAATGTATACAATTTTAATTAATATAAATGACCATTCAAAAGTTTGGGTTTTTAAAATATTTTTTTATGTTTTTGAAAGAAGTCTCATATGCTCATCAAAACTACATTTATTTGATCAAAAAAATATATTTTAATATATTTTAAAATGTAATTTATTCCTGTGATGCAAAGCTGAATTTTCAGCATCATTACTCCAGTCTTCAGTGTCACATGATCCTTCAGAAATCATTCTAACATGCTGATTTGATGCTATTATTGTTATTATCATGTTGAAAACCATTTTGCTGCTTAATATTTTTGTGGAAACTGTGATTAATAGAAAGTTTAGAGAGAATAGCATTTATTTTAAATAGGATCTCTTGTAACATTATAAATGTCTTTACTCCTTCCTGAATAAAAGTATTTAATAATAATAAAAAATCTTACTGACTCCTAACTATTGAACGGTATAGTGTATATAATGGGATGTGTTTTTTCCCCATCATTTTTAAACACCTTTTAACCTTCACTAGTTCATCTAAATGGTCCTGCTGTGTGAAAAAACGAACTTTTGAAAGTCTTTCAATGAATATGGCCCTAAAAGCTGCATGCATAATAATTATAAAAGATTTAGAAAATGCTGTTGAAAATAGCTTTAAATGGAACAAAGCATGTCACACTGCACGACATGTCAACCTCCCACCTGGATTACAGTTGCTAATTGCAGGTTACCGTGTAAGAGACAGATTTAGACAAATATTCAAAACTTTCACTGACTGAAACAGTGAAGTAGATTTCTGTGAACACAAATAACAAAAGATCCAAAGTTTGTGTTTTGTCAGTTTATGAAGAATATCTGTGTCACGATCTGGCCAGCTGGCAGGTTTCTCATCCAGACTGTGAGTGACACACAAAGCTGTCATGTGTAACTGGTGACACAGTTCTCTGTGCGGGAGTGGTAACAGGTCGTCTGTGTAAAACAGTCGGCACTCAGCACAAACAGACCTATTATCAGTGTCCTGTGCTTTTAGCATAGCAAAAGAAAAAAATCCATTACCATTTTCTGATCATACATTTACCCCGAGGTGGAATATTCTCTCTGCTTCAATTCCATCACTCTATGTACAGCAAAACTGATCCCTGATCAGAGGAAAACTGTCCAACAGAAACTGTGTCATGATCCTAAAGCAGCCAAAGCATCATATGACTATAACTTTTGCCTGAAGACATTGGAAATGAGGACAAATTCCTGCCGGTAAAAGAGATGGTGGCCCAAAAATAGGTTACGTCTTTTCTGAAAAACATAATGCTAATACAAATAATAAAAAGTAACTAACCATGTGATTTTGCATAATTAGTATACATTAGTATACAGGCTTATCAGCTTTTAAAAGAGAGGAGAAAAGGCTTACCATCTTTTGTTGTTCACGTCAAAGACCGCAAGTCCAATCAAACTCACTTTTTTGGCACAAAATAACAGAAGATTAGATATCAATATAAACAGGTTAAATGACATCCTCTGAAAACCATGAACATGAATATTTTAACTATTTTACCACATTAGTAATATTATAGTAATATTATTACACTAAAAAAAAGTTGCTACCTTTATTTTTTTTTAGGTACAATCAACATGGATATTTAAGTCATTTCAACGTAAATGAATCATTAAACTTAAATGAGTTGAATCTTGTATAACTTAAAAAAGTTGGAAATTGCTTAAAGGATTAGTTCACTTTCAGAATTAAAATTTCCTGATAATTTACTCACCCCCACATCATTCAAGATGTTCATGTCTTTCTTTCTTCAGTCGAAAAGAAATTAAGGTTTTTGAGGAAAACATTCCAGGATTTTTCTCCATATAGTGGACTTCAGTGGGGTACAACGGCTTTAAGATCCAAATTCCAGTGTCAGTGCAGCTTCAAAGGGCTCTGTACGATCCCAGACGAGGAATAAGGGTCTTATCTAGCGAAACAATTGGTAATTTTCTAAAAAATATAAAAATGTATATACTTTTTAACCACAAATGCTCTTCTTGCTCTGATCTGTGATGTGCACGCATTACGTCATCACTTTGGAAAGGTCACACGTGACATAGGCGAAAGTACCAATCAAGTGTTTACAAAGAGAACGTGCAAAGACTAAGTCACAAGAAAAGGTAAATCAACGATGTCGAATGATTTTGAAGTTGGAGGAGAAAATGAGATGAGTTTTCGCCCTACCGCGGTACTTACGCCTACGTCACGCGTGACCTTTCCAACGTGATGACGTAATGAGTGGCGCATCGCAGATCAGAGCAAGAAGAGCATTTGTGGTTAAAAAGTATATAGACTTTTTATATTTTTTAGAAAATGACTGATCGTTTCGCTAGATAAGACCTTATTCCTCATCTGGGATCGTGTAGAGCCCTTTGAAGCTGCACTGAAACTGCAATTTGGACCTTCAACCCGTTAGTCCCCATTGAAGTCCACTATATGGAAAAAAATCCTGGAATGTTTTCCTCAAAAACCTTAATTTCTTTTCGACTGAAGAAAGAAAGACATGAACATCTTGAATGACGTGGGGGTGAGTAAATTATCAGGAAATTTCAATTCTGGAGTGAACTAATCCCTTGACTTATTTTGATTAGTTAAAGCAATGTAAAAACATGTTGTCATAACTTATTGATATTGTCATTTTGTTTTTTTTACAGTGTATTATGATTAATATTATAAAAAAATTATTTAGTTTGATTTGAAGGCTTATTTGTTTTCTTTACCTTTGTATATTTACATTTTGCCACTTGATCATCTTGGTGGAAAACCATTGAAATAACAGTCTTAAAAATATTTGACAGATGCTGATTGTTCATTTTATAAATAAACATTTATTTTCAGCCGACTGTACATTTATCCTGCATAATCAAATAAGGGCTACTTATCAAATAAATAAAATATTGATTTGAGTTGAAATTATTTTATGTCAGAAGAAAGACCATTGAGTGATGAGAGACATGAATCTAGCTAGTCATTATATAAAAAAATATCTGAAAGCTCAATTGTCCAATCAGAACCAAGTGCTCCAGTGAGCAGTGTAATAAAATGATGTATTATGAAGCTGGAAATTATAGATTTGTTCTTTTCATATGCACTTCCATATGTCCGCCCCCTTCCCCCATCTATAAATGGTTTTCTGAGCAAAGCTGAAATTGGAAATCTAATAAGAGCACTTTTCATTGACAACCGCTGGCTGAGGACTGAAACTATTGGCTGCGTTACAGCTGTGAGAGTCTATCTCTTCAAGTGGAGTGAATGGCCACTGAGAGTCTCAGACAATACCACGCTGACAGAAAGACTATTTTAGCGTGGAGCGGGAGAGCGAGGCATAGCCTATACTCTGGTGGGCTGATTGTCTCTGACTCGTTGTGGACGTGTTCATTAACCTCTGAAATCTCTCTCTGCGGCCCACAATAGCAGGACTATTCATTCACTGACTGGACGGCGTGATAAATGAAGGGCAGAGATAAACAGAAAGACCGCGCTGCTCTGACAGGATGAATGAAGCTGCAACGTGTCCAATCAGGAGCTGAAAACAAGATGCATCTTCATTAAATCGGTAGGAAAAACACACGAGGAAATGTGAATAAACGGTATGAATGGTGATTCTGAGAATGTAGGTCACTCTTTCTTTCTGTCACTCTCTATCTCTTTCTTTTCTCCCACTGCATTGTCCTCTATACTATACAATTCTTAGCGTCTTTATCCTTTTTGACCCTCACATGACAGATCACACACCGTTCAGTATCTATTTTTTCTGTGAGATCTATGGAGAAAATGACAGGAGTTGAATACTGAATTAATCTTTTTCTAGTTTCAAACTCAAGTTATAGGGCCGTTCAAAAAGAATGCGTTTTCCATTCCACTGTGCTACTTTTTCCATTGTTTTTCAATGTAAACACGTGCTAGACATAGCATGGAAAAAATTACTATGGAAGTCAATGGGGTCCATCAACTGTTTGGTTACCAACATTCTTCAAAATATCTTCTTTTGTGTTCAGCAGAAGAAATAAATTCATACAGGCTTGGAACAACTTGAGGGTGAGTAAATGATGACAGAATTTTCATTTTTAGGTGAACTATGCCTTTAATTCCATTTTCCCCTCTGGAAAATGATGTCTGTCAAAGCTCAAAAAAAACAGCATGTGACCAGTGGAAAAACAAAGAGCGACATTTTTAATATGTAACTAATTAATTCCATTATAAAAATGCTGATTTCATAACAGCGAAATATTGTTACATATTACTTTTTTCAACTCAAAAATGTCTGGTAAAAATATTACAATCATGTTACTTTATTGTTTGCAATTTTCTTTTGGGTCTTATTGAGCAGCTGAGCAAATTTTAATTCTTTCTCTCTGTTATTTCCCACGGTTACAACTGTGACCCAAAATAAACCACATATACTTTCAGTAACATCTTAAAACTTTTTTAGGAAGGGCATGGAGGCTTATTTTATTGGTCTATCCAAGGACTAATATACACAAGCTCACTTTGCGGGTAATAATTTGGGATCAGTGTTGTTATTGTTAACTAAATGAGTTTTTGGTAATTGAAATACGCTGAAATAAAAAAAATAAAAAAATCAATGTAAATATTATTATTACTTAGTGGTACAAAGTCTGCACTGCACTAAAACTCAATAGAAACTACTGTTCTTTTTTAGATATTAATTACAGGCTGCAGGCGGTCTTTAACATTAATTGTTCATTAAAGACCTCCAAATGTTTCTGTTCTATTTGAACTAACTAGTTTATCACACCACTGATCCAGTGATGCAGAAACAATGAGTCTCTGCTAAACGTGAACCCATTCACTGAGGCAGAACAGTTGCCTTTGCTTCTGAATTTGCTCCCCTGCACTTTGTCTCAGAGATGAGCCTGTCAGACTCTCCTGCAGTGTGTGTGTGTGTGTGTGTGTGTGTGTGTGTGTGTGTGTGTATATGCGCGGTCTGCCCCACGGTCTGAATAAGCCCTTTTTCATATACGAATAGTAAACCTCAAACTCAAGCAAAAACATCTATGCCGAAACACAGCAAACCTCTCTGGCCCTCTCATAAATACTTAAAAGATATGGAAAAAATTAAAGTCAGGAACGTTTGGATATTGCTTTAGGGTGCCAGTGAGAAATATTCACAGTTTTTTTTTTAATCTAGTTGTTTATGTGTCAGAGAGAAAGCACAAGAAGAAAAAAATGAATGTGTGAAAAAAAAGTGTGTGTGTGTGTGTGTCCATGTGTGTAATTAGCACATCTGTTGCTAGGTTTCAGGTGAGAGTGGCACCTTCAAAAACATCTGGAGGAAGGGCTGCTCCATCTGCTCCAGTCCAGCACTCTCTGCCTTTCTTCCTCTCTTTATCTTTTTTCTTTTCATTCTTATCCTGGTGGACATGCACATTTTTAAATATTAAAATAATGCACCTGTCCTTTCAATAGTAATAGGAATTGTATGGAATTGAATGATTCCAATTCCACTAATAAGCGATTCAGGCAAAACTGGTCACGCTGCATGATTGTGCAATTTACACAAAACGAAAGGTAATGTGAAAGATTTTTAAAGGAATTAATATTTTTATTCAGCACGGATGCATTCGGGTACATTTCGCCTACCGTTTTATGAATATTATGAATTCAGACATGCTACTAAGCTCACATACTGTTTTTTTTCACCTACCATATAGTATGGAAGTAGGCATATTCAGACGCAGCCATGGTTTCCACAAAAATATTAAGCAGCACAACGGTTTTCAACATTGATAATAATAAGAAATGTTTCTTAAGCAGCAAATCAGCATATTAGAATGATTTCTGAAGGATCATGTGACACTGAAGACTGCAGTAATGATGCTGAAAATTCAGCTGTCATCACAGGAATAAAAAATATTAAAATAGAAATCAGGTATTTTAAATTGTAGTAATATTTCACTATTTTACCATTTCACTGTATTTTTGATCAAATAAATGCAGCCTTGTTGATCATAAGAGTTCTTTTAAAAAACATGTAAAAAATCTTCCGACTTCAAACTTTTGAATAATGTATATTAATTGTCCTTGTATTAGCTTGCTGTCGAAAAACGTCTTAAAACATAATTTTAGCACAAACACCATCAGACTATTGTATGGTATGTTGTTTTGTCTAAAGTTATTAATCATTAGTGCAACCAAATGTGAAGAAAATAATTTTGCGGCAGTATTTCGTCTGAATAAGAACAGGTTTCTCATTTCTTATTTTAAATGAAACCAATTTTTTTTTTTTTTTTTTTAGAAGTAATCAGGATTATGTGTGGCATATCTGAAGGTAAACAGAGTGAAAGCTTAACAGACCTTCTATTCTGACTGACCTCTGACCCTGGTGACCTTTTCTCCATCAATGACAGAATGACTAATTATGCAAGGCAAATGAAAATTCTAGAAAAAAAAGCAATAAGATCAGCAACATGTCATGATCAGGACAGCAGGCATCAAAATAACTCCAGCACACACAAAGACTCAACTTTTGGGGGGAAAAGCAGATGATTAATGGACGATGCAGATCTCTCCAGATATATATATATATATATATATATATATATATATATATATATATATATATATATATATATATATATATATATATATACACATAGATGCCTCATTAGCGGCTCTTTCTATGGGCCACTATACATAAGCCTTCCACCATATTGGAACGGTCAAAGCCGGTCCGTGAACATTTGAGTAAGTTGGCTGAGCGTTTACAAACACAGTTAGACGCATGTATGAATATCTATATCTGAAATAGACTTCAGCAGTTGATTTTGCTAAACTAACAAGACAAAGGAGTCAGCTGACACGACATTAAAAAGTTACCATAGTAAAAGAAAAAACATTAAAAAGTAGCATACACTATATTGCCAAATAATACACTATATTGCCAAAAGTATTGGGACACCCCTCCAAATCATTGAATTCAGGTGTTCCAATCACTTCCATGGCCACAGGTGTATAAAATCAAGCACCTAGGCATGCCGACTGCTTCTACAAACATTTGTGAAAGAATGGGTCGCTCTCAGGAGCTCTGTTCAAGCGTGGTAGTGTGATAGGTTGCCACCTGTGCAACAAGTCCATTCGTGAAATTTCCTCACTACTAAATATTCCACGGTCAACTGTTAGTGGTATTATAACAAAGTGGAAGCAATTGGGAACAACAGCAACTCAGCCACAAAGTGATAGGCCACGTAAAATCACAGAGCGGGGTCAGCGTATGCTGAGGCGCACAGTGCGCAGAAGTCGGCAATAGCTACAGACCTCCAAACTTCGTGTGGCCTTCAGATTAGCTCAAGAACAGTACGTAGAGAGCTTCATGGGTTTCCATGGCTGAGCAGCTGCATCCAAGCCTTACATCACCAAGTGCAATGCAAAGCGTCAGATGCAGTGGTGTAAAGCATGCCGCCACTGGACTCTAGAGCAGTGGAGACGTGTTCTCTGGAGTGACGAATCACGCTTCTCTGTCTGGCAATCCGATGGACGAGTCTGGGTTTGGCGGTTGCCAGGAGAACGGTACTTGCCTGACCGCTTTGTGCCAAGTGTAAAGTTTGGTGGAGGGGGGATTATGGTGTTGGGTTGTTTTTCAGGGGTTGGGCTTGGCCCCTTAGTTCCAGTGAAAGGAACTCGTAATGCTTCAGCATACCAAGACATTTTGGACAATTTCATGCTCCCAAGTTCCCAACTTTGTGTGAACTGTTTGGGGATGGCCCCTTCCTGTTCCAACATGACTGCGCACCAGTGCACAAAGCAAGGTCCATAAAGACATGGATGAGCGAGTTTGGTGTGGAGGAACTTGACTGGCCTGCACAGAGTCCTGACCTCAACCCGATAGAACACCTTTGGGATGAATTAGAGCGGAGACTGTGAGCCAGGCCTTCTCGTCCAACATTAGTGCCTGACCTCACAAATGCGCTTCTAGAAGAATGGTCAAAAATTCCCATAAACACACTCTTAAACCTTGTGGAAAGCCTTCCCAGAAGAGTTGAAGCTGTTATAGCTGCAAAGGGTGGGCCAACTCCATATTAAACCCTACGGATTAAGAATGGGATGTCATTAAAAGTTCATGTGCATGTAAAGGCAGATGTCCCAAAACTTTTGGCAATATAGTGTAAAAACACAAACCAACACATTCTCACCTGTGAAAGGTTATGCCATTTCTTTGTGAATTTAAATCTTGGCGGTTTCGTTTTTCTATGGATCTTTCCCACACACACACACACACGTGCAAACACAGTGTACAGCAAACAGAAGAGCATCCCCTTCCTTTATTTTACAAGAGTTTTGTACAGTCCAAACAGCTGCTGTGTTTCTAAACATCACCAATTTCTCAACAGCGTATAAACAACACAAAATAACAGACACAGGCAGAAACAAAAAGCAAAAAACCCTGTACAGAGTCCTGTAAACAAACTAACACAAAAAATACAGAAAATGAGTCCATTGGAAACTCCATATCTCTGCCTGCTCATGACCTCTGACCTCTAGAACACCATATGGAGATGGTTGCTAGCCTATGATAAACACATAAATAAAAAGAATCTGTGTCAAAGGCGCCACATATTTAACGCTTCATTAAAATGGTTACAATCTGGAAATCTGACATTTAAAAAGGTGCAAAAGAGGTTTTGTTCATTTGAAAAGGTTAAAAAGGGGTGAATGTACAAAACAGGATGAGCAGGGCAAGATCAGGAGGAAAGTTCAATACTGGATACAGAGGAACAAAGAAGAAAAAAATAAAACAAAACAAAGTGTCTTGATTGTTTAGTCATGTCGCACTGAGGCTCTTTTCATGTTCTCATCTTGATATCCTCACACACACACACACACACACACACACACACACACACACACACACACACACACACACACACACACACACACACACAAACCAAACGCACCCAACCATCTGTGCCTGGGCAGTAGAGTGTGTTGCGCACCATGTGTCCCACTGTTATGTGTCAAACGAGCATCGGCTGGCTCATATGGCACTGCCCCCGCACACGTACACACACAGAGCGCTGACCTAGCCTCTTACACTCCAGTCTGAGAGTGTCGCAGCTCAACGGGAGCTCTTGACTCAAAGCCCAGAACAAGCAGAGACTCAAAGTTCTAGTCTGAGAACTCTAAACGCATCACTCTCCTGCAGATTCACTATCTCGGCAGCTGTTGGGGGCAGAGCTGATATGCAAAGAGGCGGGGCTTAAAGGGGTCATGAACTGAGAAATCAACTTTTCATTCAGCCTTTGATATATAAAAGTTCATCGTGATATAAGAATATCCTGTAAGTTTCGGAGCTGAAAACTTCCTTGTTAGTCAAAGAAAAAGCTTTTATTGACACCAGGCCCAGCAAACGCTCAATCTCAGAATGGTGAAACACTGCCTTAACCGAAGAAGACGAACGCCTGATTCTGTAGCCCCGCCCACCGATTTGTGCATGGCATGTTATAGATAAATAACATAGGCCTACGTGGAGCTAAACCGGATCGAACTTCCAAGCAATAAACATGCTGCATAAGCTTCATTTGGATTCCAATATTATGAATGCATGGATGAACTTTATTTTTAATGAATATCCAGCTCACGTGGGTAAGACATTGCGCGTTTGTTCCTTCATTTCACCACGGGTTCTTTGTAAACAAGAGACTGGATTTGCAGACAGGATGAGATTACATGAATGAATGAAGCAACACAATGTTTTTTATATGTAATAGTATTGCATTGTTACAGATCGTTTGATATCTATTGATTATGTGTACGTGTCTAACTGAACATAATTTAGCACGCTGTCACAGGCTGGAGAATCCTTTATTTGAGGTGTTGTTGGTTCATTGTGCTGCGATTCGGGATCAGACTCGGACATGTATGGGCCAGGGCTTGCAAAGCCGAACGTCCCGGGGCTGTGTTTTCCAGACGGGCTACCAAAACGTATCACCGGTCTGCCGACGGGCGGGCTTAAATAGTGAAATAACATTCCTTTCTTGATGTGCGTTGTTCACTCTCAACTTGATATTTGAAAGAAAAATACAATCGAGGAAGTTTTGATCATGCTGATTTGTCTGACTCTGCAGTGAGGCTTGTGTGTGCGTGTGTTAGTGATGCATGGTTTGCGGTTATATCCACCGATCGGGCGGGCCAAGTAATAAAAAATAACATTCCAATTAATTGCGGGTGGATGAGAGATAAATCACTGTGTTTGTTTGATAAAGACATTTTGCGAGCCTTGTGGGCAAATCATTCCGGGTGCCGTTTTCCCCACACGCTTTCAAAACAATTCCTCACGTGTACTCACGGGGGAGCCGAAACTCATTATAATATGCAAAGCTTATCCAATCATAGCAGTGGGCGTTTACTTCCAAGTCTTCAGTGCGGCACACCCATAAAAACCGAGCGTTCCATGAGAGAGGCTCAAAACCAGGGTAGAAAAAAGCCTATTACTCTTTCATTATGATGTTTTTGAATGTAAAAACCACGCGAACGTCATAAGTTGATCTCAGACAACAGTATAAAAAAAACAAAAAAAACAATAAAAAAAAAACAGTTCATGACCCCTTTAAGTGATGCTTCAGGACTTTCTACTTAAATGATCAATAAAATCCATCAATCCATTCATCTATCTAAAATGTGCTCCAGAGGAGTGTGTGGCTGTTTTTGAAATGGAATACTAGTGTACAACATACTGTGCGGAGTTCAGTATGTACTGAATACTGCTTAAAAGTATGTGAAAAGGTGCATTATTTAATTCAATACTAATTTAGTATGTATTAAGTATTTTATATCCAATAATAAGAAAGTCTCAAGTTTTGGTAGTCTGAACAAATGAGATTACATTAGGAGCCATATGTACTAATATGTACTAGTACATACACACATATACATATACATATACACACATATATATATATATATATATATATATATATATATACACACAGAACAAAATTATAAACGCAACACACTTCTTTTTGCCCCCATTTTTCATGAGCTGAGACTTTCTATGTACACAAAAGGCCTATTTCTCTCAAACATTGTTCACAAATCTGTCTAAATCTGTGTTAGTGAGCACTTCTCCTTTGCCGAGATAATCCATCCACCTCACAGGTGTGGCATATCAAGATGCTGATTAGACAGCATGATTATTGCACAGGTGTGCCTTAGGCTGGCCACAATAAAAGGCCACTCTAAAATGTGCAGTTTTATCACACAGCACAATGCCACAGATGTCGCAAGTTTTGAGGGAGCGTGCAATTGGCATGCTGACTGCAGGAATGCCCGTGAACTGAATGTTCATTTCTCTACCATAAGCCGTCTCCAAAGGAGTTTCAGAGAATTTGGCAGTACATTCAACCGGCCTCACAACCGCAGACCACGTGTAACCACACCAGCCCAGGACCTCCACATCCAGCATCTTCACCTCCAAGATCGTCTGAGACCAGCCACCCGACAGCTGCTGCAACAATCGGTTTGCATAACCAAAGAATTTCTGCACAAACTGTTAGAAACCATCTCAGGGAAGCTCATCTGCATGCTCGTCGTCCTCATCGGGGTCTTAACCTGACTGCAGTTCGTCGTCGTAACCGACTTGAGTGGGCAAATGCTCACATTCGATGGGGTCTGGCACTTTGGAGAGGTGTTCTCTTCACAGATGAATCCCGGTTTTTACTGTACAGGGCAGATGGCAGACAGCGTGTATGGCGTCGTGTGTGTGAGCGGTTTGCTGATGTCAACGTTGTGGATCGAGTGGCCCATGGTGGCAGTGGGGTTATGGTATGGGCAGGCGTATGTTATGGACAACGAACACAGGTGCATTTTATTGATGGCATTTTGAATGCACAGCGATACCGTGACGAGATCCTGCTCACTAACACAGATTTAGACAGATTTGTGAACAATATTTGAGAGAAATAGGCCTTTTGTGTAGATAGAAAAAGTCTTAGATCTGAGTTCAGCTCATGAAAAATGGGGGCAAAAACAAAAGTGTTGCGTTTAGAATTTTGTTCAGTGTGTATATATATATATATATATATATATACATACACACACGCACACGTGTGTATACAGTGTGTGTACTATACATGTTTTTATTACATTCCATGTGTATAAATCACATCACTAGGTTTTTTTTATACACACACATACACGGTGCTCGGCAACCCAGTATACACACATACAGTGCATAGTAAATATACTACAGAAATGATAGTATGCTATTTCAGACATAGCCTTTGTGTGTGCATTTATGCATGTTTAAGGTAGAAGGGAAGACAATCTTTTTGTCTGAACTTTCACACAGCGCAGTGGGCTGTCAATACAGGGGCAGCTGGTGTGTGATGAAAAATTCAGTGTGGGTCATCTGGGAGACAGGAACACACACACACACACACCTGGCAGGCAGCAGTGGATCGTGGGTTCTGTGTCTGTGTGTGAAAGAGCTCTGAAAATTTAATGAGGAGCATCAATTAATGACCTGCTATCTGTGACCCCATTTTCTTTCTCTCTTCTTTTCCATTGCATTTTTGGGATTTTCTCTTTTCACTGGATTCCCAGGAGTCTCTGACTATGTATTTTGTACCTAGATTTGTCGAGTTCTTCAAACATGTGACTACATCCAGTGGTGTTGCTAGGTTTTGGGCCCTGTGTACTCAGTCCTTTTTTTCCCCAAAACCAGCGACTCCCCTGACTACATCAAATACAAATTTAACTGACAACTTTTACCTGATGTGTAAGAATTAATCTGATAAATCTTAAAAAAGCTCTACTTCACAAAACTTCATCAAAACCTGTGCAAACTGCAAGTTCTAAATGGTTCTACAGAGGAACAGGTCTACGTCAGGCTGATTGTCAGAGCATGAAGGTCTTCACAGCGAACCAAGAGACTTCTTGCCTCTGGACGCACTAATGAGCCAATGTCGCTGGGCAGGACCACTGTGACCTCATAAAGAAAAGGCACTCGGGGAGTCTGTGTACAAGTGGCACACACATAAACGTTTGTAAGTGAGCCTTTGCTTGGGATTGCCTCTTTGAAAACAGGAGAAAGGGTCTTCCTTTTTTCTCATGACAAAAACTGACGCACTTTTTCAGGAGTGTGTACGCGGCTGAGTCGGACAACCTGGGAAGGGGATGGTGGGACATCCTGTCTGTGAGGCCCTTTAGAATCCTGTGATTCGTAGTCCAGCCGCATTGATGGGCCTCTGCCTTTCATTTCCTGTTCCCTGCGTCTCTGCTCCTGTCGCAGGAGCTCCTGGGCCTCCAGAAGGACACGTGCATTGTAGCCTCCACCCACCGAGGTACTGCCGGCTCCTGGGGGAGCGGAGAGACCATTCCTGCACCCATGACGAGGAACGGTGCGCGGGACGGAACGAGGTCCCTGGTAGCTGGAGTAACGGCCGCTGTCCTTAGCTGCTTGGAAACTGTCTCCGGCTGGAAACGCCCTCTCCCACTCGCTCTCTGACGCTGGGGTGGGAGTCTTACGAGGGTGGCTACACACGGGGAGAAATGGGAAAGGTGAGAACTATGTTCTTAAAGACATTCATAGTTTGTTCATATTGAAACAGGAAGCAGGGGTGGGACATATCAAAGAACTTTTTTTTTTACTTTTTTAGCCAATATACTTTAGTTTCCATCACAGTCCAGCAAAACACTTGACAGCTTGTATTATAGACAAGCACAATAAAGACACTTTCAAAATGAATAAAATCCAGGCAATGTCTTTGTAATCACGAGGAGGAGGAATTTTATTGGATGAATTGTTCAATATTTGTATTTATTCTTTTTTTCATTTTTATATTAAATTGTATTCAATATTTTTACCTGTTTTGCTTAAAAAGAGAAAGAATGTAAAGTTGCCAAAACTGAATTGTCAAGTTTTTGGTGTACACTATCATTCAAAAGTTTGGAGTCAGTAAGTCAATGTTTTTGAAAGAAGTCTCTTCTGCTCACCAAGGCTGCATTTACTTGGTCAAAAATACAGTAAAAACTGTAATATTGAGAAATATTATTACAATTTAAAAGAACTGTTTTCAATATTAATATATTTTAAATTTTAATGTTATTATTAATACAGGGTTCCTACACATTTTCCATTCCAAAATTCCATACTTTTCCAGACTCAAATGTCCAAACCTCTCTGTAGATTTTCAGACCATATTTAACATATATTGTTCATACTAGGGATGCACTATATATCGGCCACCATATCGGTATCGGCCGATATATGTTCATTTTTAATGTTATTGTTATCGGCCTGATAAGAAAATTTGGTCGATATATTAAAGCTGATAAATAATGCGCACTGTCCGTCATGATGGTTTTGAATTGCTTGAAATATGATTGGAATCACTTCAAAAAAGGAAAATACAGTTCAGAGCAACATGTGCAGCTCAAGTCATATAGGCTACATAAATTTATAATAAAAACATTATATTTGTGTGCTTGGGCATGGCTTTTAATGGTGAGACTTTTGTTTATCTAACCAGGCTCTCAAAAATTATATAAAAATTTGGATTTAGATTTATCGGCCAATATATAGAGAATTATCGGTTATCGGTATCGGCCAAAATGTTCATATCGGTGCATCCCTAGTTCATACAGCATTATTTTCATTGATTTTCACGAAGTGACAACATACAGAGGCCCTAAAATAAAAAAACAAGACTTTGCATGCACACAAGAAACTTTTACGTGCCCTTGAGAAACTATTTACATGCGCTCTGAATTTTTCTCCTTTGTGTGTCTCTGCCATCTTACTATGAAGAAAACCGAAGCATGGATGCACATGAATTTGCCAAGTTCAAGGGTCTATAAAAAAGGCTGGTACTATAAAAAAAAGTGTTCTAAATTTGGCTTTCGTTAGGGCAGTACATCATATTTCAAGGCCTTAGGTCTGCTTTAATGCATACTCTGTGGCAACCAAGAATCCACACAGCGAAATGGGCTGATGGCGCAATAGGTGGCTCAGTGTGTATTGTCCTATATGCCAAGTTTAATGGTTTCTCATGCTCACACGAAAGTCTGTATATTTTTTAGTTTTCTATTATAGAAAATTAAATAGGGGCAATAGTCTGGAATTGCAAATATTTTTCCATACTCTGCTGTCTTATTCCATACTTTTCCGACCTGGAAATTACTCAAATCAAATTCCATACTTTTCCAAACTGCGAAGGAACCCTGTTAATAAAATCAGTCAATTTCTTCATAATTATGAGTAGAAATATTATAACAATTTACAGGAACTGTTTTTAATGTAAATATATTTTAAAAAATAATTTATTCCTGTGATGGCACAGCTGAATTTTCAGCATCATTACTCCAGTCTTCAGTGTCACATGATTCTTCAGAAATCATTATAATATGCTGATCTGCAGCACATGAAACATTTTTGTGCTGCTTAATATTTTTGTGGAAACCATGATTCATTTTTTTCAGGATTCTTTCATGAAAAGAACAGCATTTATTTGAAATATAAATTTTTTGTAACATAAGTGTCTTTACTGTCACTTTTGATCGATTTAAAAGTAGGGTAGGAAATTTTCGTAGAGGCTAGCAATAGCGAGCTAGCTTTGAAAACATAAGTTCCCACCCTCCCTTCAGAGCGTTTTCAAAGCCATACCTCCTCCAAAACACATGAACGCGTACAGCAGGGAAACTAAACTACCTCATGTCTCAAAGCACATAACATTACAATAATAATTAACATAACTTAATGAGCACTGACCTGTACCACCCGACTGCTGCAGATTAATTTCAGCGTTGATAGTGTTGCCATTGAAACGCATAAATTTAAGTAAAACCGCTCAGAGTATAACATCACGACCCACGGGTTTCCATCTCTTACAAATGACAGTAGTTATGGTGTGAACGCCACAAAAGCGCATTGTTTTGGTTCAGGAGGTATTGGTTCAAAGCTATTTTCGGTTGCGGCACTTGGTGACTGACGTCTGTCTAACTCTGCATAGCATGAAACGCGCTAATGATGTGTGATGTCTGCGCGAGCAGGATGCGTGGAGGGATGAAAATACATACTTTGACAGGCTGAATGCAATGATTGGATGAACATTTCATGTTTCTGGAACAAACCAGCTACCGTGCCTTTAATGCATCCTTACAGAATAAAAATTTAAAAATCATACTGGCCCTATCTTACAGCTAATAGACATGAACTACAAGCCACAAAACTCCTAATTTTGATTTCATGAGGTTGTTTAAGTGCTTCGACTAATAAATAACAACAAGCACCATTGCAATACATTCCACACAAGCACGTACCGTGGTAGAGAGCTATACTGTCTCTGAGCATGTGTGAAAGCATCTCTGGCTTCCTGCCTCTGTAACTGCACCTCCACAGACACTGAATGACGGCCGGATGAAGCCTGTGAGCTGCAGTTGGACTGTAACAGAAACAAGAGTTATTACCATGTCAATTTAACACAAACAAGTAAAAGTTCAGTAGAGAAAAACTTTATGGAGTTATGCAAGGAACATTATGAACAAAGACAAACAAACACTTAAGCTAAGCACTTACCAGGTTTCATTGATGTTTTTTGTGTAGAGGTCTGTGACAGTGCAGAAATGTGTGTTTGAATGCAACACTATTACCAGTCCTATGACCTTTCGCGCATTACTGCGGTTAATGAAACCATTAGAGTAGATTATAAGCCATAAAATATTCATGGAGTTGGTTATTACTCTTCATAACAAAATTACAGCTACATTAAGGCCCTCAATAATAATTATAAAATTATAATCCATTATTCAAATGACCACGTCATTAAAAAGATCTGCAATTATTACAGATCCATTTATCTCTATATTCTGCTTGATGTTAATTCCCAACTGAAGTATAGGTAAATATCTGATCTGACTGGTTTTGCATTTATATTTCAATATAATTATATTTATTATAAAAAAAAATATATAGACTTTTTACAATGAAATTCTACTTAAAATATTTGGGATAATTATAAACCCTCATACATTTTTCATCTCCAGTGGTGCTAGTTTTATTCCTCTAAGATCCAGTGACTTACAGTGGTTTATATTTATCATTTTTTGTGATCCTTGGCAATCAAACCCATGACCTTGGCGTTGCTAGCGACATGCTCTACCAGTTGAGCTATAGGGACTCGACTACATACATTATGCACACAACGGTGAGGCTGGAATGAGGACACACAGCAGATGTTAGATGAATGTTAGATAAATATTAGCTGGATGTTAGGTGAATGCTAGATGAACATTGAGTAAATATTAGTTGGTGAGGGGGGGATTTGTAGTGATAATATAATGAAGCACTTCTGTAATGTAATTCATTAAGAAATCACACACACACACTCACACTTGGTCGGCACAGAACATAAGGGTGTAATTATAAACAATAAAAGACTCATTTAACACCACCTCTCTTTCACACACACACTGACGGCTTTGTCCCACACTCAGAACAGTGTAACTGCGGTAAATTGCTCATGACCCATAAGAATCCATTTCTTTTATGGCAACATTTACATTGAGTTCCCTGCTCTTGTCACGCTCGGTCAAACAGATGAATGCCGTCCCAGGCATGCTCAATCAAGAGCCGATCCACACGGAGAATTCCATTAACTCTAATGAAGGAGAACTGCATGCTGGGATTGATTGACACAGCTTGCCAGCCATGTTGCCGTGGAGACAGAGGTGTTGAAGGATGAAGGATGTGTGGAGCCGGGTCATTTAGCCCAGTTCATTAACACGCACGCACACTTCACTGCCTAAAACAACATCAGTGTCACAGGAACGTACCATTTGTTTGCTAAACAGATTACGGATTTAAAGGTCTGATACCAATGCAGTAACGCTATCTGATTTATAACAGCCAATGATGTTAACGTTGACACACAAACACTCGCGAAAAATGGTTAGCGGTCAGGAAAAAGTGGAGATTTTTCTGTTTATTCTCACCTGTCATCTCTTGAAGAGAAAAACTCCAAGAAGAAATGATGGACGTGTTTGAAACTCAATAAAGAAAACCGCCCATCTTTATTCTGTTGCCTTTTGTTTTACAAAAAAAGATTTTTAGGCATAGTAAAAATAAGGGCTAAGATTTATCATGGGGGGTGGACATTTGAAAACTGGGGAAAATTAAGGTAAAAGACATTGAAGACGTTATTTAATACAGTTACATAATCACTACCATTACAAAGCGAAACAAAAATAATTCCATACATTAAAGGTGTTTGAAAAAGTTAAGATGATGAAATTTTTAAAAAGAGAAATTTACATTAAGGGAAATACACATAATACCGTGCGTAACATTGAAACTCTCCCTGGAAAGATAACAAATGAATAATGTTAAAAACATTCCACACAGAAGAGTTTGTGAAATGGACAAGACCCCTTTTTAAGGATGATGATCTTCAAGTGCAACTCATTCCTGCCTCAAAGGGACAGTTCACCTAAAAAATAAAATTCTGTCATCATTTACTCGTGTTGTTTCAAACCTGTGTCTTTATTTCTTCAGTGGAACACAAAAGAAGACATTTTAGGAATGTTTAAACTGTTTTGCCCATACAAATGAAAGTCAATGGGGTCCAAAACAACTGACCTTCTTTGTATGGACAATTTTGTGTTCATAAAAGAAAATCAGTCATATAGGTTTGGAATGGCATGAGTGAATCATGACAGAATTTTCATTTTTGAGGTGAACAATCCCTTTATTAGGACCTTCTGCATAATTTTATAGGCATAAGGGGTTGAAATTGACCTGAATCCAGATCATCATATTGAGTTCACACTGAATGCAGATTCTAATGATCTGGATTTTAATTCAATATCTTAAATACTAAACAATTTCAGTCTAAAACGTTGATTTTTATTCTCAGATACACACATTCTTTCATGTCACGCACACACACACTCAGCCAATCACAGTTCTTGCCTTAATTCATGATCTGCCGAAGTCATGGCTGCGGTGATATGGTTGAACAGATGAATGGATGGGTGAACAGTCCAGATGGATGAACACATGGTGATGTTAGCATTGTTAGCAGATATTGTCAGTGTCAAAAGTGACATGCTCCTGCATGCAGTGGTCTCAGGTTAGCGGTTAGCGTTATCCCAGGCCTGGAGGTCATGCACGTAACAGCCCTAGTCCTCAGACTGTCTTATCCTTTCTGGGAGTTCCCAGAGACCATGGGCGTACGTCCAGTGATCATGGGTGCACATACAGCTCACACACTCACCCAGGGCTGCTCCAAGCTGTAGGAGCGGTGGTGATCATCTGGCTCTACCTCTTCATGCCTGACCTGCTGGAACTCCTGGCGTAAGCGCTGAATTCGGTCGTGGTTGCTCGGCGTCAGCCTGTTTGAGCAGGAGGAAGAGGTCACATGATGAGACATTAGAACATTACATCATAATCCCTTTGATCCTATACTCTCCGGGATGACAGGTGTTGGAAGTGCAACCCTGTCTAAAAGGTCACCTAGTTACGCTCCACTACCTTTATGAGAACAAAGGTCAAGGTGTCACACACTGTGCACAGATGGTCCAGATACCTAAATGGACAACATGGTCTCTCTGGGCTCCTATACAAGATCAGATCAGGAAAACCCGCAAGAGAATTCACCAGACACGGACAATATACTTATAGTACAGACATGCGTGTGTGTGTGCTTGTGAGAAGGAACCAGACAGATTTCCTCTTATTAAAATTCCATGATCACGTTCAGTGTGTTTACGATATAGAAAACAGCAACTGGGGATTTTTACACATGAGCAGATGTCCAGTTTAAAACACACAGATGCAGTATAAACTCTGTCATAGGAAATGACTGAAGATAATTTAAGAACGCAGACTAATCAGCAAATATGCATGCGTCTCTACTAGTTAGTGAGTGTGTGTGTGTGTGTGTGTGTGTGTGTGTGTGTGCATGTAAGGAAGAGTCATCTGTTCATGATTCAGACTACACTAGTCACAATGTATGGTTGTTTTTGAGCCCAGCAATGGTAGGCATTATTCTGCGGCACCCAGGTCTTTGTATCTTGTCACATTTCAGACTGCAAACTCAGAACAGAAATATAATTTCTCACATTTGGCGTGTCAGTGCAGATTCAGCAGCGGCTGAGCGGCGCCACTGACACATACATAAAAATACATATAGGTCAAACATTCATTCTAAAACCACCACTGAACTCTTTCTCTTGGCATTGAAACACTTAGACCTGATCTAAAACATACGCCAATCAATACAAACTCTTCAAAATCACACAAATACATCAACAACCATGGAGCCATTTAATCCAATAAGAGAATCAATGACGAACTGCTGTAATGTTTCCGGAAAGGCTAAAAGAATAACCTTGCAACATCTAAATGCATTACAATGCCCAGATGAACAAAGCAAGCCAGTGTGAGAGTGTGTGTGTATGTGCTGACATGGCAGTAACAGTACCTGTGTGAAATTACATTTCCATTGTCAGCTGCATTGACTTAAAGGCATTTGTTCTGTCCTGACAATTTTTTTTTTTTTTTTACCAGGGCATGTGCGCACATAGATACAGTGTAAGCCGAACAGGATGTCCCTCTGACCCCATCATAGGATTACATCTTTCACTGCCAACAGCTGGAGCCATTTAAAACAGTGGCATAACTCTCAGATCAGACTGAGAGACTCACTGGAATTACACACATTCATTCTACACATGATGATGACACATAGAGAAGCTTATTTAGCTGTCATGTTTGAGTATAAAGGATTATGTGAGCTGTTGAAGTTACTCTGCAAAACTACAAAGCATAACACTCAATAATAATAGTACTCATTCAGTACTTTAGGATTAGGGTTGGGTACCGAACTCAATACTTTTAAGGGCACCGACCGAATTACGTCGGTACTATCGAGTACCGATTCGCATTAAATCAATCAGTGACAAATTTCGGTACCTGAGAACGCATCTGGTGATATAGACTAGTGTCTGTGAATATTAAACCACAAAAAGACTATTTAAATACGAGTCCTGCGTGTCTCTGTGTGAATGAATGGCGCAGACGCGCGGTTTAATTTACCCAATCAGATCTTCACGGCAACCCGTCAAAATAAAAGTTTGGTTTGACAAATGTTGTACAGTAGAATTTAGATGCGTCTCAATTAGGGCTGTCGATTTAACGCGTTAATTAGATTAGTTAGTTACGGTAAAAAATAACGCGTTAAAATTAACGCATTTAACGCACTTGCCCCGCCCCAGACCAACTTAGGTCATCTTACATTTCATACAGTTGATTGATGAATATTATGCAGGCCAACAACTCACTGTGTGATGAAGCCTATAGAATGCAGTTAGAATGTCCCTAAAATTCAAGATATGGGGCAAAAATGCCCGTTTTAGTCTCATTGCGTTTTTACACTGGGCAGGGCATGGTTCACATGAACAGGGCACGGTTCACATAAAAAATTGGTAATGTGAAAGCTGTCATGTGGACCCGGGTGAGTGAGCTGAGCGAATACACTGCAGGCTCCCTCTCACTCGTATCTAAGGTAAATCATCAACACTATCATCCCTTACATGTGTTTTATTAAACTAAATACATCGTCATCTGATAAAATGCATGCGCAGGTTACTTTTCTTGCACACCCGAGTCCGTGTTGCTTTCACATTCACATGAATCGCAACCGAACTCAGACCACCTCCTTCAGGCAGTCTCGAATTCGGTACCCCTGAGCTCAGCTTTCACATTACCAATTTTTCATGTGAACCGTGCCGTTTCGAAATAAACTGCCAGTGTGAAAACACCCTCACATTTACATCATGATATACAGTATAAGCAATATCACACGAGTAACGAGTGCAATATCACACGAGTTCTGTTTTTCTGTCCAGAATAGAACGAGGCGAGTGCAAATGCGATACTTATTTTATTAAACTGTTGAATAAGATCAGTAAGTAAGTTGTTGTTTTAGACACAATATTGTCTGTTTTGCTCAGTTTTGCCAACGAAAATATAAAGACAAAGCAGAACTGTTTTGAACGATCGGGTGATTTGAACGAACCAATGATTCAATGGACCATAAAGAGAACCATATACTTCACTCCTGAATGAATCAGTCATGTGAACGAATAGAATGAATGAATGACTCAATGACTTACTCAATTAGACATTTATCGCCACCTACTGGCAGTTTTAGTTTTTTATTTAGAGTATAATTTCATTAAAAATAATATTTCCATATTAATAAAAACAAACATTAAAAGGTATAGTTCTCCCCAAAATATTTTCTTCTGAAGCTACTTTTTGTAATGTCTATTTGACGACTTTAAATGATCTTTTGGGAGTAATTTCTTAGTCAAATTTGATGTGCGATTAATTAATCGCCACATCGTGTAATTAATTAGATTTAAAAAAAATTAAAAAAAATCGCTTGACAGCCCTAGTCTCAATGCAATAATAATACTAACACTAACGTAATAATAATAAATTATCAAAACTTTATTTTTTAAGTAATAACACTTCTTTTTACGTTTTAATTTTAACAGTATAAAGCTCAGTTGTGCAGCACTTTGTTTGACAAAAAAAGTTTGTTTAATTAAATTAAAAGAAAAATTAAATTAATGTTTTATGTCTTCATTTGATGACCAGAAAATACACAACACAGAATTTGTGGGGAATTTTTCATAGAAATGAAATAAATAAATAAATAAATAAATATATATATATATATATATATATATATATATATATATATATATATATATATATATATATATATAAATAAATTATATATATATATATATATATATATATATATATTACACTCACCTAAAGGATTATTAGGAACACCTGTTCAATTTCTCATTAATGCAATTATCTAATCAACCAATCACATGGCAGTTGCTTCAATGCATTTAGGGGTGTGGTCCTGGTCAAGACAATCTCCTGAAAGGTGATTTAAGCAATTTTGAGCATGGCATGGTTGTTGGTGCCAGACGGGCCGGTCTGAGTATTTCACAATCTGCTCAGTTACTGGGATTTTCACGCACAACCATTTCTAGAGTTTACAAAGAATGGTGTGAAAAGGGAAAAACATCCAGTATGCGGCAGTCCTGTGGGCGAAAATGCCTTGTTGATGCTAGAGGTCAGAGGAGAATGGGCCGACTGATTCAAGCTGATAGAAGAGCAACTTTGACTGAAATAACCACTCGTTACAACCGAGGTATGCAGCAAAGCATTTGTGAAGCAACAACACGCACAACCTTGAGGCGGATGGGCTACAACAGCAGAAGACCCCACCAGGTACCACTCATCTCCACTACAAATAGGAAAAAGAGGCTACAATTTGCACGAGCTCACCAAAATTGGACAGTTGAAGACTGGAAAAATGTTGCCTGGTCTGATGAGTCTCGATTTCTGTTGAGACATTCAGATGGTAGAGTCAGAATTTGGCGTAAACAGAATGAGAACATGGATCCATCATGCCTTGTTACCACTGTGCAGGCTGGTGGTGGTGGTGTAATGGTGTGGGGGATGTTTTCTTGGCACACTTTAGGCCCCTTAGTGCCAATTGGGCATCGTTTAAATGCCACGGCCTACCTGAGCATTGTTTCTGACCATGTCCATCCCTTTATGACCACCATGTACCCATCCTCTGATGGCTACTTCCAGCAGGATAATGCACCATGTCACAAAGCTCGAATCATTTCAAATTGGTTTCTTGAACATGACAATGAGTTCACTGTACTAAAATGGTCCCCACAGTCACCAGATCTCAACCCAATAGATACAACAGAATGACTCAAAGCCAGAAAATCCAATACATTTATGAAAATGCAACATTCTTCATGTCCTTGTCTGCCCAAATAGCTAGATTCTGTGCTTGTGTGTGAGACATTAGACAGAAACATTAACAAAATAAATGTGATTATTTTTGAAACCACTTTTTTCCCCCCAAACTCGAGGGCAAACAGCTTTTACAGTAGAACTATTGTGTTATGA
Organism: Coreius guichenoti; assembly: GCA_039654105.1. NCBI lineage: Eukaryota > Metazoa > Chordata > Actinopteri > Cypriniformes > Gobionidae > Coreius > Coreius guichenoti. Next base: position 10,620,483 of record CM077175.1, read on the forward strand.
ATGAATGCACTGTATGTTTGTGTGTACACCTGATAAATGCTTTAAAATTGATTAAAAATACATTAAAATAACACAGAAAAATTACTTTGGGTCCATCCACAAGGGTAAAAAAATATTCATAATGTATTATAAAAATGCACCATTTCATTCCAAACCTGTATGGCTTACTTTCTACTGCAGGACACAAAAGATGATTTTGAAGGACACTGGAAACCAAACAACATTTGAGACATTTCTCAAAATATCTTTTTGTGTGTTCTGAAGTAAGTCATACCGGTTTGGAACAACATGAGTGTGAGTAAATGATGACAATTTTAATTTTTGGATGGAGTATCCACTTAAAAAAAAAAAAAAAAAAATCATCATCACTGTCAACACTGCTCCACTTCCTCTTGGCATTTTTATCTAACAGCTGTGAGCTCAAAGCACCAGAATCAGGTCAAAATAATCAATACACACCAACCATGGATGAAAATGACAGCATAGTAATAACTTGTCTGTTTTATTACTTTAAATGAGCAGAAAAGGGAGTGAGAAGGGATGAAACCAGACCTGTTTAAAAGGACTTTTCACAGGTAAACACACATGCTTATAAAAACACAAACAGTTTAAGGGGGCACTTGAAGTAATCTACCCCATTATTTTTCCTCAGCTCTCTATAAAGGCTGCCATTTTGTGGTCAAGAAAGTCACAATCAAAAGTGCACTTTACTGTAAATTCATCATTGATATGATTACGGGTCCAACCCACTATAAAAACATCTGATGTTCATCCTCTCACAGTCTCTTCTGATGTTCATCCTCTCACAGCCCCATCTAGCATTCACCCTCTCACAGCCTCATCTAGCATTCACTCTCTCTCACAGCCTCATCCAGTATTCATCCTCTCACAGCCTCATCTACCATTCACTTTCACAGCCTGATCTAGTATTCAGCCTCTCCTTACATTCATCCTCTCACAGCCTCATTTACAATTCATCCTCTCACAGCCTCATCTACCACTCACTTTTCATAGCGTGATCTAGTATTCAGCCTCTCCTTACATTCATCCTCTCACAGCCTCATTTACAATTCATCCTCTCACAGCCTCATCTACCACTCACTTTTCATAGCGTGATCTAGTATTCAGCCTCTGCTTACATTCATCCTCTTACAGCCTCATTTACAATTCTTCCTCTCACGGCCTCATCTAGCATTCACTCTCTCACAGCCTCACCCAGTATTCATCCTCTCACAGCCTCATCTAGTATTCAGCCTCTCCTGACATGCATCCTGTCACAGCCTCATCTAGCATTCACTCTCTCACAGCCTCACCCAGTATTCACTCTCTCATAGCCTCATCTAGTATTCAGCCTCTCCTTACATTCATCCTCTCATAGCCTCATCTAGCATTCACTCTCTCACAGCCTCACCCAGTATTCATCCTCTCACAGCCTCATCTAGTATTCCGCCTCTCCTGACATTCATCCTCTCATAGCCTCATCTAGCATTCACTCTCTCACAGCCTCATCCAGTATTCATCCTCTCACAGCCTCATCTACCATTCACTCTCTCACAGCCTCACCCAGTATTCATCCTCTCACAGCCTCATCTAGTATTCAGCCTCTCCTGACATGCATCCTGTCACAGCCTCATCTAGCATTCACTCTCTCACAGCCTCACCCAGTATTCACTCTCTCATAGCCTCATCTAGTATTCAGCCTCTCCTTACATTCATCCTCTCATAGCCTCATCTAGCATTCACTCTCTCACAGCCTCATTTAGTATTCCGCCTCTCCTGACATTCATCCTCTCATAGCCTCATCTAGCATTCACTCTCTCACAGCCTCATCCAGTATTCATCCTCTCACAGCCTCATCTACCATTCACTCTCTCATAGCCTCATCTAGTATTCAGTCTCTCCTGACATTCATCCTCTCATAGCCTCACCTATCATTCTTCATCTCACAGCCTCATCTAGTATTCAGCCTCTCCTTACATCTATCCTCTCATAGCCTCATCTAGCATTCACTCTCTCACAGCCTCATCTGGTATTCAGCTTCTCCTGACATTCATCCTCTCACAGCCTCATCTAGCATTCACTCTCTCACAGTCTCATTTACAAATTACCCTCTCACAACCTGATGCAGCCTTCATCCTCTCACAGTCTCATTTACAAATTACCCTCTCACAGCCTTATGCAGCCTTCATCCTTTCACAGCCTCATCTTGTATTCGCCTTCTGCATAGAGTGATATGCAGAGAGGGAGAAGTCTGATTATAATGACTGTTATGATCTGCAGGAGTCATTACTAAAATAGCACATCTACAGGATGCAAAGCCTCTGCGTACAGTCACGCAGCAAAGCTTTTAAAACCACTCATACACAAAAAGATAGATATGAGCAGATAAAACCTTTCTCTGATCATAAAAGGAATGAATGTTTTACCCATGCATATAATGCAGCATCTAATATCAATATGTAAACAGCTTCTGGCTCGTGAAAGGAGATTTGGAGACATATGGTCTCCTCACAGGTTATAATTTGTTTTGAGAGTAGTGTGCATGTGATGTGAGGAATTGTGATAACGTCAGTTTTAATGTACTTTAAAAGACCTCCAGTCGCCATTAGAGCATATAAGAATCACTATCGCCGTGGTAACCATGCTTTCCTGCTGAAAGGATAGACCACATTATTTTGGGCAGTTCAGCTTGCTATAAGTGCACAAATGGAGTGTCAAAAATGCTGCTGTGCACTCAACACCTTGTTGAGAATATAAACATGAAAGCATAAAACACAAACAAAACATTCACACTATGAACAGACAATATATCTATATCCATATCAGTATTGACCAATATTTTTTTTTTTTTAATTATTGAGTCTGATTAGGCTGATAGATTAGAAGCTAATATCAAGTCTTGTTTTTGAAACAGTATTTCTGGCCCACCTCCAAACTCTTGGAAAGCTTCTCTGCAAGTCACAGCTGACTGAAGGGTCTGAAGGGTCTCTATTCAATCTGTCTCAATCTCTGAGTGAAACAATATAAGCAGACTTTACAGTATGGGAATATAGCCACTGATACACACAAACACAAACAGACACAAATCTCAGTGAAGACTGTGCATGTGTGTATTTGTGCTCACTGGAAATTGAGAATAGGCATAAAGTCCTGCCAGCTAACAGTTTTACTGAGAGGTGACAAAAAATAAAAAAATAACAGGCGCTAAGACTGTGGCAAACAATTTCACAATGCAGACCAGCTCACACACACACACACACACACATATACATGAGGCTTTTTAGCTTTCTCCAGAGGCTCTGCATGCTTATTTATATTGTGCAAGCAGTTTTTGCACACACACACACACACACACACACACACACACACACACACACACACACACACACACACACACACATATGAGGGTGCAGCGCAAAAAAACAAAAAAAACAACAACAATTTAAATAAATTAACAAAAAATATTAAAATACACACATCTCAGACTGTTTTTGTACTTTTTTTTTTTTTCTTTCATTTCCTCCCCTGGTTTAAACATGCAGGCACATACAGTTGTATTTCAGTACTGAAAGCTTCAATTAACCATTGTTAAGTCACTAATCTTGGTAATGTTAAAGCTGTCAGGGCTTTAATTGTACAGACTCTGAATCGCACTACACTTCTTTTTAATAAAGCGTTTAACTCTGCATTTGACTTTTAGAGAGTCAAATTACTCAACATCCGTTGACACAGTAGGAAAACGCCTTTAAAGGGGTTTGAAGGTTATAGTGAGTATCTGTTTAAATGATGGTGTTGTGTTTATGTCAGATGTGCTGCTAATTTGAAACATACAGGAGCATAAACTCTTCAGGCAGCGTGTGAGGAATGACTCTAGTGGTCATTGAGCCTTGAGTTTATGTCACATCAAAGAATGACCTTCACATAAACACACTCTCTCTCTCTCTCTCTCACTCTCTCTCTCACACACACACACACACACACACACACACACACACACACACACACACACACACACACACACACACACACACACACACACACACACACACACACACACACACACACACACACACACACACACACACACACACACACACACACACACACACAGATGGTCGAGGTCCAGAGGTCCTGTTTAGGCTTGTGTGGGATCTGTCTTGTAAACGGCTCAAGAGGCCTTTGCACGCTCACACACAGAGTCACAGAGACCTGTGTGTGTGTGGATAAACATTATGATTGATTTCAGCACTGTCAGAGTCAGTGAGGTTCAGCTCCCATGAGACACTGCGTAGCAAAGTGGCAGTCAGACTTCACCTTTGAAGATAGCAGATTGTGTACGTATGTGTTTCTGATGTTTATTGCGGAAACACTTGCAGGATTTACTCACTTTATATCCAACGGACCCTTTTCACAGACTGTGATGACATATTTACACAGTTATCACCATTGCAAATCAAATTTTTTCATATTCTCATTTTTTCAAAAATGTTACATACATTAATAATGCTATAACACTTCTGCAAATTTGACATCTCTCATTATTTTTCCCTCTTTTGGAAAGTCACGGAAATGCCTTTCCGTGGATTTTTGGTATTGGAGCAAATAGGAATATAAAAATTATTGCTGTCCCCATTAAGTTCACCCCACTATGATGACTTCCACTTCTGAGAACCATAGAAATGTGAAAAGGGACCATTAATGAATAAATTAAAACCAGTCTGGATGAGTATGCATCTTTATGCATGTGTTTTTAAAACCACAGACAGGGTTGCCAGGTTTGCGTAACAAAACCAGATCAACTGCTATTCAAAACCTGCCTAATCACAACCAAAACTAGTCCAAATCGCGTTCAGGGTGGCTTCCCCGGTTTAAAAAAACAAACAAAAAAAAACATGCGTTCTAGGGGGAAAAAAAACGGGGGGTGGGGGGTGTGGGGCTTGTCTTTACAAACAGTGGACAAAAAAACAACCCGCGGCAACAGTGTAAAAGTAGCCCAATTCCGCAGAAAAAACATTGACTTGGCAACACTGACCACAGACAGCAAATATGTGAATATACAGACTTTAGACTTTTGGTAACAATCAAAGAAACATGTTAAATGGCAGTACAACCCCCACAACAAATAGTATCCGAAAAACAATTTTTTTACAAACCCACAGACACTATTTCACCCACACAGAGACCTACATACACTTACAAAAATGTACAATGGCATTTCCATCCACAGATTCTTAGACACTACCATGACTATAATACTTTGTAACATCATGTAAACACCATAGTATATGAATATGGTAATTATTCAGTACCATAATATGCATTGAAAATGCCATTTGGTTACTGAAACTGTACTATGGCACTTCCATAGCATGTTTCTATAAGTGTAATATTCTTGGGTCTACACTTTTTTGGTATGTGTTGAACTCCCATGTGACTGAGAAACCTCTGCACACAACATGCAGCACAATTTGAGGTATCATTCATGTCAAGGATGTCTTAAAATGTAACATTTACTATGAGCAACAATAATGATGCAAGAGGCAGTAAAACAGGAAGGAGGTGGACTGCTTCGGAAAAGAAAAACCTGACTAGAAAATGTAATTAGATTTGAAAGAATTCAATAATTATAACTGAAAATTCTCTTCAGGGTGAGTGACTTTCACAGTGGTATAGATACTTATGGCATCCGGGGGACAATAGGAACTTTAGGAGCAAGAGAGGTGACATTTCCGCAAATATATCCATCAACGCTTCTTCCTGAATTGTATGGGTGAGACTGAGAAAGAGCAGAGAAACTCTAGCTGACCTACTCTCACCCTGACTGGAGTAAAGTTATCAGGAAACTACCGGAACATGGAACTATAACATATACAATGCACAAGGAATACACACATGCTTACACATGCAAACATATTAGAGTGACAATACGTCCTCCTTTCCCCAGACATGTCCTCTTTTTTTGCACCTTAAAAAAAAAAGTGGCTAAAACGTCCAGTTTTTTCCCACTGACATGCTCTCTACAGTCCTCATACATTTTAAGTAGGAGTATTTGTTTTGACCACTGTTTGTAGATCATGCCTTCTTGCACACCACAATTGGTAGATTATGGACAATGAAAAAATGTTAAATATTCAAATGAAAATGGAAAATCTAAAAATAAAAACTAATTCAAAATATTAATAAAAACAAGGCTATAACAGTATCTCAATGATACAAAAATAACAGTTTCATCCCAGTTGGGATCACATTAGCCAAAGGAGTGAGTCTGAGATAAACTAACAACACTTTACAATAAGAATTACGAACTAACAATTAACAATTCACTCATTTTATAAATTTATAAATAGATGTTAATGTTAAATTCTGCATATAACATGCACAAAATATGGTCACTCTAAAACACACAGACAGAATGTTTACCCACACAAAGTCCTACATACACATGGACACCATGATAATATCTTACATGATATTCCAATATTTGGATTATCAAGGGCTACAAAATTCCTGGAAACACTTTGAAATATCATGTCAACATCATGTATCGTGTTAATATCCTGGTATAAATAGAGTGCCACAGATGGGTTACGGAAATAAAAACTCCATTAACTTTCTCCACAGGGAAATTGATTTTGAACGATAACTTTTAAACCTTAAAAGGTTGATAATAGATAGTATTTGCTTCTGTTGAAGCTGTGTGCCCGCGTTATTTCAGCTTCTTTTTTTAAATAATTGTATTTAACAGCAGAATTCCTAGTGGAAAGACTACATTACCCATGAAGCTATACAGAAAATTACACCAATCAGAGAGTCGAAAAAAAGCAACACGCACCAAAATAGCTCTTTAGCTAAATAATGTAAAATATTTGTACATATATGCATATTTTGCAATAAACTTAAAATATATCATTTTATATATAGAATCAACATTTGTACATTGAAGTTTAATTATTTCTCCATTGTTTTAAATTTGATCATACTGTTCGCAATGCTTCATGGGATTGTAGTTCTTTCCCTCTCTAAAGCCATTAAGTACACAGTCTTGTACCTTTGTCATTTTGTCCTATTTTTAAAAACTTTTTTGCTTCAAATCAATGTTTTAAATTCACCTCATAGCTGGTTGGCTTAGTTCATGGCTTATAACTCTTTAACAAAGGCTTTTTTTAAAAACCCTATGGGAAAAAAAATGAATGGAAAAAAAATAGTGCTAAAAAAGAGGGCGGGAACTGTTGAACTATGGGGATCATACAATAGTTTATGTGTGGTTGCCATGGTTACACAAATCAATAATGTGAGTGAAGGGTGTGTGGTTTCCATGGTTACCATCAGGCATAGGTGGGCAGATTTGTGTGCTGTGGTTGCCAGGGTTACGGCACTGTGCATTGTGGGGTAAAGAGCTTTCATTAATGTGACCAAAAGATAAGGCTAATGGACTGGCGGTTTACGTGCAAGGAGTGTGTGTTTGTGTATGTGAGTGTGAGTGTGTATGCGTGTACTAAGCATACTTACTCCTAATAGTATTAATCCTGTGCATTTAAGGGAGTCAGTACTTATTGATTTCTCATTACTTCTGCTAACAGAATCATGTGTGAGATGTGTGCGTGTCAGATCGATAGGACCAGAGTGATTCCCCATTCTGATGATTAGATCTGCTTTGCCGATCAGTGTCTTGACACAGGAGAGGTTTTACATTCAGAAACATTTTTATGTCTATGACACAGCCATGTAAACTTACATAAGGCCAGTTTAACAAGTGTCGACACCAAAGAAAACGAGACAAACAAACCAAACCCTAACATATAGTCTAGAACACGTGGGATGTACAACATTATATAGACGAGACCATTATATGGATGAGCGCGAGCGGGACATTTTTTAAAAATTCTCCTTTTGTGGTCCAAAAAACAAAGACATACAGCATTAGAACAACACCAAGGTGAGTAAATAAGACCTTAATTTTTATTTTAAGGTGAACTATCCCTTTAAAGTGCCCCTATTATAGCATTTGAAAGGCTCCTATTTTGTTTTGGGAGTCCCCAACAAAAAACACTTTCATTGTCTTATAATATGCATTTATATGTACCTTATTTGCTCAATGACTCCCAAAGGATTTGCTCAACCAATCATTTTTCCAAACCCCTCCTTTGCGTGACGCTAATCTGCGGTGATTGGTCAGATGACCCAGTCAGTTGTGATTGGTATACTGCGTGCAGTGCATGCTGGAAACGGAACGCCTATCACCATTACTGGATTACGGCTTGTCAAGTGTCAAGTGCTTGTCAAAATTTTACACAGTGTATGAACAGACATGACATCAATTTTGCCTTACCAATTCGAGCCAGAGTCCGATGAGGAAATGTCCAGAGTTGCTGATGAACCAGAAAGTCAATCACACACGACTGGAGCAGGACCTTTCTCAATAGTAAGTGTCAATGTAGTTTATGGCACTTCAGGCCGATTGAACATGCAGAATCAGAGTAAGAATGTCTGAGAAGTGACGTGCTGTAATCTGATTAATCTTGCTGTCTGTTTCCATTTGTTAGTTCAGTGTATCGCGCCACAGACATTTATTTAGGTGAACGTGTGGGAACTATCAAAGTGCCAAACGAGGCTGAAAATGCAGGCAATATGCTAATGTTTCGTCTTGAAGTCACGATGAAACGGCTTGGGATTTGTTTTAAAAACGATTTGTTTAATTGACTTAGAGTCGACTCTTACTTTTGAGAGACAATAACTTTATATACGGTGCACTTTCAGATTTAAAACTTTGCAGGCTGTTACACACTACATGAAAGGTAATTTTCAAAAATCCATAATAGGGGCACTTTAACATGATTAAATTATTTTCTTTGAATTTCAATAAATCCTTGAATTCTAATTCAAATGTACTAGTGTAGTTCCTGTTTGCTAAATTATTTCACATTCAAAGTCAGGAATTGGATTGAAATTTAAAAAGCACTCAATTCAATTTTGAATGATGTATTCTGCAAAATAAAAAAACAGCACACATAGCACACAGAGATATTGTCCGAAATAGTCCATTGTGAATTAGATGAAATATTTCATCCAATTTTGTCAGAACTGAATGATTTCACTGAGCATTCTGGGATTTCTTTCTCCTTGAAGTATATATCCAATGCTGCCTGCAATTTTGGCCAAAATGAGTTATCTTAAAAAGCAGCATAATGGCTGAGTAGGCAGCTTGCTAGGGTTTGGAACAGGCCTAATCTCTTCACAGGAGAGATTGAGTAGGTGTGTGTGTGTGTGTGATCTGTTGGTGTGAATGCTCTAATTGGCTCTCTGTACTTCCTGTAACTAAAGCAGTCAGTCTGTTAGCGACACCTCACAAACTTCACTGTACCTTTCTAAATGTCAGTAATGTCATGTGACGCGAACAGACCTACAGAAAACACTGGTAACCGTCATACACAGGCTGAGAAAACTCCCTCTAAGTGCGCCTGGTAAACTCAGCTCATATTTATATCCAAGTCATGATTATGAGTTACGACGTTCGAATATGAACTCCTAATGACTCATTCATCTGAGTGACACGTTCTACAGCAGCCATTAACAACACAGACAGTGAGATAATATTTCTAAGCTAATGTCTTATAAACGCACACGCAGAGCTCACAGCATGACTGAGCATGAGCGTCGACAACAGAACCAATTAAATCTGAACATGTAGCCGTGCGCACAGGGGGACAGTTTTAATGTCACACTGGAGTCACTTCTTCTCTCTGAAATATGAAGTCGCTTCACACCAGTAAAACTGTCGGCAGCCAAACGTGGTTTAACAAAAACCTCTGACATATCGCTAACTTATGAAGTGCCATTTCCGTTAGGATGTTACTTTAGATGCAGTGTTGTTACTGTTAACTAAAACAACTAAATAGTTTTCATTAACTGCAATAAAGCAGAAATAAAATAAAATATAAAAATATGAAAACTTTTGTCTTGGCTACTAACTGAAATAATGTGTTTGTACTGTATGTGTGCGCGTTGTAAGGGAGAGAGAGTGGGAGAAAGAGAGTGTGCTTTCCATAGATAACAATAGGTAATTTATTGGGAAAAACATGGAAATTGTTTGTCACGTTTATTTGCTTGGTCAATGTCTTTGAGGGTTTTGGTTCTTTTGCTGTTGTATGCTGTAAGGACCTTTAAAATAACTGAAATAACGTGGAGAAGTGATATGGAACTGTAATGCGATCAACACTTCCCTGGAACTACTTTAGCTGTGCATTTCCTGAAAAACAACTGCACACCTTAGAACGTTTGTCAACCTTAGACTGTAAGAAAAGATGAACAATGTGTCTCCATTTCCTTCCACTGTACAAAAATGAAGCCAAAATATCCCAGAAACAGTCATTGTGATTAAGTCATCTGGAGCCAAAGTCTGTGCAGTATCATCTTCTAACAAAAAGAAATAGGGCCTTTAAAGAGGGAAATATGGTTGAGAATTATAGATTAAGAAGAGAAATTAAATGTGAAATTAAGAGGGCTTAAGCAGTCTATAAGGAAGATCTTGAGTTAAAACTGAGAAAAGGCCATCTAGGTTCTGTTTGGGAGGGGATGTATTTAATAACAGGTCAGGATAGTAGCAAGCGAAATAATAAAATTAGTCTGGATGGTTTCAGTTCAGATGCAGTTCTGTCTCAATTTTAATAATTATTATTTAAGATTTGATACTTATGATTTTGCACAGGAAATTGAGCGGTTGAAAAATGAATGTAGAGAAAAGGGGGAGCATGATTGTGTCTTTTTCAACATGGGAGATGTGATTACAGTTTTTAAACATTGTAAAATTAGGAAGGCACCTGAGCCTGATAAAATAGGGGCCGATTACTAAATAGGGACCAATTTTTTTATGAAGTCTTTGCTCTGTCTCTTCAACAACAGAGAGTACCTGCACTGTGGAAGCAGTCTACAGTGATACCGGTACAAAAAAAACGTCACATACAGTCAGTTGATGATTTTAGACCGGTGGCGCTCACATCTCTAGTTGTGAAATGTTTTGAGAAATTGGTAAAGAGAGAAATTATGCAAAGGACCCAGTGCTCTTTAGACCCCTTTCAATTTGCATATAGGGATAAACGAGGTGTAGAGGATGCAGTAGCAACCCTTCTACACTTAGTACTTCAGCATTTAGACAAGCCGAAAACATTTGCAAAATTACTCTTTATTGATTTTTCATCTGCTTTCAATACTATTCAGCCACATATCTTAGTCAGGAAACTTAGTAATGAATTTAGTTTCGATTTTAGTATTGTGGGATGGATTTTAGATTTCCTTTAGCCTGAAGTTGTCATACTCAGATTCTAGTCAGAATATGAGTCTGATACTGCTCCATTGGGCTGTGATTATGGGGTGTTTCAACCGGACCAGGAAAGAAAATGCCTCTGCACTCAATTGGATAGACCTATAACCAATCAGAGCAACGGAGTAAGTGACGTATGTTGAGCAACGCATAGTTGTCAACAGAACTCAACTGCACGCACGCTGGAAGAAGTAGAAGAAGATGATGTGTAAACGCTCTTTGCCGGTGTTGTAAAAAGAATTTAAGGATACACGGAGTACACGATCATCATTTCTGAGAGAAATAGTAAAGGTGAATGCATATACGAAGAAGTTCTCCGTTTAGGATTAGAACGAATTCAACCCAAGCACTCTTTGGTGACGTGGATGATTACGTTACTGTTGATCATCTGTCCATCATCATATAAAGCCCGCCCCTGACAATTTGATTGGTCCGAACAGCTCTGGTTCGAGCATAGTTGCTCCACAACGGATCAAGTCCAGACCGCACTTCCCGACCTCAAATATTGTGGGCCGGGCTAAGTTCGGCTGGCATCCAGGCTAGATTTCCTTGTGCAGAGAACACAGAGGGTCAAAGTAAATGACAGTCTTTCGAAATGGTTGGTGTCATCTACCGGGTCACCTCAAGGATGTGTCCTCTCTCCTTTATTATTCATTTTGTATACTAATGACTGTAAGAGTAATTTTGAAAATAGACATATTATAAAATTTGCAGATGACTCTGTAATTATTAGCTTATTGAGTGAGGGGGACTCAATGCATGGTCCTGTGGTTGATGATTTCGTTACCTGGTGTCAGGATGCTTTTTTAAAACTTAATGTTCTTAAAACCAAAGAGATGATTATTGACTTCAGCTCGAGGAAGCAATCTATTCAGTACAAACAAACAACTATAAATGGTATGGGTATTGAGAGCGTTGAGCAGTATAAGTATTTGGGCACCATTTTAGATAATAAGTTGACTCTTTCACCAAATACTGAAGCCCTGTGTAAGAGGGGGCAACAGAGATTGTACTGCTTGAGGAAACTAAGGTCTTTTTATGTGGATAAAACATTGATGTGTATGTTTTTCAGATCTTATATTGAGTCGTTTTTATCTTTTTCATTGCTGTGCTGGTTTAATTCCATAAACGAAAAATAAGAACTGTCTGGAAAAGATTGTAAGTCAGGGAAGTAAAATAATTGGGAAGCAGCAGATGAGTATGGCCCAGTTGTATCAAAGGCAGGTGTTGGGAAAAGCACAGAGTATATTGCTAGACGAGTCACACCCCATGCACCATGAGTTTCACCTCCTCCCCTCTGGTATTCGTTTTAGAACTCCTATTAGCAAAACAAATCGGTTTAGATTTGTCCCCTCAGCTGTCAAATTTTTAAATATTAGGTAAAAGTTTGTTGTTTGACGATCTTACGTGTTTTTATATGTTTGTATTGACTGTATGGTGATTGTCTTATGCTTGTATGCTGCAACCAAATTGCCCTCGGGAAATGAATAAAGATAAACTGAACTGAGTATTGATGCTGAGGTGGAGTCGCGCTATCAAGGTCCTATACTCAAGCAGACTCAATGTCGTTACATCCCATTTTTATAGCATGAAATGTTACCAAACTTCTTGGAAAAACTTTCACTTAAACATAGGCCAGTGTAATAAGACCTAGGGTTGCAAAGAGGCTGAAACTTTTCCAAAAGTTTCCCAAAATTTCTGTACATTGTAGACTCTATATTGTGTTGAATGTCTTCTGATCCATTCATCATTAGAGCATCTAAGTTGGCCCAAATGAGAAATGGTTCAACCACCAGCGCTGTTGGGCTTTACATGTTTTCGTGGTTGAGCAGCACGCACGCGCATGATCCTGCTTAATCGACGATCGATAAGTTGTATTAATTAAATGTATTATCGATCGTCGATTAATCGTTAACATCCCTAGGTGAGACATTAATCAGGCTCTCAAAAAATATGTAACATTTCAGATTTATATTTATCGGCCAATATATCAGTTACCTGCTTTCAAATACAAAGAATTATCAGTATCTGCCAAAATTTTCATATCGGTGCATCCCTAATAGTATATAAACCACACTAAAATAAAAAAAGCTTAGAATGCAGATGTCTGGGTTGGCAGCAGACATCAAAACAGCTTACTAACTTCTGGAACAGAGTCGCTATTCATGCCTTCACAAGTTCAAACCTGGTGTTTTCACGACAGATGCAAGATCTACTTTGGAAACAGTCACACCTGACACCCTAGAACAAGGAGGAGGAGAACAAACTACACACAAATTTGTTTCTTAATTGTAGAATGCTAAATACACAGAGAAAGTAGCCTACTTGCAGTGGAGCTATATCCTGAAAGAAATAAGACCGGGAGAGGAGAAGCACGTTCCCGACAGAAGAACAATGTTCTGTCAGTAAAGTAGGTCATCTTGTTGAGGGGTCAGAGAGAGGGCATCCACTCATTTCAAGCGGAACTCTTCAATTCTCTCACACATGAGCGCGCACACACACAGTTTGAAAACAATTTTTTGTTAAAATAAAAATATATTTCTGAATACTTAGACATAATAACTGGCAAACCAAAAATAGCATGTTGCTACCAGGTGTAAACAGGGCTATAGAAGTCATATAGCAATTACTTTCTAATAAAAGCTACAGAAACAGTCCCACAAGCAATTAAGGGCATAGTGGTGATCGAGGAGGTCTGGGATCTCGGTAACGCTGGTTTTTGGGTCACCCTGACTCAGTTCTGAACTTTCGACCTCTATTTGATGTCACATCTCCAGTGATTACAAGTTTAGGCATACAAAACCGAGAAGATCTTAAACCATATGCCACATTACACAAAATACACAATCTCAGTGGAACATTCAGTTTTTAACAGATGGTTATTATCTGCTAATGCCTGTTTATCGCAGTACTCAAGATTGTCGTCTGCATGTGTGGCCCCTTTATTAATAATCACAAGTTGTGACAGATTAAATCCATTAGATAACAGTGCAAATACTGGATTTAGCGACATTATGGGAGGCCTGTTTGAGCTCACTAAGTGAAAGAGAAAGATTTCTGCTGTTTGTGTCACTTGTCACTGTTAATCTACACTTCCATGAATAACAGACACACAAGCTCACAGACAGAGTTCTGCATGAAAGATGATTCTTTCTTTTGTGTTCCACATAAGACAGCCAGACGAGATTGGAGGGTGAATAAATGACGACAGAATATACATTTTTGGCTGAAATATTCCTTTAAATGAGCATTCACTGACTAGCCAGAGCAAAAAAAGAAAGCGAGGGAGAGAGAATTATTAAGAAAACTCATCTCAGTGATTGTCTCAGAGATAAATCAACATGAAAAGGGTAATGTAGCTTTATATTGTGTTGAATGTCTTCTGATCCATTCATCATTAGAGCATCTAAGTTGGCCCAAATGAGAGATGGTTCAACTACCAGCGCTGTTGGGCTTCATTAACGTCACCCCACTGCTGTTCATTTATAAACATTAAACCACAATCAGACACAAACTCTCAGTGGCTGAAACCACAGACCACCAGCTACTACAAACACACTGACTCCTTAGCGGATCTTTCCAAAACAAACCATGTGTGGAGTGTGTGGAAGAGCCGCAGGGTCTGGAATATCAGTTGTGTTATGCTCACAGATAAAATAACTTCCAATATAAACTTAAATTATGTATATAGCATTCGTCCTAAAATGTGCTATAACATTCACAACACAAAGCTCCCTTCCCAGTCCACCTAGAGCAAGTATTCCAACTCAGACCTGTTTTTACAGTAGACTTTCAGCCTATTTTTGCTTCAGAAAACACACAACAAACCCATTTAGCTAGTTTATTTTTTATAGTATACAGGATTTATGAAGCAACATAAAGTGAAAGGCAAACAAACACTTTCAATACAATAAATCAGAACCTAAGACTTCATTTAGCAAATGCTTTTAAATAAAAGATTAGATTACAAACAAATAGACTTCGCACAATTCTCTAGAATGTACTACACCCTTATAAACATAATTTGCATTGAATCTAGCTCATTTATAAGCAGGTTACAGTTACAGTTTGGGGTCTATGTAAAGTGATCATGATTTAGATATGAGGAGAATCATCATCCTCATGCAAATTATGATTCATCAAGTTTGTACTTGCCCATAGAATATTGTCCACAAAAAACTGTTTGTCCGTAAAGACAAATTTCCTATTTTGTTATTAAATACCTGTATTTTCTGTAGTATAACCAGTCCGGTTAGTTATGCACTCCACACCTGTGGTGTGTGAAACAGGTCTAAGCTGCAAAAACGATTATTTCAGAAGTCATTACGATACTGCAGTCATAAAGCATATTAACCGAACGGCAACCTTCCGGTCTCTCTTAAAGCCAACACGGAAGTGACTTAAATTGCAATTCATCGACTGGCTGCTAGAGACTGGCTCCAAAAGGGAGTCAATTCGATATAATCACCCATGTGATATCACCCAAGATGGCGACCGCCGGCTCTGCCCATTTTTGGGCTTCAAAAATGCTCTTCAGAAACCTACGGGTGACGTCACGGACACTATGTCCATATTTTTTTTACAGTCTATGATATTAACACTTAATTTTACATACCAAGATTTATTAATGTTCAACAACCCATCTGTTTAAAGGGATAGTTCACACAAGACTGAAAATTCTGTCATTATTTACTCACTCATGTTGTTCTTAACCTACATATCTCTTTCTTCTGTGAAACATAAAAGAAGATATTTTGAGAATATCTCTGTTTTTTGTGTTGTTTGGTTCTCAACGTTCTTCAAAATATCTTTTGTGTTCCACAGAATTTTTACAGAACTTTCATTTTTTGGGTGAACTATCCCTTTAAAATACTGTGGACTGCATCGACATGCAGAGGACAGTCAATCAGAAGTCAAGCAAAAGTCTTAAAAGTACAGCAGCACATACAGCTTACTCAAACCTAAAGGTCAGATGGTACAGTAGACAATAATCAGAAAAAAAAGCTTGACTAACATTCACTCAACTTGAGAGAAAAAAAAAAACCAATGCTACAAAAATGTTGTTTGTAACCAAAATCAATCCATTTCCCAACCCACAGAGGTTGCATTTCCTTACAGCGGCACATCGCTACCACTCACTGCTCTCCTCTTCACTCATTTATTTCTTTTAATTAGCAGTGGTGTCACACTCTCTTTATCCATCTATAAGCTGCGAGTTTGTTTCTGACGCTTTGGTTTTTCTTAATCCCAGCTTTTTTTTCCACGCAGCATGCCAGGGAATGTTGATAATGAGCTTAAACTTGTGTGCATGTGTATGTGCGAGTTCTCAGCGTGAATGCTGTGGGATTAGTCAGATGTTTACCCTCTGTGAGCGTTTGGCTGCTTTAATTGGCCTCTGCAACGTTCATTCTTTAAAATTCCCTACAGGGCTCATAGTCAACTCAGCAAGAGTACATAAACACACACACACACACACACACACACACACACACACACACTAAAGTTCGGCAGGAGGAGGGAAGAATGTTGATTACACAGGGGCTCCATCACTGCGGTGGGAGACCAGAGACACTGACAGTGGCCCCATGGTCATCAGCTCAGATGTGAACAGGAAGGGCTCAGATATCGTTTCTCATAACAACTGAGGAAAAAAAAAACATAAATGGTGTGTGTGCGCACGTTGTCGCTCTCTGACTCAAATCTAAGAAGTCAATTTAATAAAACCTGAGAGAATCAAATCCCAGCTCAGAGAGGGGGGTCAGGAGTGGAAATGAATAAGAGAGATTGAGTTTAATTCATTTAAACGGCCCGTCTTACACACACACTCATCCCTCTTATTTTCTCTGATCCTTCCAATAACAATAAAATCCTCAGAGCGATTCAGGAAGAAAAAACATACCAACAGATCACAACAACAGAGATTAAACTGATTACAACTTGAAGATCACACAAACACGTTCTAACAAAGCCGCACGTAGCCTGGTGGGTGGACAGAGACCCCAGAGAGAGAGATATTTATAATTGAACTCACACCCTCAGACATCAGCCACCGCTCTGATATATATATATATACACACACATATACATATACATATATATATATATATATATATATATATATATATATATACACACACACACATATATATATATATATACACACACACACACACACACACACACACACATACACATATATATATATATACACACACACACAAACCCGATTCCAAAAAAGTTGGGACACTGTACAAATTGTGAATAAAAACAGAATGCAATGATGTGGAAGTTTCAAATTTCAATATTTTATTCAGAATACAACATAGATGACATATCAAATGTTTAAACTGAGAAAATGTATCATTTTAAGGGAAAAATAAGTTGATTTTAAATTTCATGGCATCAACACATCTCAAAAAAGTTGGGACAAGGCCATGTTTACCACTGTGTGGCATCCCCTCTTCTTTTTATAACAGTCTGCAAACGTCTGGGGACTGAGGAGACAAGTTGCTCAAGTTTAGGAATAGGAATGTTGTCCCATTCTTGTCTAATACAGGCTTCTAGTTGCTCAACTGTCTTAGGTCTTCTTTGTCGCATCTTCCGCTTTATGATGCACCAAATGTTTTCTATGGGTGAAAGATCTGGACTGCAGGCTGGCCATTTCAGTACCCGGATCCTTCTACGCAGCCATGATGTTGTAATTGATGCAGTATGTGGTCTGGCATTGTCATGTTGGAAAATGCAAGGACTTCCCTGAAAGAGATGACGTCTGGATGGGAGCATATGTTGTTCTAGAACTTGGATATACCTTTCAGCATTGATAGTGCCTTTCCAGATGTGTAAGCTGCCCATGCCACACGCACTCATGCAACCCCATACCATCAGGGATGCAGGCTTCTGAACTAAGCGCTGATGACAACTTGGGTTGTCCTTGTCCTCTTTAGTCCGGATGACATGGCGTCTCAGTTTTCCAAAAAGAACTTCAAATTTTGATTCATCTGACCACAGAACAGTTTTCCGCTTTGCCACAGTCCATTTTAAATGAGCCTTGGCCCAGAGAAAACGCCTGCGCTTCTGGATCATGTTTAGATATGGCTTCTTTTTTGACCTATAGAGTTTTAGCCGGCAACGGCGAATGGCACGGTGGATTGTGTTCACCAACAATGTTTTCTGGAAGTATTCCTGAGCCCATGTTGTGATTTCCATTACAGTAGCATTCCTGTATGTGATGCAGTGCCGTCTAAGGGCCCGAAGATCCAGTATGGTTTTCCGGCCTTGACCCTTACGCACAGAGATTGTTCCAGATTCTCTGAATCTTTGGATGATATTATGCACTGTAGATGATGATAACTTCAAACTCTTTGCAATTTTTCTCTGAGAAACTCCTTTCTGATATTGCTCCACTATTTTTCGCCGCAGCATTGGGGGAATTGGTGATCCTCTGCCCATCTTGACTTCTGAGAGACACTGCCACTCTGAGAGGCTCTTTTTATACCCAATCATGTTGCCAATTGACCTAATAAGTTGCAAATTGGTCCTCCAGCTGTTCCTTATATGTACATTTAACTTTTCTGGCCTCTTATTGCTACCTGTCCCAACTTTTTTGGAATGTGTAGCTCTCATGAAATCCAAAATGAGCCAATATTTGGCATGACATTTCAAAATGTCTCACTTTCAACATTTGATATGTTATCTATATTCTATTGTGAATAAAATATAAGTTTGAGATTTGTAAATTATTGCATTCCTTTTTTATTCACAATTTGTACGGTGTCCCAACTTTTTTGGAATCGGGTTTGTATTTGTGTATATATATATATATATATATATATAGTTATATAGCTATATATATATATATATATATATATATATATATATATATATATGTATATGTATGTGTATATGTGTGTGTGTGTATATATATATATATATATATATATATATATATATATATATATATATATATATATACACACACACACATATATATATATATATATATTGTGTGTGTATAAGCCCTTTATCAGGCTCCAAAAAGTAATTCTGCTGACTGAACAGATATATTTCTCATTTATGTAAATGTTCTGCACTGAGGGACTTAAACCGTACTGCAGCTGACAGCCAGAATGCGGCAATGCTCTGATTTCTAGGTCAGATATTCTGTATATGTGTGTGTGTGTGTGTAGGTTTGTGTGTCCAGCTAAAGCAGTGACATTGTAAAAATGACTGTTATAGTTTGAATTTCCACTGTAACCTCTTTCACAACTGATCTCTAGCATTGTTCTGAGAGTTAAGAGACTAACTGATGCCTATAGACTGCTCATGTTCTGGAAACAACTGCGCATTTCAATAGTTTACACAATACAAGAAGTTTACTCAAGAAAAAGGACTCTGAAACTAGCCAAAGTCTCTTCTGTGAAATGTGTGAAACGCTTTTCCACCGTCGGGCCAGAAGCTCCACAGCGCTTCACTAAAACCCACCCGTAACACGCCTCTCTGGAACAACATCACACAAACCCATCATATCACCAACAAATGGAAGTTTTATCAGAAAACTAATCAGAAAGAAATCACTGGAAACTAGCCAGATCGCAAAACGAACATGATAACAGCGGCTGTTTGTTGGTAGATTTAAAAGCCAAGCATCAATGTTTTACCACAGTTTTACAATAATAAGTGATACATTGATCATAATGAATTAATTTGTGTCAAGACTGCACATTAGTCACACAGAAATAAAGTGGTATTTACCGTTATTTCACAAAAGAAATGTATTTGTAGTCAAAGGACAGTATCTTTACATCACATTTAGAAAGAATTATCATTTCTACAAATTGTAGCACTCTCTCCAGTGACAGTCCCAATACAGTTAAGCTATATTTTCAGTCAGAGAAATGGAGTTGCTTTATTTTATGACATATCCGGAACTAAATATGGATATCAAACAGTCTAGTATAAAGAGACGAGACGTACTGACAGATAAAATAAATACACGATTGTGATAGCATATGTGATTTGTCTGATTTCGTCAAGCGGTCGTATTTACCATGTTTACTATGGTAATAGTTAGTGTGCATAGTCTTTTGCATATAAATATTTCTGCCTTATATGGTGATCAGAATCCACATCGGATCACAAACAGAAGTTATTTTAAACACTCGCTGCTGTCTGAAAGTGAGTTTTGAGCTAAAATGATTTTAAAAGTCTTAAATGCTAATATTAGCTGGTATATGAAATCATCCGCGAGTTATGCATCTCCAGACTCAGATAAACCCCTGCCTTAGTTCGTAACCACACCTCAAGTCCCAGTTGGCCCGCTTTGGACCAAGGTATTTGGCGGGCCAAAAAACCCTGGCCGTTGGCCCCAAGGAAGCCCCGACGAGGCCCGGTCAAGCCCCGGAAGTGACAGTGGAAACGCGACTGACCCTGGCATGCTCTAGCACGCCCGCTTTTGGCCCGACAGTGGAAACGTGGCAACTGTGTGCGCTTTAGTTCAGGCTCTGAAAATGTGTGATAAAAACTCACTAGTAATTTTTTTTGCATAAATGTATCAAAAATGTTTTAATTAAACTAAAAGTTGTGTGCATAATGCTGATGCAAAAAAAAAAAAAAATACATATATATATATATATATATATTAAAAAAAAATAATAATTTAATGACACTAAAAATGGCTTGTTGTTGATGTTGATGTCCTCATATGTCATAACAGCTTCAATCAGCCTAAATATCCTAAAACATCACATCAGGCATTTTAGTCTTTTCAGACTGCCACATCAACAACTACTTGGTTGTAACTAAAATGACCTGACAGCTTGAGATAAAGATGATTGGCTGAAACGCCAAAAACAGGAAGCTGTAAGATCACTATATATGCTATACTGTTAGTACACACACACACACACACTCCTACACAATGTGTCCTTCTAAAGACCATAAAAGCACGCACACCCACCCACACATTGTGCCCCCTGATCCACTTCCCTGTGCAGATTTGTGAGGATAATTCCCACAGTCCCATTCTCTGCATCTCTGTGGAATGACACCCATTTCCTGTTCCCTAAGGGTTCTTACAGGAAGTGGCCTTCCTGTCTCTCTCTGCCTGTGTTTGTTTTAGTCTCAAGAAAACATGCAACCCTCACACAACCCAAACAAAAAATTCTCACAATCTGGGTTTTATGAAAGCCCTCGAGAAAGCTTTCAACGCTTTATACAACTTAAGGAGATATATCTCAGAAGGAGTGTTTAGAATAGCATCCTGACTTCAAAACCGCAGGTTAATTCATTAATAACTCAGGAAGTGGAAGGACTATGATATTTAGAAATGACTGTCATTACAGTAAATACCTGTCTGGCGTGGAGGGGTGTCCGTTGCGGCCGTTCTGTTTATGTGTGTACGGTGAATCCGGAGGTGTGTGGATCCGATGGTACCCGCCATGTTCCAACGAGCCGATGCCAGCATACGGAGGCTCCTCAGGAGGAAGCGAGGTCAGGGTGGACCGGCTAAAGTCCTGGATCTCAGCATAGTCTCGTTCTCTGGCCTGACGCTGCCGAATCTCTCGCGTTTTAGCCTGGATCCTACATAAAAAACATTGAAAAAGAAATAGCAAAATACACATTAAAAATAACAGAAAAACAAACAAGGAATAACGGACAGATCAGGATGTTGTTATATCTTGTTATAATGTTACTTATAAAGTTAAATGTTAATATTAAATTATTTTTATTAGCATTTCATTTGTTTCTCTTTTATGTCACTGTTTTTTGTATATATTGATGCTTTGACAACACACTATGCATAATAAACACAAAAGAAAGATATTTTGAAAAATGTCAGGTTTTTTTCTCCATACAATGGAGATCAGTGGGATCTGATGTTGTTTTTGACCCCATTGACTTTCATTATATGAAAACTCTTCTTTTGTGTTCCACAGAAGTCAGTCAGTCATTCTGTCAGATTTGAAAACAACACGAGGGCTGGTTTCTTCACACGGGACATAAAAAAAAAAACCATACTCAAACACCTTTATAACCTCCATCAAAAGCAAGATGATAAATGAGCGTACAAGAGAGAGATTAAGAAAGAAACTGAAAGAGTGATGATATCTCAGCTGGGTCTCACAGGACAGAAGGGAAAACGGGAGGGGGTTCACATGGCATTATTAATAAAACAACATGAACACAGACACACCTGCAGGCAAACATACACGATGAACTTAAAACATATTATACAAACATATAAAAAATATGAAAGCATCTTAGTGCTTTAACGAAGGACAAACAACAGGACTCAAACAATCATGAAGGAAGAGGGTGTGAGGAAGTTGGTACGGCTGGCAGGTGAAGTGTCAGGAAATGCCTCTGATTAAAGGCTGATGATGGGGAAGATTAGCTCTGACTCTGTCTGTGTGTGTGTGTGTGTGTGTGTGTGTGTGTGTGTGTGTGTGTGTGTGTGTGTGTGTGTGTGTGTGTGTGTGTGTGTGTGTGTGTGTGTGTACCTCTCTTGTTCTTGTTTCATTCTGCGCATCTCCTCCTCCGATACATGAGTTTCCTCTGGCTTCCACTTTGCACCATCCAAACGCTCGTCCTTACGGTACTTCCCAAACCTTGAACACACACAAACACGTTACAGGTTGAGGGTATGTTACAATTTAGCATTCTTCTCAATTAACTGTTTCAACAACAATTAAAAAGCTCAATAACAGTGCATCTTAGTTATGAAAAAAGACAAATAAATTTTTTGGAAGCTGCATTGGCTCAAAATACTGAGTAGTCACGTGCCCGCCCCTTCAATTTTAATGGGCATGATTCTCCTGAAAAAAAGCTCTTAGACCTGTCTGCTCTAATTAAACCGACATTAAAGCTCTTAATCCATCTATTCTAATTCATTTAACAAACTAATCACTGTTTTGCAACTCTGCAGAGTACTTTTTTCTGCAAATCTTTGCTTTATCAAGCATATAGATTCATTAATATTCCGCTGACATGTGCACATGAGATGACTGAGGTGTGAGTGAGAAGGCTAAAAGGAGTTTTTCAATACGTTTGTATGCGTACAGTATGAGTTGTGATATTCGGCGGCGCTCATTAATATGTAGAGTGCTCATTAATATGTAGCAGGTAGCTTTGGCTCAGCGAGGCAGATGACAGCCATTAAAACACTCCACTGCCCCAGAAGCAGTCTAAAATATTCAATGTTATCAAAAATGATTTATCTATTGCTGACAGATTCAAAAACCTTTAAATGAGCTGCGTTCTTGCTTACTCTCCCCTCTAGTCTTCTCGTATCTCTCAAACTTTGACTGACTGTCTATTCTGCCTAGAGCTCAGGAACACATGGTCACTCCAGAGCACACAAACTCACAGCCTATCAATATTAATCATTATATTTCAACTCCATTATTTTTTAAATAATAGTACAGGAAATCCAAATACTAGTGAGATGTATTGCTGTCTGCTGTCTATATACACTGATCAGGCATAACATTATGACCACCTTCCTAATATTGTGTTGGTCCCCCTTTTGCTGCCAAAACAGCCCAGACCGTCGCTGGTTAACCACTGTTCCTTCCTTGGACCACTTTTGATAGATACTCACCACTGCAGACCAGGAACACCCCACAAGAGCTGCAGTTTTGGAGATGCTCTGACCCAGTCGTCTAGCCATCACAATTTGGTCCTTGTCAAACTCACTCAAATCCTTACGCTTGCCCATTTTTCCTGCTTATAACACATCAACTTTGAGGACAAAATGTTCACATGCTGCCTAATATATCCCACCCACTAACAGGTGCAGTGATGAAGAGATAATCAGTGTTATTCACTTCACCTGTCATAATGTTATGCCTGATCGGTGTATATACACTACTGTTCAAAAGTTTGGGGTCAGTAAGAAATGTATTCTTTTATTCAGCAAAGATGCATTAAAATGATAGTACAGGCATTTTTAATGCATCAACTCAGCATATTTGAATGATTTCTGAAGGATCATGTGACACTGAAGACTGGAGTAATGATGCTGAAAATTCAGCAGGAATAAATTAGTATTTGGGTATTTATTTATTTATTTATTTATAAAGCACCTTTCAGGCTACACAGTAACTCCAAAGTGCCGTACATTACAAATAATGTAAATAAAAAAGAATGCATACAATAAAGAAGACAACAGAACACCCACCAATAAAACACCCATTAAAATAATGTATTAAAATGACTAGACGGTACTTAAAGGTATTTAAAGTTGGGGAAGATCTAACCACAAAGGGCAGGTTGTTCCATAATCTTGGACTAGATCACCCTTCAATTTAAAACACACTCAGGGAATACTAACTTTCAAAAATATATTGAATAGAAAATAGAAAACTGTTGTTTTAAATTGAAATAACATTTCACAATATGGTAACACTTTAGTTTAGGGTCCAATTCTCACTATTAACTAGTTGCTTATTAGCATACATATTAGTAGGCTATTAGCCATGTATTAGTACTTATAAAGCACATATTAATGCCTTATTCTGCATGACCATATTCTACTTCCCTTAATCCTACCCAATACCTAAACTTAACAACTACCTTTCTAACTATTAATAAGCAGTAATTAGGAGTTTGAGGCAAAAGTCGTAGTTAATAGTGAGAATTGGACTCTAATCTAAAGTATGACCCACAATTTGACTGATTTTACTAGGCTATATTAATATCATCATATCCAGTAAACGTGGCCTTGAGCATAAGGGGACTTCTTTCAAAATCATTAAAAATTCTTACAGACCAAATGATGATGTAATCACTGAAAATACACAAATATTGTATGAAATTGTGCATTTTTCCATTAGATATTTTCCATCAATAGTTTTCAGTAATTAATATTTCAAATCAAAATTTCTCTTGATTTGCATGCATTCTGGGACTACTTAAACTGAAATAGACATCTGATGATTTGACTAAGTCTTTTTCATTTATGAGGTAGCATAAGTGAAGGCAACTGCAGCTCATATCTAGAAACCAGGACCCATTTGTTCAAAAAGTTTAATCTGGATCAGAATTATCTAGATTTGGAATTGCCATGTTTTGCTATCCAGGATCAGGTCCATCTTACTTTTGTGCCAGTTGTTCAACGCAAAATAGGATTGGATCACCCTGATCCAGATACACAGTTTTCCAGATTACCAAAGCTCCAAATGGGGTTACATTTCACAGTGTAGGCAGCTAGTAAAGAACAACAGGTAGAAGAGTCAGTGTGGGTCACTTTAAGTGTTTTTATATAGAGAAAAAAAGAAGAAAACAACATAAACAAAAATCTCCTTCCATTTTCAAATTCCTTTAAACAATCAGACCCGTATACGGAGGCACTAAAGGGACATGGTGATGAAAAAAAAAAAAATGAAATGGGAGAAAAATTATAGATTTTGTTATATAATTTGTATAATATATTTAGTTCTCTGGCAAAAGTTTTGCGTTCCCCCAAGAAACTTTGCATTCATTCATGATTGTGCCAATGTAGTTTATATACAGTGATGAAAAAAAAACAACAATTAAAATTATATATATATATATATATATATATATATATATATATATATATATATATATTTTTTTTTTTTTTTTTTTTTTTTTTTTTTTATTTATTTATTTATTATTTACAGCTGTTTGGTATGGAAGCTTATTTCCGCCACAGAATAAAAAAAATTTGAAAGGTAATTGTGACTTTTAACTCGCAATAGCGAGATATAAAGTCAGAATTGTGAGATATAAACTTGCAATTCTGAGAAAAAGTCAGTCTTTTTCCCCCTCAGAATTGGACTTTATAACTCACAATTCTGACTTTATATCTCACAATTCTGACTTTATAACTCGAAATTGAGAGTTTATATCTCGCAATTCTGACTTTTTTTCTCAGAATTGCGAGACATAAACTCACAATTGTGAGATAAGTCGCAATTATCTTTTAAAATGTTTTATTTTTTGGCGGAAACAAGCTTCCATAGTTTGGGATATTATTTTATTGCACTTTTTTTTTTACTTTACTGTATACTGAAAGGCTTAATAGATAGCCTAATGTCTTCTACTACTTTATTACGTTAACGGTTAAACTAAAATCAAGAGCAAAATAAAATATAAATGTGTGTATACTACATGATACAAACGTTGTATTTTTGACCAGTTTTTTATTAAATTTTTTGTTCCTGGAATCTACCCTTCTGCTGGGATCAGGATAATCGTGATTTTTTTTGGATCAAAGGTATCCCAATCTTACTAAAACATTTTGAAAAACACAAACTGATTTTTGATCCAGATCAAAACCAAGATTGGATTTTGTGATCTAATCTGATTTCAGAATCCCTTTTTTTCTTTTGAACAACCCATTTTCAAGATTTGATCCAAGCCGAGATCCGATCAGATTACTTTTGAACAAGTGGACCCTGGATATTAAAGAATGTAAAGAAACTGAGCTAGTTTGAAGACTCTTGCAAAACTCCAGAAACTACCCACAAGACCCTTGCAACAACATAGCAACAATGGCCCTGCAACTGTCCACCTAAGCAATGCGTTGGCAAGATTTGTATGTGCAAACACCACTCAATTTTCTTCACTCGCATCTTTCAGCAGTTTTGTGTTTCTGCCTATTGTTGGCACAGTCTTTGAGCCGGGGACATGGTTTGCGTTGGTGGGGAGCTCACTAGTCTTTTTATTCTATTGTTGGGTTTTGAGGTAATTAAGGACATGAAGAAAAAGTGCTCAGGGCTGATCTGCGCTCTTATCATCATTATTCTTAGTCTCTTTTATCTGACACAAAACACTGCTCAGATCTGCTTTTAATTACCTGAACATCTCTCCAAGGCCCTTGAGCATTCCTTTCTTTGTTTTACCCTTCTCTTTCTCTGGCTTCTTTTTGTCCTTCCCCCCTTTTTCTTTCTTCTTGTCGTTTTGAGGCTGGTTGCCATTGATCAGCTGTTGCTCGGTGACGGGAAGCGGAGTGAGATCAGCTACCGTGGAAACCGAATCCCGCCCTGACCGAGAGCTTCCTTCTGTGTCCTCATCCACTACAGGAAGAAAAAGGGAGGGGGACTGCTATTATTATCAGTCATAATCAAAAAATAATAATTAACATGGCAATTAGCAGCCGTTATCACTACATTTGCTGAATTTTACTTTGTTTACTGACTAAACCAGGAGCAGCCGTACATGTGTCCATGCACTCCTCTTCATCTCCATTGGCTGCTGGCTTGTCGTACGATTTGTCAATTGCGGCTCGGAAGCTCTCGTTGCAGCCACGCCCCCGTATGATGCGTGGCCGCGGCCGGTGAAAGGGCATGTCGCCGTTGAGAGTTACCTCAGCGACAGCCGTCTGTAAACTTTCCAGAGAGCTGGACTTCTTTAGGCCAAGAGATGGGCCAACGTCATGTGAGGAAGAGCCTGAGGAAGAGTTTGTTAGTTAAACCACAAAGAACAATCAAGCAGTTAGCATGCAGTCTGTCCGCAACAAATCTCAACCATAACCCTGATAAAAGTAGCTACATTTATTTGAACATTATGTGGAGCATGTGTGTGTGTGTGTGTATGTGTGTTTCTTTTGTACGTAGTCAGCCATGGAAGCGAGGGAAGGTGTGTTTCTGTATTAAGTGATGAAGATAAATGAATTTAAGTGGAGGACAGGAAAGATTTCATGAATTTATCTTCATCACGCAGCACAGCCTTACTGAAGCGTGTCAGAGCTCCCCTGCTATTTTAAATATAATACAGCTGTGTGTTTGAAATACTGCAATATTATGATAAAATGAATTTTTTTAGAACAAAATATTTTACAACACTAAAAAAAAAATGTTGTGCATGGAAATAACACATTAATATATGTAAAGGGAGAAAAAATAAAATAAATAAATAAATAAATAAATAAGTAAATAAATATATATTTTTTAAATATATTTTTCCAAATTAATGGTTATATTCAGCAAAGATGCATTAAATTGATCAAAAGTGACAGTAAAGACATGTGTTACAAAATATTTCTAGATTAGTAACATTTTCCACAAAAATATTAAGCAGCACAACTGTTTTCAACATTGATAATAATAAGAAATGTTTCCAAATCAGCATATTAGAATGATTTCTGAAGGATCATGTGACACTAAAGACTGGCGTAATGATGCTGAACATTCAGATTAAATTACATTTAAAAGTTATTTTCAACCATAATAATATTTTACAATATTACACACATACATAGAGATAAAAAAATATATAATTTTATATATTTTATAAAAAATATGATATATTTAAGTGTATTGCAATGCTGCTTAATAAAGTGCGAATGCTGTAACCTGTTTATATATATTCCAAAATAAACATGTGCTTCTTATAACAGTGGTGACAAACAGGCCTAGGAAAGTAATCGATGAAACACTGAAGAAAAACAGGCAGGGATGTAATAATCCAGTAGTGTGGATTAGAAGTGAGTGTGTGAGTAAGTGCAGGAGTGGTCATGCTTACCTGGGTGGTTCTCTGTGCATTGTGTGAGGTTAATCTCATCAGCCACTGTGTGAGGGGCACACATACATACACATACATTCACAGGATGGTTAGTTTGACCATTCAACATGCAGCAAGCAACCAGGCAAGTATCACCATCAACAAATCAGACAACATAAACAATCAGTCAGTGCTCATTAACAAAACAGTGTGTTTCCATAGTGATTCTGCTGATTCAAAATGATCCCTTTTCTACTGAGACGGTGCCGGTGCCTAAACTAACCTCATTCCATGGTTCCACCAAAGAAAAGGTGGTTTTTGGTGAGAAAAATGTGATTCGTACTTGTCTTCTTTAACCTGCTGATATCAAAAGCAGGAATCACTAACATTATGGACTGAAAATATAATAATGCCATTGTTTTTAAAACAACAAGCTAGATAGCTTGTTAACTATACCTAGAAAAATTACAAACAAATGGTGAATGCTCACACAAAATACAAGGAATCTGAGAAAAAAAACAAGTATAAAACTCCAAATAAAACAAAAACTTTGCAGTTCGGCTCTAGAGTCAGTGGAAACACTGAATGGTTTCTCAGAACCCTTGTCTGAGCCCTGGCACCAGCTCCATTTCAGTGGTAAAGTGGTAAGTGAGGAACATCCAGCAGAATTGGATCAGTGGAAACTGTGTTCAGATTAGAAAGCACATGCACAAGGGAGACCAATGCAGACTTAGTGACGGTGGAGGGGTGAATGGTGATGCTCAGAATGAGAGACATTCTGAGAAATGCTCTTATAAAGACAGGAAAGTAACTTGAGCAAATGGATTGGATTTCGGGGTGGGATTTTATCTACTGGCACTGACCTTTAGAGTATCTAGGTCCAATCACTGTGTTTGAGATTGACCTTTAGAGTATTAGGTCCATTCAATGTGTTTGGTACAGACCCCTAGAGTATATAGGTCTAAGTAATGTGCTTTGAGTTGATCTTTAGAGTATATAGGTCTAAGTAATGTGCTATGAGTTGATCTTTAGAGTATTTAAGTCCAAGCACTGTTTTAAGGACTGATCTTTAAAGTATTTAGGTCTAATTACTGTTTTTGAGATTGAGCTTTAGAGTAGCTAAGACCAAGCACTATGTTTCAGGTTAATCTTTATACTACCTAGGTCCATGCTCTTGGACTTGCGGGTCTTGATGATGTCGAGTTGGCCTGCGTCTCCATACTGCTTGGTGCGCTTCTCAGACATGCTTTGCCTGCCAAAGCCTTCCCTCTGAAACACCCCATCACCATTAGCACTGGAAGAGCTGAGGGAGGGATCGAGAGAGAGAGAGAGAGAGAGAGAGAGAGAGAGAGAGAGAGAGAGAGAGAGAGAGAGAGAGAGAGAGAGAGAGATATTAAATCATAGCATAGTGTCCAGTCCATGGCCCTGCTCTAATAACCAAGGCTCCTTTGACAAACAAAGGAAAGGCCATGGACTCAATTACTGCAGGAAGATCGTCAGAAGAGTCGGACAGTTGATGCTCAAAATAGAAACAAAGACAATAGCTACTTCAATAAATAAATTGCAATACTTTCTAAACTGTCCACTTTTATTTACCTGTTGGGAAGCTCTTGGTCCCAGGGTGGCGGGGGTGGTGTCTCCACAGCGAAACCCATGTCATCGTGAGAACTGGACGACGATTGGTCAGACAACTGAGTGGGGAGAACACGTGGCCTGTCGTCTTCAATTATGACCGTGTCATCCTGAGGCATGTTCACCGTCGGCGAGAGCTGATAATGATCTAGAGCGAGATAAAAGCAGGAAGGGGTGTAGGGACAATCAAATTATGTTATTATTATAAATTAATCAAGTAATTCAGCTAATCCCAATTATAGTGGGGGTTTGATGATGTGCAGATGGTAAAAATAAAGATGACAAAAAAAATGTAAGTTATAATTTATGCAAAAATAAATAACCTCATTCTGAGCAAAGCAGGTCAGTCACTGAGAATCAAGAGCAACAATGAATCATGTCTGTCGTACCCTGCATGTAGTGAGATTTACAAATAAAAGACTTTTAATGCAATTCATATGCAGGCTGATGCAATTTGCATGGCTGCTTTTTCTATATTCGTTTGTGCAAAAACATTGAGCCTTTTTTGATTAAATACAGATAGAGAGAAAGTATGCATTTTAGATAGAGAAATAGTGCTGTTAGCTTGTTTGTGTTTTTAATCTGATCAGAAATTTCTCACCCGAGTCTAAAATAAAGCCCATGAGAAACACTTTGCTTTTCAGTACATACTTCAATAAGTGAAACCGCGTGGGATGTAAACAATCACAAAATGCACTACGGTTGGAAACAAAGTGCTTTTTTAAAGAAATACTGGAACCAAATGATTCTCCTCATGCCATTTAGCTTGATAATGGTTCTTGAGTATCTTTTTACACCAAACACTGTGCTCGAGATATCTTTATCAGCACCTAAAACAAAAAAAACAAAAAACACCCACACCAGTATGTGCTTTTTCTTGGGAATCGAACCCATGACCTTGGCATTGCCAACACCCGGCTCTACCAGTCTATTTGCACCACAATAAAGTGCAACTGTTCCAGCTCACGTTTGGTTCCAGAAGTATTTCTCCCATTCATTCTCCCAATAGGGACTTTAAAAAGTTTCCGTTAAAGTACTATAAGTCCCAAACCACAACATTTCAAACTTTGTCTTTTCGTCCAATTTTCAAATATTTTTTGCTTTAAATCAAAAGGTTAAAGACAGTGTAACTAATTAACATTCTCTAACATTAATTAGGGAAATAACTACAATCCCATGAAGCATTGCAAATGACAATCGAATTAAAAACGACAGAGAAATATAAAACAATTGATTTAAAGATGTTGATTGTGTACGTTTTTTGCAAAATACACACATACAGCATATACAAATATTTAATGTGTTTAAGAGTGTAGTGAGACCATAGACTGTAAAAAAATATGGACGTAGTGTCCGTGACGTCACCCATAGGTTTCTGAAGAGAGTTTTTGAAGCCTCAAACCCGGCCGTTGTCATCTTGGCAGCGCGTCACTCCCGGATAACAGAAAATGGGCAAAGAGGCGGGACGTGGCTGGAGCTGAGGTGACGTGATGACTAACAGGCAACAGACAAACGGCAATCCACCTGTCACTCAAAATGGCCATGCCCTTAATTATGCAGAACTTTAAGGCTTTATATAATGTAAACGAATGAGTTATAAAAAAAAATTCACCCCCCTCACAGTTGTCATGAAGGGCAAAATTAGCCGTATAGACCAAAACCACAATTTGTACCAGGCTGTAAACATGTTGTTTTCTGCTGTAAAGTTGGGCATTTTAACATGGAGCTCAATGAGATTCTGCTCCCTTTTGGAGCCAGTCGATGAATTGCAGTTTAATTCACTTCCGTTTTGGCTTCAAGAGAAGCTGGGGGAGGTTGCCACTTGAGTGAGACTGATTCCATTATGTCATTTGCAGTGATTCATGGGAGTGGGCGGGCACTAAAGATTTCTTTTGGCGCAATTTGTTTGTTGTGATTCTCTGATTGGTGGAGATTTCTTAGCAGAATCATGGGTAAAGTACTTTTTCACCAGGAATTCTGCTGTTAAACATGATTATTTAAAAAATAAGTTGTCCAAAGTCTTCAACAAAAGCATCTACCACTTTAAAGGTTTACAATTTATCACTAAAATCAATTCCCCATGGAGAAAATGAATTGGGCTTTTACTTCCTAAACCCGACTATATCCACTATATCCCTCCACCAAACAAATGTCTCATAAGCTAATTCATCCAAAAAACAATTCAAATCTTCATAACATTTGAATAGGGGACCTGCTGTCTGTTCATACATAACCTCACCCGTGCCAACTATATCACCACCCCATTATTGACACACATCTTCTGGGGAGTGTTTGAAAACGGGTCTTTAAATTGATAGACAGTCACATTCATATAGAAATGAGTCTGTATCTCTCTGCAGGAGCACTCGAGGAGAGCAAGCTATTGGAAGCCTGTCTGTGTGAGTGTAAATGGATGGTATGGTATGAGCATGACTCTGCATATATATTCGCAAATGGAAAAGCATATGCACTTCTGTGTGTGACACCCTGCTACTGTCATTTCCCATGAGTGGAGTCAGTTGTTGACAGGCGGGATAACAGCTCCGGCTGGGTGCTCTCTCTCACACAGAGAGCTCTCAGTGAACCTCCACAGCTCTGCATCTGTTTGTCCAGGGTAACACTCACATGCTTTCTGTTAGACCACATGTTTCTTACACACTGCAGTCCAGAGAGATGCCAGTTATACTTCTGAAACCTGATGCTGCATTCAAATGTGATCGCAGAGAGCATCTGGTGATGGTTAACTTGCAAAATAATGCTAAAAAAATAACAATGCATTCCCAAACCCAATGTGTTTTAGTTGATCTGAAGAACATATATGCGCTTATGTATGTAATTTTAATGAAATGAGATTCAATTAGACTAATATATACATGCATAAACCTTGCATCTCCATATTTCATCCTTTTTTATGAATCATTACTATTGGTCACCCTTTACATCTGTCTGTGGGTTTTGCACATTTTTAACCAATGAAAAGTATTAAAAAGAGCTTGTGACTAAACCTTGTATCTCCATTGGATCCTCAAACTGTCGGTCAAACCTCATAACTCCACCCCGCCTCTATCGTGAACGAAGTCTTTGCTTGTTTTCAATGCAAGAGTAAATAAAGAACTGGTTCTTTCAATAAGTACAGTGTTTTCTTTACTAAATAAGCAAATACCAGCATTTTTTCAAAATAGAAATCTTTTCTAACAATATAAACTTATCAATTTAACACATCCTTGCTGAATAAAAGTACTAATTTCTTTCAAAAAAGAAAGAAAAAAAAAACAATGACTGACGCTAAACTTTTGAATGGTATTTTAAATAATTAATGTTATTTTTTCAAACTTTTTATTCATCAATGAATCCAACATTGATAATAAATCAGCATATTAGAATGATTTCTGAAGGATCATGTGACATTGAAGACTGTAATGGTAATGGCTGATGGAAATTCAGCTTTGCATCACAGAAATAAATATTTTAATGTATATTAAAATAGAAAACCATTATTTCAAATTGTAATAATATTTCACAATATTACTGTATTTTCTGTATTTTTGATCAAATAAATGCATGCTTGATGAGCATAAGAGGCTAATATATTATAAGTGGTTACTAAATAAGTAAGTCTTTTGAAAAAAAATAAACATTTACAAAAAAAATTTATTTTGACGTTTTAGAGAGGTGGGCACTTTTCAGCTGGTCAGAAATTACACACTTTAACTTTTAAGTGTGTTACAACTCACTCATTTTGCGGTTATTTGTGTTGGCTTGCGGCCTCAGGTTGTCATCAAGCCCCTCGATTCCATATAGCGAGTGTGAGATCCGTCGCTCGTGGTCGTCAGGAGACGGACTCAGGGTCCGCTCTAACCCCCGAGGACTGCATCGGCTCTCACCCTGACAGAAACCAGATGAACATGAGGAACATCATCATTCAATTAAACCACACAACCACACAAGATTTATCTTCTCAGAGATGTAATTGGCTACTGTGGTTTGTGTTGTGGTGACAGAGCGGTCAGAATCAGCTCCACTGGGCTCAAGACCCGTCTTGTTCAGACGCAGGCACTGAACACTTGGTATGATGGGGAAAATCTTGTGCATTTATTATTCTGCTCTGGGTGAGACAATTACCATAAGCCAACCATTTATAACAGCCCAGTGACAGAAAAAAGCAAGAGACCATCATAATTTTCCCTTCAGAATTACAGAAAATACATTTAGAAGGTCCTTGTGGACAAACTTGTGAAATGTATTGACCTGATTACCTGGTCTTTAAACGGATCAGACGTTCTCTGGAGAAAAAGAAAAAAGAAAGAAAACAGCATGCGGCCGACCTTAATGTGTGTGTGCTGAAGTAGAGATGCTCTGAAACTGTGTCTGTTTCTAAATTCAAGGCAAAACTGGAGGATTTCAAATGTGTGTCATGACAAAATACGATGAACAGCGAGAGAGATATGACCTGCAGTGAGTTTTATATTCTGAACCAGGTCAAGTTGAAAATATTCATTAACACGTTTTTAAAACGTCCATTTTATTTCAACCCAAAGCGCTAATGAATGTCATTTACATAAGTAATACATAAGCAATATTCACACATTAACATTCACATGAACGATGATCAAAGCTTTCAGGATCTCCTCAGCTTGACTCTTCTTCTCTTTACCTCGAGGCGTTTGTTGATTCTTCTTGCCACGATCAGCTGAATCATCCCTCGCTTGTTGCCCTCCGTTGACATGGACTTGCGTAGCGTTTCCATGGCGTCCTGGTTTGTATTCCCCAACAACGACTCCCCATTGACTGCGATTAGCTGATCGTTGACTCGCAGCCTTCCGTCCTACACCAGAGAATGAGATTATGAAGACCATTCATACACCATGCCTTGGTGAGCATAAGAGACTTCAAAAACAGACCCCAAACTTAAGAATGGTAGTGATGTTTCATGATGGAAAACAATAATATACAAATATATAATATTAAACACATTATATATATATATACACATATATATATACACATATATATATACACATATATATATACACATATATATATATACACATATATATATATACACATATATATATATACACATATATATATACACACACATATATATATACACATATACACATATACACACACATATATATATATATATATATATATATATATATATATCCCCCTCCAAAATTAGTGCAAGAATCATGAAAATATATATAAAGAATCATGAAAGAATCATGAAAATATATATAAAGAATCATGAAAATATATATATATCCCCCTCCAAAATTAGTGCAAGAATCATGAAAAAAGTCTGCAGATTTTGCCTGGATCTGCTAAAAAAAAATATTGTGTTTACATCTAACCTTGCATGCTGCTCCTCCATTGATAATAGACTTGACAAAGATGCCCAGGTCAGCATGGCTCTCCTTTGACCTGTTACCCTTGACACTGACTCCCAATCCCGCCGAGCCAGAATCATTCAGAGGCACTTCCAATGTCAGGAACTCACGCGTCCCGTCTGGGGTTAAGACCAGCTCCTCCTCTTCTACCTTCTACAGAGAGACAGAAAGAGACAACTGTAATTACATCGGTTAAGAAAGAAAGAAAACATTGTCATCTGTAGTTTAGAAACTTCTAGAAACTAGAAGACATTTAACTGCAATGGTTAAGGTCTTAGGTCAAAAATAGGGGAACAAGGACAGCCTGGAGAGACAGGTTCATTAGAAAAAAAAACATAAATATCTTCATTTTAAGACACTACCATGGATTGTGACCTCTGGGGCCAATCACACACTACAAATCGGTTGTCCTGAGACTATTTTCTCACCCTCAGGTAATTCCAAAATAATTTTTTTCCTCCGTGGAACACAAAAGGAGAAATCATCAGGAAGCCTCATTGGAAAAGCGTCACCAGTGCAATTTTTCTAAATATTCCTTTTGTGTTTCACAGAAGAAATAGTCATATAGATTTGAACGAAATGAGGGCGAGTAAATAATGGCATTGGCAGAATAGTCGAACGAATTGAACGAATTATCCATTTAAAACATGACAGGATAACAGTGTGCAATAGACTTTAATAAACACCATGAATCTCTGCACTAGCGGTTTTTGATTCAAGTCACTCTCCTGTCCATTACTGTCACTGACACGCATAGCTAACATTTTCACCTGCTTTTGAAGGAAATTCAGCATATGTAAATGAGGCGAGGAGGGAAGCCTTTGTGAGAAATGATGCCTGCCAAACCTCTGCTCTCTGATTCAGACACATAGATAATAAACCCATTACGCCTGATGCTCTCCTGACCTCTCCAGTGACTCCCTCATGTTAGCGCCTGCCAATGTGTGAGTGTATGTGTGGGAGAGAGAGAAAGAGAGAGAGCAAGAGAGATGTGACGGTTTTAACAACCATCTACTGAGTGACTGCTCTATAAAGTCTATCTTTATTGAGCTTTAATCACCTTCACTTTAATGTAACAACTTCTGACACACACACACACACACACACACACACACACACACACACACACACACACACACACACACTTCTGTTCAGAAGGAAATGGATGGCTTTCATTTAGTTCTCTCCTGCTCTCTGGACTGCCACTGTTAAAGCAGATCTTATCAGCCTTGGGAGGTTAATGCACAAACAGTGGCGAGAGTGACGGAAAGAGAAAAACAGACAAAAAGGAGAGCGAGAGGAAGGATGAGCTTTCGCACTGACAGTGTTTCTGAAGCGGAACAGCTGCAGCTCTATACAGACAAAATGTGATTCAAATTTAAGGTGCACAATAATGATAATCACATAGCCAAAAAAAATAAATAAAAGAAATAAAAATAAAAATTCACAATTAGATTATAACAAAACTACTGTACTGAGGAGATCACAGCATGATCTGTCTATTAATATACCAGAGAGACAGACATTCAAACAGATTGAGATACAGAGAGAGAAATTGAGTCAGATTAAAGAGATGGTTCACTCATAAATTATTGAAAATGAAATCATTTAGTCACCCACATGTCATCCCAAGCCTGTATGACTTTCTTTCGTCTGCAGTTTTGAAGGATGTTTCAAAAGATGTTTTTTCCATGCAAATCAAAGACATTGGGAACCAAAAAACATTGACTTTCATTGTATAGCGAATAGGGTTGGGAATCGAAAATCGATTCCAATTCTGGAATCGGATACTTAAGGTCAGGAATCAGATAATTCTTATAAAATAAAAATTTCGATTCCTCTTATTGATTCCTTTGTGTGCATTTTAATATGACTTTAAACCATTCAAGCACAAGAAGATTTTCACGCGCTGTTTTCTGCACTTGGCACAAAAGCGACATAACA
Source organism: Coreius guichenoti (assembly GCA_039654105.1). Taxonomy (NCBI): domain Eukaryota; kingdom Metazoa; phylum Chordata; class Actinopteri; order Cypriniformes; family Gobionidae; genus Coreius; species Coreius guichenoti. The sequence continues at coordinate 10,658,235 of CM077175.1, forward strand.
AGCGCACAGAAAGCCGCCTCTCAATTAGTGTTAATTTCGCTAACGGAAAATGTTCATTGACAACCTTTTTTCCCATGACTAAGACGAGACCAAGACGAGGTGACACAAACGTCATTAAACAATAACTGTGACTATATCAACATGCAATATCGTTGATGAAAAAAGACGAGACTAAAATGTAGTTTAAAAAATAAAAACTTTACCAAAATCACTCTTTGTTTTTGTCGGGGGGAAGAAAGAGGTGCGTATAGTTGAAAGTGCAACAATTCTGATGAAATGTAAAAATACATTTCTCAAATGACAATATCGTTGTGATTATAATTTTGAGCAATTGGGATTATCAATGCAGCATGATGAAAATGTGACTAAGTTTTAATTGACGAAAACTAGACTAAAATGTTCAGACATTTAGTCGACTAAAACTTGACTAAACAAAAACAGGAAAAGGTTGACTAAATATGATAAAAACTAAAAAGCACATTTGATACAGGACTAAGACTGAGACTAAAAAAAATAGCTGACGAAATGAACACTACTCTCAATGTATAGTGCGCAATACTGAACCGTCTCTTCAGCGTCTTTTTGCATTTGAACGTCAAAATGTTTACTTGTCTTTAATAATGCTTGAAATTTATATTAGTTGTTTTTGCTATGGTATTTTTAAACCATAGGCAAAAGTCCCTTGTGTAAGTGTGTTTTAGCCTGTTGATTTTTGTTCATGGTATTCAGCTACAATAAAATGTTTCGCAACAAGACTTAGAATAAATGTGAATGATATCCAAGTTTGTTTTACCCTTTTGGAATCGAAATTAGGAATCGATAAGAAAAATCGGAATCGGATTTAAAATTGAAATGATACCCAACCCTAATGGCGTAATTTTTTGTTTTTGACAGGAGAAAGTCATACGTTTTGGAACAACATGAATTTTCATTTTTGGGTGAACTATCCCTTTAAGAAACAGTGCTGGACTGAATCAGTAGTGTTAAAGATCATCAGAGACACATGCATGTACCTTAGTGACAACAACTGCACTGAACCTCTCTGTTAACAGTTCCTACATCAGTGAAAAACCTTGCCATGTACAGATGTAGAGAAGTGTGAGTGTGCGAAGACGTGTGTGCAGTTCTTACCCATTCTCTTGTGTTCTGCATCACTGGTTCTGTGTTCTAAAGAGAGCGAGGAAGGAGAGGACTATGGTAATACTGCAACTGAAAACCCATGAATGCTTAGAAACAAACACATGCATACATTGCAACCAAAGATGGATCTTAAAGATCACTCAAACTGGGATTAATATCAGAGGGTGAATTCAGTTAAATTGGCTTTTTGCCTTTGATATGAACGTTAAAAATGACCCAATTTACCTGAATTGACCCTTCTAAAACTAAGAGGGAAAACAATGTAGATGCTTTCAAATCACTAGTAAAATGAAATGAAATGTTTAACAGAAACTAAACACTAAAAGGGGAAAAGCTAAAACTAAACTGAAAATAGCGGTTGGAGATCAACTGAAATAAAATAAGCAAGAAAAATAAATAGTCCTCTTTATAGAGTTTATTGAAATGCAAATAGAAATGGTGTGTGAAGAAAACTTTAATAAGCTTTACTCTAACACACTACCAGTGAATCAAGTGTGGTGAGCCTCAGCTAAATGTTGCTCTGCGATAGTGATGGACAGTTTTATGAAGACATTAGCAGGAGGATTTCACACATCTCACAACTGTCACAAACACACGCAGACAAATTCTTACCATCTCTCTGGGTAGAAAGGCCTCTTCCTGTCTCAGTACCAGAAGACTCACAGTCCCGCCCATGGGCGTCGCCCTTAGCAGAGAAACCACCTCCTCCTGACCACGCCCATTAAGATCCACCCCATTGACCTGTGCCAACCACAAAGTCATTTGATTGTGATGAGTTTCGTCAAATAAATTATAATTGTTTTTCATACTCAGACTTTTTTATTCATTAATAAAACAAATTTTATTAATGCATTTTTTTTCACCTCTAGCAATCTATCGCCTGCTTTCAGTCGCCCGTCCTGTATGGCGGCACCTCTTGGCAAAATGTTCTTCACGTAAATAGGGGCGGAGCCTCCAAGAGGGACGTCTCTTGACGTGATGCTGAACCCGAGACCTTCAGGCCCTATCAGACACAGAGAACACAGTTAAAAGAGATAAAAAACCCTCAAAACCTAAGGACAGATACAACTATCCATTTCATTCTGAGAAGCAAGCAGTTGTAAGATTAACCCCCTGAAGTCGGCCGTCGCGCCGGCGTGATCAACTCGCTTTTTTTCTTAGTGCCAAAGAGACTCAAATAACTGTCGATTTTTATAATTCAGGCAAGTGTTATACATCATTATAATATGTTAAGTTTCTATTTTTTTGTGTACAGTCACAATAAAAACAGATTGTTGTGCTTTTTGCAAAATAAAGAAAACAAACATGATGCGCAATCTGCAGCCTCTCTCTCAAAGACGTTCATTCAGAAAGTCTTCAGAAAAGGAACTCTTAGTGAACACTTGTCACACAAACATGAGACATATGTCTAAAGAAACGTTGCAATGTCAGGTTTTAAATAATGTAAATAAAATCGAAAACAAATATTCTGTTTATGTAATCTGTTTGAAAAGAGAGAGATGTCTCATCATCTCATTATCCGCTAATGCGCCACGCCCACGGAGCGCGCGTTCTTTTGAGATTCAAATACTGACAGATCCACGTGAGAGCACAGTCAACGCCCACATCAACTCAAATAAACGCACCAAGTGTAGTGCTATACTTTAGCTACATAGTTTTGAGACACGTTGAGGAATAATCCTGGAATAATTTACCTCATGAAAAGCTGTTTATTTCTAAGAGCAACCGATTCAGCCGCTGATTCTGAGGTAAGTTTATTCTGTTAGTTTTCTGTGAATATTAAACGCAAAAAGACCGTTTAAATATGAATCCTGCTGCAACATAAAGTGTCATAGACGTAAAACTGTTTAGACAAGATTTCTTTGGCCTGTTTTGGACAGATTATGAAGTGTTTACTGTAAAATAGCCTAGTGTCACATCAATACAGCTTTTATTAGCAAATGTCTGCTCAGATGCTATAAATATAGTACCAGTAAAACGTATTTTGTTTCATATTGATGTTTAAATATTATAGCCTAATGGTATTTTTTAATTTAATATATGTTGATTGTGAAAATTGAACAGCACGAGTAATAAAGGACACATCATTTGATGCGCAATATATCAGAAGACATGGAGTTTGTCAGAAATTATTTTGACCACTTCATTTGTTTTGTAGAAAGCCTTTATTTAAAGTGAATTTCGTTTTGTATAAATTGTATCTTAATTTTAATCAATGTTTTTAATATATTTGCTTCTTATTTAATAAGATAGCATAGCAGACATTAGCCTTAGCGCTGGCGTGATCATGCATTGCACGCATGTCTCATAAATGAACCAATGCTTGAAATTATATTTGAGTATTGTGTGTATGGGATAGTTTACAAAATCAAATGATTCAGAAAATGTTTGCCATTGAAATGACTGGGGAAAAAGTGTCCCAATCAACCTAAATTCACCCTATACTCTTTGAAATCATAATTGCATTGCATTTAAATCCCAAATATTTTACTTATAACATTCATCATTACCAATTATTCAGTTATTTGTATTTACTGAATGCTGAATTGTGTTTTTAGCATTAGACTTATTTATAAAAAATAAAAAAAAGTACACTGCCAAAAATGCTCTTCTTAGTATTTTTGTCTTGTTTCTAGCCTAAATATCTACATATTCTTAAATCAAGATGCATTTATTAGATAAGTAAAATGACATACGATATTTTTTCTTGTTTTGTTGAAAGTAAAATCAAAATGAAGTGTTTGCTTAAAACATGCAAAATTATCTGCCAATGGGGAAGAAAAATAATCTTGTTTCTGACTGAAATCTTGTTTCTTGTGTCTGTCCCAAACATTATTTTTCTTACCCCATAGAAAATTTTACTTATCTAGTAAATGAATCTTGATTTAAGAATTTTTAGATATTTGGACTGGAAACAAGGAAAAATACTAAATAAGAAGAGCATTTTTTGCAGTGTAGTCAAATCTTTTGATAATTTAAAATATAATAGGCCTTTGTAATGTGCCTTTGTTGACTACATTCTAAATAAACTACAACAAAATATATTTCCTTTGTCCTGTTGCTTAGCTCTCAGTCACATACCTGAGGCTCATTCATTATGCAGCTCATTATGAGTTCTTTTGTTCTCTCAGGTGTGAATCACAGCATTATTCATGATCATTCACGCCTCTTCGCATACGGCCTTTGTAAAGAAAAAGTGTCTTACAAAATGTAAATCAATATATTGTGTTGTGGGAATAAGTAGGCACAATGATTCTCACATCAGTTTGAAGCAAAAACTCTAGGCAACAACACCCATTAGTCTAAAGTCTTGTAGACACATATCTATTGTGTGTTTTGAGGCCTTAATTTTAAAACAAAAAATGTATTTTTTTCAAAAACCACGCATACACATTATTCTCTCAAAAATACAAGCAAGTACATACATGTTGCTCACATATTATGGTAGCCCAGTTTGTGCTGAATACAGTGTATTACACTTTTGCCATTAATGTGTTTATAAGCAACTGAAAAAAGTACAAATGTCAGAGCATGTCAAAACTTCTAAAGGGCCCCAAAACACTCCAGAGGGTTAAAGCCCTATTAAATGGCTTTTATGGTCATCCACAGATCCAATGCAGTATAAAGCCCTATTCGAACGGTAATTGTTTCTCATGGGGTTGTAAGGTATTTTCATCACTGACAGGGGCTAGTCTGTGATTTTATTGTCGTCTGAATCCAGAATGTCAGTGTTTTTTTCCCACCACCTGCGTAAAAATCCCCGCCGAATTACCTACTATTTTTTGACAAACACCAACGTTGTGTGGTAATTTAATTGACGTCCGAATCCACATCTCTGAGTTTTCAAGAAGAGATCACTTCAAAATTCACTGTTCATCCTTTTTGACACTGCGGAGCACCGTATCGTTGCGCTTCGCTGTAATTTGGATGCATTTTAAAGATCTATCCTACACTTTTATTACTGAAATGCTGGAAAGTATTTACAAGAACAATCTTTCATCACCGCTCAAAAAAGAAAGAGAAGAAAAGCATGTAAACATTTGAAATGGGCCGTTATTATGGCAGCAATACGTTAAAATAACCAATCAGCATTATGTTAAGAGGCTGTATTAACTTTTTTCTGCTCATTTCCACATTTTTAAAATTACATCCATCATTTTGAGATAAAATACAAGACAGAAAACCATTTTAACTATAATGCGTCTATCTTCCATTTTAACTATAATGCGTCTATCTTCAATTTGAACTATAATGTGTCTATCTTCCTATTTTTTAAACAGGAGATTTAAATAATTAAATAATAGCTAGGATATTATTTTCCTATTATTAAATTAAATATGAATTTATTCTTATTATTCCAAGCATATGACATTTTATTTACAGCATACAATAATGCGACAGACCACGTGAACAGCGAGTTCCCGATCACAAAACTCGCTCCTCCACCGTGAATAAATCGTCATCCGAATGCACGAGTCTTAGAACTGAGGTGGCATGCAAATTTATTTTTACGGACGTCCACGTGAGAAACAATTAAGAAGAGGGGTTAACACATGCTTACTGGTATGGTGTCACTTTCTAGTAAACAATAATAATAAAAATAAGAATAATAATGGAAATAATAATAATAACAATAATAAATGTAAAAAAGAAAATAACGATTTTAAATAAATTAAAAACAAATGAAAAGTAAATTAATTAAAAACAAATGAAAAAGTAAATAAAAAATAAATAATGTAATAATAAAGAAAATCTGGGGTGTCAACCCTCAACTGCATTCATATGTCAATAGTTTGAGTGACCAAAAAATTGCAAAGTGTAACACTCACATCAAACTAAGGTCAAAAATCAAATCAAAATTAAAATTTAATTTTGAATATAGAAAAACAAAAAAAAAAACAAACAAAGAAATTCATTCATTTTAGGGCTGCCCCCTAATAGTCGACTAAGCGTCAGTCGACCAGAAGAGGCTTAGTCGGCCAAAATTGTATTAGTCGGTTAGTCACAAAAAATATTGGGAAGTCATGCAGTCAGTGAGGACATTAACGGCGGGTCCTTGTGGTAAGTACAGTATGTCAGGCAGACTCAGACTACACTAGTTTATTAATTAATTAAAATGTCTTCCTTGCTATTTTTTCTGACACATTCATAATCATTACTTTTGCCGGTGCTTTGTGGCAAGCTTTATGCATGCACTAGGCTATATATTAAGCCTATATTAAAGGCTTATTATGGTTTAGTATCCCCCCCATATAAACGTGCAATTAGTCGACTAATGGCTTAAACGACCAACTACTAGTTGACTAGAAAAATCTTTAGTCAGGAACAGCCCTAATTAAATTGTAAAAAGGCTGACACCGAGTGAGAACATTTTTGAACATTTAATTTTTTTTTTTATGTTATATTATATTCAAAAATTTGTTTAGAAAATCCTTTTAATTTATCATCTATATGTTTGGAAAAGGCATTTCTTGTATTTTTTTTGTTTTGTGCTTTAGTTGGTAACACTATAGCCCCTTTCACGCAGAGCATTGATCCCAGAAAATTGCCATGAAATTGCTAGAGTGCCTTCTGTGTGAACGCAAACACATCGCCAAGATTGATCCCAAGATTGATCCCGGGATGGGGACCTAGTAACATTGCCGGGATCAGTCCTCGAACGCGTCATGTGTGAACAAAAGGCAGGATCAATGCCGTAAGGGGTGTGTCGTAGTGATGACGCTAAAGCGGAGATCGTTCGCCAGCTTAGTGGAACGGTACACAATAGGCTAGTTTATGATCGAATCAGAAAAAAAAAAAAATGCAGAAGAGTGGTTTCCTGAGAGAGAAACTGCGGAGATATTACACGTCACATCGATGTCACGTCTCTTTACAGGATCTTTACGGGATGTGTGTGAGCACACACACAGATTCCAGAAAATCACTGGCAGTGTAAATCAAATGATCCCAGGACAAATCCCGAGACACATTATCATTGTTTTTTTTCGGAATCTCTGTGTGAAAGGGGCTTATCAATCTATAACCTGTACTGTTCTACAACATAGGAATTCTGACAGCATCAGTTCTATACTGAAAATTAAAGTACATGTGAAATTTATTTAGCATTTATTTAGCTCTCTAGTTTTTATCCACCCCATTTTGAGTGTGCTTTCTGTGTCAGATTTCTGTCTGTCTGTCTGCGTGTGAGCAACATCAGAAGCTTGCGGCTTAGAGAAAACTTCAGGCTACAGCCTGTTGATGTAGACTACAAGGCTGGAACAGAAGCAACCTGGACTATTGGGGGTCTGACCAGCAACAAAAGATCATGACCTACTGACCCAACAGACCGGGCTTAAGTCTTCCATGGTACACAAATTGGAGACCGTGTGAGAAGGCTGAGATAAGACCATCTGAACATGAGAGAGAGAAAGTGGCCCCCAGAGGTAGAGTTCAGTCACACTTTACAAAAAGAACACTGCAAGATTTCCGGTGTGTGTGACTTAGGTCCAATAAAACACTGAGAGAATCAGACAGCCATATGGAAACACATCACACTGACACACGGTGCTGCCTAGCAACGCTCCCTGCACCGCTGTTCCGTAACCCTGCCGCCACCCCGTGCACCCGCTGGGCCACCTGTCCACACACAGGTGCCAAGACTTGTGCCAACTGTTGTCAATCATTTCACATCCTACACCTTTACTGCAGGGACACACATACACACAAACAGGAAGGAGCTGTTGGCAGAAAACAGAGCAACATTCTCCCAGTAGAATCAGTACAGCAGACTCTGCAGGACGGGAAATATGCTCAAAAATAGAAATCTGGATTCATTAGCAAACCCTTAATCAGGGCATAAACCATATTTTAACATTAACATTGCACATGCAACATTTTTTTATAAAAACAACCCAACATAATTTAGTAATAAAAACTAACTTGCAATAAAATATATACATTTATAGGGATTTTACAAGTTAATTTACTATAATTAATTATATTCAAATTGTTAATTAAAAATGTATTATTTAATTGTCTCCAACAATTATAATTTTTTTTTCAATCATCTTCATTTTGAGTATCTTTTCAGCAAATATTAACATATGCTGTAAATTTGATTAATCAACCAGCATAAAGTAGTTTTGTTTATCAAGTGACAGCCAACAGGAAGTTTTTACTGATACCTTTTCTAAGCTGGATTCCGAGTCTCCGCCCAACCTTCTTAGTGAAGCCGGATGTAGGGGCGGGGCTTAGGCCTCTTTGGGGAGAGGAGGCCTGACCTGATGGAGGTTTCCCTGATGAACCAACAGAATGATGGAGGGGAGAGCTAGTGTCCAAATGGTTATTAGGTGGGTGTGGCCTGTGCTGTGCCAATCGGTGAGCGGCGTGATCCAGTCCGGCATTGCCAACCAGATCATTGGTGAGGGAATCTGGGCTGAAACGTCCAGAAAGGTCAATGTTCGCTCTGGGGTTGTTCTCATTATGGGATATCTGCTCATACTGGGATCTCATGGTGGATGGAACCACGTGGAACAGGATGATGGGAGAACGCATTGCCTGACGAAACATGTTCTGAGCTCTGAGAACATACAAAAACACAAACATTAGAATTAGAATTAATATAGAATTATAGATAATAGAATACATTTTTAGAATTACAATTAAAAGTGTGTTTTTGTACATTTATGTGTGAGTGGATGGGTTTTAAATGCACCATCAGACACATAGCAAAACAAAATATAGGAGGCTCACTTAAAGGGATAGTTCACCCAAAATGAAAATTCTGTCATCATTTACTCACCCCCAAGGTCTTCCAAACCTGTATGAATTTCTTTTTTCTGCTGAACACAAAAGAAGATATTTTGGAGAATATGGGTAACCAAACAGTTGATGGACCCCAGTGACTTCCATAGTATGGGGGAAAAAAAATAAAAATACTATGGAAGTCAATGGGGCCATCAACTGTTTGGTTACGGACATTCTTAAAAATATCTTCTTTTGTGTTCAGCAGAAGAAATAAATTCATACACGTTTGGAACAACTTGAGGGTGAGTAAATGACAATTTTCATTTTTGGGTGAACTATCCCTTTAATATCAGAGAAAAGGAAATACAAATGGACGGGATGGAATGGATGCACAGGCGGACAGATGGATGGACGGACAGATGAACAAAAGGATGGATGAATAAATAAACAGATGGATGGATAGGCTAGATGAGGATGGATGGATCATAGATGGATGGATAAACAGACGAATGGATGAACAGATGAGGATGGATGGATAGATGGATGCAGGGCTGCCCCCTAATAGCCTAAACGTTAGTCGACAAAAGATGCTTGGTTAACTAAATTTTAATTAGTTGGTTTGTCACAGAAAAAAAAAAACCTCAGTGACAGATCGTTAAGACGGCTGTCCCATGCAGTAATATGTCAGGCAGAAAAATCAAAGTCTGGGAACATTTCGAGAGGGTAAAGAATGACCACAAAAAGGTGACCTCAAACATGATCTATCATTTAAAACTTGTAAGTAGTAGCTTAATGTTAAACTGCATTAACCTGATAAATGTGCGCTATAATTAGGCGCATATCCAAGTTTTCGTGCAGAGTGTGGAAGCTAAATTAGTACAGCGCTTACTTAATGTTTAATTTAACTTCCACGCCATCAGAGCGCATCTTCTCTGGTGTTACGGCTTCATTGTGAGCAAGACACAGAGCTCACTTCTCACCGACAATGTGGACAAACTCGTGTTCCTTTCTCATAACATGCGAAGAAAAACAAGTGATGCACTGAGTGTTTCAGTTTGCTGCTATATATTTTATTTATTCATTTTTATATAAGGGATATTTATTTTGTTTGTGTTCTGACCTCTGAAAAGAGTTTTCATTTGATAAGATTTTTCAGATTTTTCTTTTCAGTTTGCTGTATATTTATTTATTTGTTTGTTTATCATTTATATTTATGTCCTACATTAAGAATATTTTCGTTAAATTACGTTTTTTAAGATAAGGCTATTTATATTATAGCTTATTTATTTTGTTTGCATTCTGATCTCACAAGAGTTAATGCAATGTTTGCCGCTGTTGCTGCGGTAATATTTATGTACGCTTGAGCACTTTTTATTTCATTTTAAATGCGCATTATTATGGTTTAGTATTTCTCCCCCAAATAATGGCTTAAATGAATGATTAACAGTCGACTAGGAAAATCTTTAGTTGGGGGCAGCCATGGATGGATGGATGGATGGATGAATGAATGTATGGACAGAAGGGTGAAAGGATGAAGAGAAAGGAGTAGTAAGTAAAAAATACTCTGTGGTTTTGACTGACCACAATCAGATGATTAATCAATAATCGCCTACAGAGAAGCATTATAATGGAAGTTGAAGAGAAAGAGTAAGGAGTTAAAGTGACAAACAAGCTCTCTGTACACATCTGAGGTCAGGTCTTACTGCTCAAAGCGGACATTCCGCAGGTCTCCGTTGTTGATCCGAACGATGCAGTCATTCTCCTGAAACAAACCCTGGACGTCAGCCTTTCCTCCGCGCTCCAATCGCTTCACTAGCAGACCCAACGTCCTGCAGCACACACACATAAACACTTGATCTATGCCTGAGATTTATTATTTATTTAGTCATAAGCGTCATCCATTTGAAATGAAACATTAATTTGATTGATATCGAATTGAAAGAACTTGAAAGTAATGCAGCATCATAAAGTACTTCTGAACGAAAGCTAATTTCTCAAGATAAATAACGGTCTTCATCTTTTTAACTCCGCGTTCTGTTGCTGCAGCTCGCCGCCTGGAGATAGATGCAGATCACAGAGATATAAAGCGGCTTTTAGCTAGATTAGTTTGCCTGGTGACCGCTCACATACAGATGCTGTTTAGATACTTTATCTCTTCTGGACAGATTCTTATGGACGCTCTGCAGAGGATTCAATGACTCTTCAGAGTCACGCAAACGTTTAGTCACCTCAAATCAAACACTGATCACTCAGAACACATACAAGGTGAATTTAGGTGATGCAGAGGAAAGACTTAACTAAAGCAGAGCTCTTGCTGGGTTCTGAATATGCCAGAGACAAAAAAAGGATACATAATGAATACTATATGTATTAATATACTATTCCATATGCAAACTATTCCAACAGATACACCAAAAAATATGACTATGGTTTATTGAATGCTGCATCAATAAACAAGCATTATGTTCAGTAGTTGAGTTTCAGAAGCAAAAAAACATATATACATACATATACATATATATATATATATATATATATACACTCACCTAAAGGATTATTAGGAACACCTGTTCAATTTCTCATTAATGCAATTATCTAATCAACCAATCACATGGCAGTTGCTTCAATGCATTTAGGGGTGTGGTCCTGGTCAAGACAATCTCCTGAACTCCAAACCGAATGTCAGAATGGGAAAGAAAGGTGATTTAAGCAATTTTGAGCGTGGCATGGTTGTTGGTGCCAGACGGGCCGGTCTGAGTATTTCACAATCTGCTCAGTTACTGGGATTTTCACGCACAACCATTTCTAGAGTTTACAAAAAATGGTGTGAAAAGGGAAAAACATCCAGTATGCGGCAGTCCTGTGGGCGGAAATGCCTTGTTGATGCTAGAGGTCAGAGGAGAATGGGCCGACTGATTCAAGCTGATAGAAGAGCAACTTTGGCTGAAATAACCACTCGTTACAACCGAGGTATGCAGCAAAGCATTTGTGAAGCCACAACACGCACAACCTTGAGGCGGATGGGCTACAACAGCAGAAGACCCCACCGGGTACCACTCATCTCCACTACAAATAGGAAAAAGAGGCTACAATTTGCACGAGCTCACCAAAATTGGACAGTTGAAGACTGGAAAAATGTTGCCTGGTCTGATGAGTCTCGATTTCTGTTGAGACATTCAGATGGTAGAGTCAGAATTTGGCGTAAACAGAATGAGAACATGGATCCATCATGCCTTGTTACCACTGTGCAGGCTGGTGGTGGTGGTGTAATGGTGTGGGGGATGTTTTCTTGGCACACTTTAGGCCCCTTAGTGCCAATTGGGCATCGTTTAAATGCCACGGCCTACCTGAGCATTGTTTCTGACCATGTCCATCCCTTTATGAACACCATGTACCCATCCTCTGATGGCTACTTCCAGCAGGATAATGCACCATGTCACAAAGCTCGAATCATTTCAAATTGGTTTCTTGAACATGACAATGAGTTCACTGTACTAAAATGGCCCCCACAGTCACCAGATCTCAACCCAATAGAGCATCTTTGGGATGTGGTGGAACGGGAGCTTCATGCCCTGGATGTGCATCAACTGCAAGATGCTATCCTATCAATATGGGCCAACATTTCTAAAGAATGCTTTCAGCACCTTGTTGAATCAATGCCACGTAGAATTAAGGCAGTTCTGAAGGCGAAAGGGGGTCAAACACAGTATTAGTATGGTGTTCCTAATAATCCTTTAGGTGAGTGTATATATATATCTCAAAATCAATACATCAATAAAAGGGCCTATAAAAGGGCCTATTTTATATTTATATTTTATATTTATTGATATAACATTGGACTTTGGTGATTGTTACCTGCGGTCTCGTCCGCTGAAGGGCACCACGTGGATGCCGAGTGGACCTCCATCATTGGACACTTCCACCAATTTCACGATATCACTGAAGGACCAAGGCAAAAAAAGAAATCGTCAGACTTAAGTAAATAAGCATACAGTCCCACATAAAGATCCATGGGGGCGGCGTCACAACATGCAAAGAGAACGAATGCTCTAGTTTGCTGAGATTCAGCTGTCACACAAACTGCACTCTTGCATCTAGTATATAGACATTGTAAATGTTGTTCATGTGTCTATACAGACCATAAATGTCTCAAATTATAAAATATGTCCTAAAATGTGAGCTAGCATTTTAGTCATTATCTTTATCAAAAGCTCCTTTCACACAGCAACCCCGGTAAATTACAGTAAAATTTAGGGATGCACCGATATGAACATTTTGGCCGATACCAATAACCAATAATTCTTTGTATTTGAAAGCCGATAACTGCTATATTGGCCGATAAATCTAAATCCAAATTTTTAAATAATTTTTGAGAGTCTGATTACAAAAACAAAAGTCTCACCATTAAAAGCCATGTCCCAAGCACACAATTCTAATTTTATATAGCCTATGACAGACATGCGCTGCACTTTAAATGTGATTAAGTGATTTGACGTGATTTCAATCATATTGTAAGCAATTCAAAACCATCATTGCGAACAGTGCACATCTGAAGTGTCTCAGCTGAAGGAAATAATCTATTATTTATCGGCCACAATTTTTTATCGGGCCGATAACAATAACATTAAAAAAATATATCGGCCAATACCGATATGGTTGCCGATATATTGTGTATCCCTAGTAAAATTACCAGAACGACTTTTCCGGTAAACACACAAATGTGCTGTTCACAAAAGGAACGGCATTACGTGTTTTTACCGCTAAGACATTCACACATCAGTACCAAAATACCGGTAAACTCTGTGATGAGCTGTTTAATGGAAAAGGCGGCAGGGTCACGAGCGTGACAGTCAGATTTCAGTCTAGCACATGTTGACATAGAAAAACAGCTTCGACAGAGCTTTATGATTGACCCAAAGCAGACTTCTTACGTTAGCGCACCTCGTATGTGCTCATACCGCTAATCATGTTCTTTGTTCACACACAGCATCATACCGGTAATTTACTGGTATTATTACAACTTCTCATGCCAGGAAATTGGCAGAACCGATTTTCTGGTATTTTTTAAAAGATCCTGTTCACACATGGGGCAAGATTTACTAACCGCTTTGCCATTAAAAAAAGTATTCTCAGGATTTACTAAAGACACTCATAGCGCTAAAAAGGCGTGGACACAGTTATTTTTGCGGCTGACCTTATTTGCGTATGCATTTGGAGGAGTTTCCCTTTCAGGCACAAAATTTATGGGAGGAAAGAATTTAAATGATTCACGCAATGTGATTTACTAAGGTTTGCGCTAGTCAATTTATTGGTGTTTGCGCCATTATTTAACACCCCAAAAAAGCACATCTTAAACCAGATGCTAATTTGCGCTGCTCTTGGTAGAAAATATCTTGGTTTAGTAAATCTGGCCCTTGATCTCTTAACGGTAATTTACCAGTAAAGACTGTGTGCAAGAAAGGATCTAAAGATTCACACCAAAACTCTTTTATTTTGGCATCAATGCCATCATATCTAGAAAGTGTCACACAGAACTGTGAAAGACTCGATAGATGACAGATGACAGTTTATGAGAGATTAATCCAAAACATTTCAATCTGATCTCAGTGTTTTGAAATTAAACTCATCTTTTACAATAAAACTCAAGAGCTGAAATGTTTCATTACCTGCAAATCAAACTGACAGCATGAAGAAGAGATTCACACAAAATAAGAAATAACATCACAGTTGCTGTCAGTCAGCGCATGCATGTGTGAGTGTGAAACTTACTCCAACGATCTCACTCCCATGTGTTCCAAACATGTATCTGCACGTCCTACAGGCTCTATCCTACCGTTCTCCTCCTCATCCTGCAACAAGTAGAAAACGGTTTAAACCACAATGCATTGCACTAAACAAAAACCTATCCAGCAGTACATGTATTTTTACATTAAACCATATAACATCAATGAATAACAAAATAACAATGTATACATGACATGGCATGACCTGGGTCAAGACTTCTGCCGGAAGCTCTGAAGTTCTTCTTTTTCTAAACAGTTTGAAGGAATTCATCCTCTGTTCATACATGAGATGTTTCACCTGATATACTATGGATCAGGTGAATGGTACACAAGAGCTCATGCTCACTACTGTGTCACTTGATTACCCGAGTAATACCAGACTACCAGTGACACACACACACACACACACACACACACACACACACACACACACACACACACACACACACACACACACACACACACTCTCATTAAAGTTTCAGTAACCAACAGGTCCATGTTCTGCTGCCATGGCACCAATTATATGTTCTCACATACATACTTTCAAAGTCTTTGAAGGTAGTTTTTGTACAATCTTATCTTACAAAAATTTTTGTACAAAAAAACAAACAGAAAAAAAAAAACAAGATAAGAATTAAAGATAAAATGCTTATTCAAAACAAAGGCGTAGCTTGATGATGCCTGGATTTCACGGAGCTTTTATTATGCCACAGACGACCGCTTCCGCTTTTTCCGGTCATGCGTATCGCTGTTTTATCATATTAGATACATGATTTGAGTGTGTTGAAAGTTATGTTATAATGCTTCTCAGTGCGTTCGCTCGGCGGCTACTTGTTGCACACTGCAGTAAGCTAGATCGATATCAGGCATGGTAAAACATGGTACTCGCGGTAAATCATGAACACAAGATTTAAACAATAAGATTAACTGTGTTGAGCTATATAACAATGATTAGTTTTCTGTCAATTAATGTATTTAAACAGTTGCTCACCTGTCTAATAAAACACATAATATATTAAAGCGTCTTTGGTGTTTCCATGGTTACTATAAAATAAAACGGAAATCAAGGGTAACGCAGGGATGATGTCATTGACAGGCGACGCACGGACACGGTCCGTGTCCTGGTTAAAATTGCTTATTTCTCTGCATTTACACATTCTTGGAAACATTTGGGATAATGTAAGTACACAAGTCAACAAAATATATAACATTGTTCTAGTGGTTTTTGGATATTTTAAATCCAAAAATCTTACATATTGTGCCTTTAATTTGATCTCAAATTAATTAATTTAAAGAAGTTATTACTCCACCACCTGCATGACATCATTTACCAACATGGTTGAATGAGTTACGTTGTTGTACGAGAAACGCACCCCTGATTAGTTCGCCCCATGTTGTTTCACTATTACCCTGGTGGTTTATCTAGGGCAGTTGGTCAATCTCTTTTTCTCCGTGACCAAAGGTTTTCAAAAGTGTAATACAGAGGAAAAACACAATGGAAGGAAGTGAAGAAAATAGCTGTGATACATAATACACCCTCTACTGCAGACATAACCATCCCGTCTTATATAACAGCTGTCTGATATGACAAAAGACTGTGTTTGACAGCACCGCTGGCCCTCTGACAACATCCAACATGCTTGAAATGATCAGAGACAGTTGCCAAGCCATTGTCCTTCTCTGATCTGATCCAAACCTTTCCCTCTGCAAAAGCATATTGCAAACAGTACTTATCTGGGTTTCTCTTAAACGGAAATTACTAATTTCATAAGAAAGCAGAGCCTGAACAGTCCGTTTCTATTGACTGCACATCGTTTTCCTCACTTAATATATACATTCAATGGCAAACCCCGATGGGAGAAATCCACATTCACGGGATAAAGGCCTCGTCCTAATTCAGTCAATTATTAGTTTATGTTCGAGCGTTACTCCTGCTCTTATTTTGGTGAGCCTCACTTCAATTTGCTGAGGTGTTGCTATGCATGACAAGAAAAAGGCAGAGAAGGAACTGAGGAAATTGTTTAGACTTTCATTATTAATCAGTGAGAGACAGAAAAACAGTTTCCAACCAAAAGTTTCCATCTATCTATCTATCTATCTATCCGTCTGTCTGTCTATCCATCCGTCTGCTTATCAGTCCATCTGTCTATCCATCCAACCATCCATCCATTCATCCATCCATCCATCCATCCATCCAACCATATCTATCCAACCATATCTATCCAACCATATCTATCCATCTATCTATCTATCCACCCGTCCGTCTGTCTATCCATCCGTCTGCTTATCAGTCCATCTGTCTATCCATCCATCCATCCATCCATATCATCCATCCATCTATCTATCTGCTTATCGGTCCATCTGTCTGTCCATCCATCCATCCAGCCGTATCTATCTATGTATCTATCTATGTATCTATCCATGTATCTATCCATGTATCTATCCATGTATCTATCCATGTATCTATGCATGTATCTATCCATGTATCTATCTATCTATCTATCTATCTATCTATCCGTCTGTCTATCCATCCAACCGTCTGCTTATCAGTCCATCTGTCTATCCATCCATCCATATCTATCTATCTATCCACCCGTCCGTCTGTCTATCCATCCGTCTGCTTATCAGTCCATCTGTCTATCCATCCGTATCCATCCATCCATATCTATCTATCTATCTATCTATCTATCTATCTATCTATCTACCCACCCATCCATCTGTCTATCCATCCGTCTGCTTATCAGTCCATCTGTCTATCCATCCATCCATCCGTATCCATCCATCCAGCCGTATCTATCTATCTATCCATCCATCCATCCATCCATCCATCCATCCATCCATCCATCCATCCATCCAAACACTCAGTGGACTGACAAAGTGGACATGAATGTAAGGAGATACTAAAGAGAAAAACTGATTACTGTGATACAACTGACCTACAGCAGCACCTACTGGAGAGAAACTGAGATCTGAGAGATAGGAGGAGAAAGAGAGATCTATATATAGTCTTATCTCATTAGCAGTCTAAAGCTGAGAGTGATTTATAATCACTGTTTTACCTTTATGATTAATTACAGACACACTCACACACTCCCCTCCTCCACACAAACCCTCTCTTCCTGGATCTTCTCTCTGATACACAGGCCTTGTGTCTCTTCTCTCTCTATAGTCAATGCAATTGATTTCAGTGGTTGCACAATTCTCTGTGTCCAATAAACCCAATATAACACACAAAAATGATCCGCATTATTCAGACCCAATTCACAAAAATGTTTATTTTAAACAGTAGAAAATCTTTGCATGTTTCTTTATAAAAAAGATGAACTATATTTATATTTCAGTTTTTTCATAATTTTAATAAACATTTTAATCTGCACCACTGATCAAAAGTTTGGAGTCAGTACAATTAAAAAAAAAAAATTGTTTTGAAGTCTTTTATGCTGACCAAGGTAGCATTTATTTGATCAAGAATACAGTAAAAACAGTAATATTGCGAAATATTACAACCTAAAATATCTATTTTCTATTTCAATATATTATAAAATGTAATTTATTTGCCACATGATCATTCGTAAATCCTTCTAATATGCTGCTCAAGAAACATTTCTTATTATTACAAATTTGAAAAAAGTTGTGCTGCTTAATATTTTTGTGGATACCGTGATTAATTTTTTTTCAGGATTCTTTGATAAATAGAGTTCAAAATAACACAATTTATTTGAAATGGAAACCTTTTGTGACATTTTAAATGTCTTCACTGATCAATGTAATGCATTGTGCAGAATAAAATAACTAAAAAAAAATCTTACTGACCCCAAACTTTTCAATGGAAGTGCATATGAAGTTTTGAGATATAAGTACCATTACGTCAAACGTTTGATAAACAGAAAATCTATGTAATGGTGCACTTTTATTAAGAAATCTACTGATCATCTCTGTTTACCTGTGGAAATGTTACTAATTTAAATAAAAGCTTTTTGGACATTTTTTGTCCTGTCTCAAGAATCAGTGTGCTTTGCCTTTAAGAAACAGTCCCTCCACATGTGAAGTAAACAACAGCGCTTTAATCTGCTAAGACACGGAATGTGGTTTTGCTGTCAAGTCCAATATAGTTTTTTAACCCCCATCCTTATATTAAGAGCCTCTTTACAAAGTCTGCATTGCATTGTGACAGATTCATGAAACAATCTGTGCAAAAATATGCTGCAAAAAATGTGGACATACTTAAGCCGTTCTTTCCTAACACTGGGATCTTTCTGAAAAATATGGAGAGCAGCAGGCACCACACACAGCCAGAAACTGCTGAACTTTAACACATTTTACTGTTATTTTCTCTGGTGTTTAGCAATAATAGGATCTATCATGCTTTCCACTGATTGCCTAACCATGACTGGCCTACCCAAGTATCTGATCTCCCAATAGGCACCACTTGCATCTGACTTCGGTCTGAAGTCAAACATTTGAGGAAATTTACAGATTAATTTTTACAGTCTGGTTTTAATAAATGCTCTACTGCTGTACTTGACAGAAACTTTTTAAAATGTAGAATGTAGAAACATGACCATTAAAATTAAGGCTGCACAATTAAATCAAAATAAAACCGAAATTGCGATATGACAGTGTGATTATCAAATTGCAAAGGCAGAGATTTAATTAAATAAATAAATGTGATGCATGTTTCAAGAGTTATTATTATTATTATTATTATTATTATTATTATATGTTTTTGGCCAAATTGTGCAGCCTAACAAACAAGCAGAGCAAACACATTTTTAAAATCATTTTTTATAAGAAAAAAAAATAAATAAATAAATATCACAATTAGATTTTACATGATATATGGGAATGTGGATCATTACTGTCCCAACCTGTTCTTGTCGCTCCAGCCAGCAGTCCACCATGGGATGATTGGCGCTGAGTGAGGAACGGGCCTTCTCACGCTGAAACTCTTTCTGATTGGACCACTGCCCTGCATCACGAGGAAGACTACGATATGTGTCGACACCTTTGCCCTGAAGAGAGTGTGAAAGACAGGGAAAGATAGATGGGTAAATTAATTAGCAATAAATTATATCATATTCTTAGCTCCCTGTTGATTCCCTACTCAGTAAACTGTTGAAAAAGTAATAATAATAATAATAATAATAATAATAATAATTATTCACATAAAGATGGAAGGTTAGATTACAATTTAATATACTAGTAAACTGCCATGTATGCCCCAATTTTTTTTTTTTGTACTGTGCTGACAGATAAGAAAAGGCTGTAAATCAAAGCCTAATACTGCAAAGGAATAACTGAGATGAGAGGGAGAGTGTGTGAGCGAGTGAAATCCATAACTCATTGTCTGGAGAGTTTTATGACTAGCATTGACATAAGCATTACTCTGCTAAAAGAAGAAAAGACAGAGAAATGATGGTCACATCAGCAAACAAATTAAATTAACTCACACACGCACACAATAAATTTAACACAAATGGCAGCACAACATTCTCTGCCGTCACGTGGCTTGTTTTATAGAGCTCTTAATGTTTGTGAGACGTGGGGCTGTGAACCCTTCAGAAATGACAGTAAATATTCAGAGGTGTCGTAAAGGGTGACGTGACCTCTGCCACTAAAGATGACAGATTTATCTGATATGATCTGAGAAACGACACCAGCAGGAACCCAATGGCCTCAAAAGCAGCAATACCGCATTACAGCTCAGAGAGTAAATTCAGCCGCCCTCTTAGCACTTACTACCTCTAGATATCTTGACAACCTTTGTGTGAACATTAAGAAGCTTAAACGGTCAAATACAAACAAAATTAAAGCTGCAAGCAGTGATGAAAGGGCCCTCGCACCCGTGCCACCAACACCCGGTGGCTTTAGGAAAACAGAGCATGGTGGGCAATATGCATTTAAGTATATAAAAATAGGAAGACTACGTCAGTCATTTGTATTTACCACACTTCCTGCTACCAGCTGGTGGCGCTATGACTATAGCTAAATTTTGGCGTGTAGATGTCTTCAGGCCAGGGCACTTATCAAACGTGAAGTTTGGGGCAGATCGGACATCGTATGCTTGAGTTACAACAACTTCCTGTTTCATGACGATAATAGCATGCTTTAGCACTCAGCTAAGTGTTGCTAGCATGTTTTTGAATGTTTCTAGCATGTTTAGTACTCAATTGCATATTTTAGTATGTTGCTAGTAGTGCATCACAGTGTTAAACACGTCACTTCCTGTTGCCAGTGGGTGGCGCTATTACTATAACTGAATATTGTCATGTAGATGTCTTCAGGCCAGGACTCTAATCAAACATGTGAAGTTTGGGGCAGATCGGACATCGTATGCCCGAGTTACAAAAACTTCCTGTTTCATGGCGAAACAGAACTTTGTCAGACCGCCACGGAATAATAATAGACTGAGCAATTACAATAGGGTCCACACACACACACCATCGGTGCTCGGGCCCTAATTACCCCGTCTTGCAGAGTGTTCAGGTAAATACAGTCAGTTTTGGAACACAAATATTTGAGAGAAAGCATGTTGTGTAACAGTATATTGGATCTGTGCATAAGCTCTTAAAGTGACAGCAGCCTAATATTCCTGCTGCTGTCTGTCATGTTAATCAAAGAACAAAACACAAAGAGAAAAACATTTTTTGTAACTTTAATTGTAAGCATTAATCTGTATTCAATTTTTACAATGAAAACTATTCAGTGTTATTTTACTTTTGATTACTTTCATTTCTGTAGTATTCCTTACCTAAATATACTGTTAGAAACTTAAAGCCATGTTTATTTCATTTGTCTCTTTATTGTATTTATTTGTGCTATCGTTTGCAATTTGTTTATTTGTTCTTATTTTATTAGTTTACTTGTCTTTTTTTGTTGTAAATGTAGTTCAACGATTAAAATAAAGCCTCCCTGTTCTGTGTGCGAGTTATTGCAATAAAATTACCCTAATTATCAAAAAATTATGAGATAATAACAAGTTATCTGTATGGCGGTATATATGGCAGTTTTCCCTGTGGTATCGAAAATGGTATTGAATATCGATATTTTTCAAGGTGTCGTATTGAAGTTGGAAATTCCAGTATCGTGACAACACTATATCCCACTGACTTTCATTTTATGGACAAAAAACTCTTGTTTCGAACAAGAATGTCATATAGGTTTGGAATGACATGAGGGTGAAAAAATTATGACAGAATTGTAATTTTTGGGTGAACTATGCCTTTAAAGGTCTGTTCACACCAAGGACAATAACTATAACAATAACTATATTGTTTTAAGAAATCGCATGAATCATAAAAGATTTTTAAAAAAAAATTCCAGTTGATGACTGATAAAAACATTGACAGCCAATCAGAATCCATCCTGCTTTAAAGAGCTCGAGCATTTAAAGCAACAGACAGCATTACTGCAGTGCGTGCTTACAACAAACAGGATGATATCGAGCAATGGTGTGGACTCTAATATAGTTATCGTACTTGGTGCGAACAGGCCTTAAGTCACTTATGTTCTTCAAATGCAAAGGTTTAGAGCTTCATAACCAAGTCATACCTTCCTTTCCAGGCTGTTGGTGCCAGTGGAGAAACGTGGTTTCAGGAAGCCAGCGGTGGTGGACCAACGTGTGGGGTTTTTCCTGGAAGGTTCTTCGGGTTGCGTGCTCGGCTCAGAGAAAGACATCGCTGTCAGGTTTAACAACGCCGGGTCGCTACTGCGACGAACATGCAAAGGCATGTCTGTGAGAAAGGAAAGACACAATGAGTGACACAAAAAAAACAAAACTTCCAGAGCAGAGGCACATATCAAAGTTTCAAAGACCTAGACTATCAGATTCTCTTACTGGTTCGTAGTGTGGATGTGGTGACCTCTATCTCACTGTGGGGCAGGTACGGCTGGAAGGCAGATAGTGGGGTGGAGGTCGATGGCTCTCCAGAGAAGAGCTCAGGCGACTGTGTGCCCGTGGAACTCGCGCTCGTGCCGTCACCTCCGACATGAGGCTCTTGTTCGTCAAACACCGCAACCAACTGCAAAGAGAAACACATAGACAGAAAGAGTGAGAATGATGCATTTACATTTAAGAGAGTGAAAAGTAATAAGGCTCAACAATAAGGATCAACAATAAGGCTCTGTCAGTGACAACAAGTCGGTAAGAAATTTTTCAGGCCAGTCACTTGCTGTTTCAGATCAGTGCTGCGTTGCCACTGAAAATCATATATCATTGATGTTTTAAATCCATTTTTATTATCCAAACTCAAACATATTTTTGTGATGTATTCTGCTTATTTGTCACTAAAATAATGTTGCCTAACTGGTTAAAATGAATGAGGTTTGGACAAAATTGCAAAAATGGCATGTGTAATACAATAATTTTCCAACAAAAGTGTGTTATAGCTATTTAATTTTCTAGATTGTAACAAAGTTTATATTTGTAAAGAAAAAAAAAAATGTACTGAAGAAAACTATGTTGGTAAGACTTTACAATAAGGTTTAATATATTAACATTAGTTAAAGCATTTGGTATCATGAACTAATAACGAAAATAATTCAAGATGAAATAATCTTTTAATCTTTTATTAATCTAATTCGTGTTTGTTCATAATATATCTAATGTTAATTTATACAACTTGAAATTATTATGTAACACTGAAGACTGGAGTAATGGCTGCTGAAAATTCACTTGGCAACCCAGGAATAAATTACATTTTAAAATATATTAAAATAGAAAACAGTTATTTCAAATTGTAATATTTCACAATATTATTGTAATTACTGTATTTTTCATTAAATGCAGTCTTGGTGAGCATAAGAAACTTTTGACAGCACAAAAAAAAAATGTATTACTGAGCCCTGAATAAGACAAATGATCCCATACATATTTATCAGTGTGACGGTTCACATTATGTTGTCATTAAGAACCATTGCGAGCACTAAGATGCATTATGTGTAGTGTGATATGCTGTAGGCTTTACCCAAAATCTCAATGGCATCATAATCACACAATCTGACCAGTGCCAACAATCATAAAAGACAACAAAAAACATGATCGCCAGCTTTTGACAATGTAGTGCTTATAAAAACTTGATTATTCCTGTCCACATGGAGTCATGCAGCTTTATGAAGTCTGAAGAGAGCTTCAGCATGTGTGTGGTGTCCTCATTTAGAGCAGGACGCTCTCATCACCGTGTCCCTCAAGACACTAGAGTATTTGGGACAGAAGGAAACATCTCAGCTACAAAGTGAACATCTGGTCTCAATTATGTGTGTGTGTCAACATGAACGATAATGCTTGCAGCACTGGTTCAGTGGGTAGGTTGAAATGGTTGGACACACCCAGTGCATTTGAGGTTTGGACTGACTGATGGAGGTCTGGACCAATCACAGGAGTGCTGCTGAAGGGCACATTACCCAGAATCCACAGGGATGGTCCTCCTTTGAGGCTTTTTGTGAGTATGTTTTGCAATCCAATCTTGGATGTGGGAAATCAAGCACTAAAATGTGTGTGTGCGTGTGACCTTTCTTCATTTCTTTAAGATGATTGCTAATGTCTGTCAGAAAATGAGTGTTAATGTCTGTTTTGTATATCATTTTTTGAGAAGAACGGTCTGGATTCTCTCAAACATGACACTTCTGGAAACGCATTCATGGGAACAGGCATTTACGCTGAGCATTAACTATTTGAGCGCATTTACATTACACGTATATTTTTGCTTTGCAATGTTAGATTTATATGACCAGCAGTGACGCTTCCAGTGTTTCACAGCAGATCTTCTGAGTGCAGCCAGAGGTTCACACACACACACACACACACACACACACAATGAAACGGCCCACAGAAACCTATTTACCTGTGACACACGTTCCCATGAGACAGATCTACTCTCAGCACGTTTGAAGCCTAAACACTAAAGCTGCTTTCTCTCTCGCTTGCTCTCTCTCTCTCTCTCTCTCTCTCTCTCTCTCTCTCTCTCTCTCTCTCTCTCTCTCTCTCTCTCTCTCTCTCTCTCTCTCTCTCTCTCTCTCTCTCTCTCTCTCTCTCTCTCTCTCTCTCTCACACACACACACACACACACAGAGAGAGACAGACACTAAATGGGGACATATCATAGACTTCTCTTGTTTTTATATACAGCCAATTATAAATCTTAGACAAACCCAAAACCCACACCCTAAAAAAATAAATAAAATAAAAGTGCATTTTAAAAATGAAAAAACACATTTACGTTATTTAAATACAAACGAGGACACGTTGAATGACCCCAAAGGTTTTGCCAGATTCACACACACTTATGAGTATATGATATTTTCCCCACTTAAGAAACAAAAGGGCAGTGCAGAGAAGAAAAAGAGAGATGGAAAACAATAGAGATGAAGGGGAAAGATATATGAAGACATGATGAATGTCTTTAGCTGCAGTGTGTGTGTGTGTTTTCTTACGGTTTCAAACGCTCTAGACCTCAATGAACTTTAACATTACAAATAACACTGCAGTGCTGTTCTTCATAAGGTTGAGTAATTCTTTACTGGTTACCTAAACAAACATGACACCTCATGTATTACTGATACACACAGAGAGAGTTCCTGAAAAATTGAGAAATTCCTCCATGTGTTTCACAATGGCTCTAAAAACAAGAACTCACTGACCCAAATCGCATCTTACAAACATCTTCCACACACACTGGAGGTCAACAGAGGTAGTGTGCTGACAGGAAGTTCCCAGGAGAACATTTGTATACTTCCTGTGTGGATATTAATTTCCTCTCTTGAAAAGGTTGTGATCTTTGAGCTTCACAATCTGTTGAACTCATCTCATTCTGACACACACAATGCCCTATAGCTTAGTTTACACATAACTGACCATATGAGTCTGAACCCGACCAAAGGAGAGGAGACCACAGTTCATCTTCAGCTGGATAGCTACGCCTGTAAAATCTGGTTGGATGAACAATTTTCAAAGCCACTGTAAAACAGCCAATACACACACAAACATGTTGGGTTTCCATGTTTTATGGGGACTTTCCATAATGATTTTATACTGTACAAACTGTATATTTTATCCCCTAACCCCAAACCTACCCATCACAGAAAACTTTCTGCATTTTAACATTTTCAGAAAATATAATTTAGTATGATTTATAAGCTGTTATCCTCATGGGGATCAAAAAATGTTCAGATTCAGGTTAATGTAGTAATGCATTAGGTATCTAGCAATAAACAATATTTTTTACAGCATTTATAAATGTAGGTTTATAATAATCTATACTAAACATTTTTAACATTGACGTTGTAGAAGTTAAACATTAATGCATTATGAACAAACATTATTAACATTGAACAATATTAGAATTAAAAATTAGCCATTAGCCTACATTAATAAATACTGTAAAAGTTTATTTGTTCAGTGTTAGTTCATGATACCTGATGCATTAAATACTGTTAACAAACTGAAACCTATTGCAAAGTGTTACCAGAATTGTTCATTAATGATTAACAACAATGTTAATTATTTACTGAACATTTTTCTGTTGTATTGTTACGTATAAGTTAACCATGTATTTTACATGGATTATGGTGTATATACATATACATATATAATATAGTATAATTTTATATATATATACACACACACACACACAATTATCTTATATATTTTATATTTTGTGTGTGTGTGTGTGTGTGTGTGTGTGTGTGTGTGTGTGTGTGTGTGTGTGTGCATGTACAGCATAGATTTTAGTTAGCATGACTGACAACACACCCACAAACCATGATTTGCAACATGCTAGTCAGTGGCAGGTGGTATTTTAATGGGGATATTCTCATTCTAAAAAGTATTTTATTTGACAAGACTTGTTTTAATATTAATATTCTTAGTCTGTTTTGCTAAAAAAAATACATTTCAAATGCGTATATATCTACTAAACGCATGGCATTTTCTTCAACATGAGCGTGTTAGCATATAGATAAAGACCATATGGACTAAAGGCCACACAATTGCATTTTTGCATTTCATGGGGTCCTTAAGAATTTTTTTTTCCGCGTTGTGCCTAGCCACATCCCGTAACCCATGTAAACCCACTGTCACTGTAAACAGTCTCTCGTGGCTCATTGCTTCAATCCCTCATGAGGCCTGTTGCTAATAGAAACAAGTTTGTGTTTGAGATGGCCACACCAGCTCGCTGTCCTTAAAGGGATAGTTCACCCAAAAATGAAAAAGTTATCAGTTACTCACGCCGTCATTCCAAACCCGTAAGACTTTCATTCATTTTCGAAATACAAATGTGATGTAACAGATATCAAAGCGATCGTGTCTCTTCAGAAAATTTGGAATAAACCGCTCAATTCATGTGGATTAATTTTAAGATCTCTTTATGAACTTTTTGAAGCGTCAAAGTGGTAGTTGCGTAGCTGTCAATGAAGGGACAGAAATCTGTAGTTTAAAGATGAACTAAAGTCTTACGGGTTTGGAACGACAGAATTTTCATTTTTGGGTAAACTAAACTTTTAAATTATAACATGTATGCAATAATTCACTGGTTATTAGTGTCGGTCACACTCTTCATGAACATACACACGTTACAGATCATGTGGTCAGAAGCGAACGAAACACTGCTAGCAGCGCCAATTCACAAACACTTCCTGTTAAGACGCCACCACTCACACACTTCCTTAAGCATTGAGGAAAACATCCACACAAACACCGTCTGACCAGAAGCAGCACGTTTAGATGCTTGAACGTCCTGTTTATAACCGGCGACCGCTTCCTGTCCAGGAGAGGATAGAGGACGTTATCACAGAAGGGGGCAGAGCAACACTAACATAAAAGAGCTTTTATGTTGCTCAATACCTGACAGAAGGCCAAACAAAAGCAGTTTCATTGTTTTAAGACATTGCAAAAGAAGTGGTGGGATGGAGGGAGAGAGAGGGATGGAGAGAGAGAGAGAGAGAGAGAGAGAGAGAGAGAGAGAGGGGGAGAGGGGGAGAGGGGGGGAGAGAGAGAGAGAGAGAGAGAGAGAGAGAGAGAGGGGGAGAGGGGGAGAGAGAGAGAGAGAGAGAGAGAGAGAGAGAGAGAGAGAGAGAGAGGGAGAGAGAGAGAGAGAGAGAGAGAGAGAGAGAGAGGGAGAGAGAGAGAGAGAGGGAGAGAGAGGGGGAGAGAGAGAGAGGGGTGATGCATGTCTAGGCAATTCACAGCTGAATCTTTGGCGCCCTCTACTGTCTTCTAGCAGAACTGCATAGGAAGTTTGATTCACACAGAAATTAATTTTTATAATATTTAAGAAAGTAATACTTGTTATTCAGCTTGAAAAGGCATTGCACCACAATAAATGTTAAAGAAAAAAATACACACCGTTTAAAAAAAAAAAAAAAAAAAACCCTGAAAAATCATAATATAATGCTAATGTGATAAAATCACTTAATCAAATAAAATGTAAAAACGTATATTCCATTTTTAGTATTTTTTCAAATACTAAAACTTCACATGGTACATGCAAAGAGAAAGGAACAGATCACAAAGAAATATTCTTACACCATTAATGCAAAAAACTGAGGAATGAGTATGTTTCTGTGTTAAAATTACTATAATAATATATAATATTTAAAAAGTCCTAACATACACTACAATACCATTCAAAAGTCTGGGGTTGGTAAGATTTATTTGGATGTTTTTGAAAGTCGTCTCTTATGCTCACCAAGGCTGCATCGATTATCAAAAATACAATAAAAACAGTAATATTGTGAAATATTATTACAATTTGTACGCTTTTTTTATGATTTTGAAAGTCGTCTCATGCTAACCAAGGCTGCAATTATTTGATCAAAAATATAATAAAAACAGTAATATTGTAAAATATAATTACCATTTAATTTTTTATTTTATTTGAATATATTTGTAATATTTTTGGGAGATTTTTTTGAAAGTGGTCTCTTATGCTCACCAAGGCTGCATTGATGATCAAAATACAATAAACATAGTAATATTGCGAAATATTATTACAATTAACTTTTTTAGATTTTAAAACAATGCATTATTTTTAATAATTTAAAATATAATTTGTTATATTTAATAAATTATCAATGTTGAAAAAAATGTGCTGTGGATTTTTTTTTTTTGATGAACAAAGTTTATTTGAAATTGACAATTTTGTAACATTGTATATGTCTTTATTGTCACTTCATGCATCCTTGCTGAATAAAAGAATTAATTTACATAATAAAAGAGATGAAAAGAAAACAACCATGCTGAATAAATTGTCTGAAAAACTAAAAAAAACTAAACAACTGAAAATATAGCCACAGAGCAAAAGCTAAAGAAAACAAAACTAAAATGAATAGACAAAAAAAAAAAAAAGTAAATTAAGAATACAAAATTATGCGTGTATGCATATATTTGTGTG
Organism: Coreius guichenoti; assembly: GCA_039654105.1. Taxonomy (NCBI): domain Eukaryota; kingdom Metazoa; phylum Chordata; class Actinopteri; order Cypriniformes; family Gobionidae; genus Coreius; species Coreius guichenoti. The sequence continues at coordinate 10,687,270 of CM077175.1, forward strand.
TTTAGCCTGAAAGTACACATTAGTTTACCACAGACCATTATAAAAATACTTATGGACCATTAATATTAGCCAGTCCACATTTCTGCACAAAGTTTTACATACACGTGTGAGTTTCTGTGCTTTTGTGTGATTGCAGATTGAGTGAGTCACACTAAGCCACATTAAAGCTGTATTGTAGCACTTCCTGTTTGTGGACAGTGTTTCCTGTGACCACAGGTGCAGTCTGAGTCATTCAGTCAATCTGTGTGAGATACCAGGATGTGACAAACACTGGCCGACAGAAGTAATGGCCTTTATATGGTAAAACTAGACACGATCAGCTATAAATGTGTGAGCATAACTCTGGTGGTATGATCTCACGCGCTCCTTCAGGCACAGATGTGAAGTGTCTTTTATTTCACACCGAGAACTAAAATAACACACACACGCCCAGACACACCCACCACATCAAACACACAACTACATTCTAGCAAAGTGTCTGTGGTCTCGGTAAGCCGATATCATCTGTTCTGGGTCAGCAACATGTAGAAATGTGGAAAAGACAGTGCACTGCCTGCGTTTGGCCAGAGGGGGGCAGAGTCACCGTGCAGACCGCAGTCTGAAGAGGTCTAGACAGACATTCACCTAAACACAAAGCCAGAAACCAAAATCCCTCCTCCTTGCTATTTTATTCATTCATCCATTTTGCTTATTAAACGTTCACAACTGTTCATTTTAAAGACTTTAAATATACAGTACTACTAATTAGAGATGCACCAATATGAAAGTTCTGTCTGATACCAATGAGCCAATAATTATTTTCATGTTATGGCCAATAACTGATTCAAATTCTGTAGTATTTTGTCAAAAACTAAAATAGAACACTAAAAACTAAAATCAATTGTTTAAATGTTTTAATATTTAAAAATAATATAATAACAGTAATAATCTTTTTTAAATAATTATTAGTTATTATTATTATTATTGTTGTTATTTTTAAATATTTTTTATATTCTTATTGAGGGACCCAAGCCATATAATTATTAATAGAATTATAATCTCTCAATAATAATAATAATAATAATAATAATAATAATAATAATAATAATAATAATAATAATCATCATCATCATCACAATCAAATAATAACCTTAATTAATATTCTACACTATTTTGTCAGAATAAACTAAAAATAAAACACTAAAAACTAAAATCAATTGATTTAAATGTTAGTTAATTTAGGCATCACAACATCATAACGTCCAATACCATGAAAGATATTTATTTAGATTTTTGCTAAAGATTACACAACAGTGTTATTAAATTATTAGCATTTCCCAAGATTACTTTTATTTACTTTTTAAAATGTAAAAATAGGGGAAATGAGCATGAAAATTGAATATCCAGTATCAACAGTGTGATGTATTAAATTTGAAAAAGAAAACCTCTAACAGCAGGCTAATAACCAATATGGTACCGATATATCATGCATACCTACTTCTAATGTATCAGACTAGTATTTCCAAGTTCCACATAGAATCTGCACACATTTTCCTTTTTTGTTTAGTTTTGCATCAGTTCATCTGTGGGATTCTGTGGAATTCTAAGGAATCCATCTGAATATGGTCAAATGTGTTAAATGGAACAGAGTACTTTACTCCTATTGGTGAAGCTAAAGGTATTAGCAAGTTAACTCAATTATTTAACTAAACAAACACACAAAAGGAGGGAAATGTGTAGAATTTTCGGAATGACAGAAATTTGTGGAAACTTCTGCAAGACACAGATTCCATACAGGCCTAGTGATGCCTCAATAGAAAGAATCAGTGAAGTTTAGAGCAGTGTGTGGATGTGTTTGTGAGACCATCCTCAAATTAGGTCATGGTTATTGGGAGACAAGAGTCATCTGATACCTGTAACTAAAATACATACTACAAAACCAACATACACACACACACACAGGAGCGCTGCCTGTTTTAGAAGAGAATGCGAGCAGTGTGTGTTTGAATGAGAGAATGCACGTCTCACTCTGTCTTTGTCATCAGCCACATCACACAGAACATCATCCAGGTCCAGAATTCCTCCATCACCGTGTTCCAGCCGGTACACCTGAACCCAGTACTCTTCACCCTGAGAGAGAGAGAGAGAGAGAGAGAGAGAGAGAGAGAGAACGAACATGTTCAACTTTTGTTTGACTTGAACTTAAGTGAAAGTATTTCTACCACAGCAGGACCTCAAACACACAAACACACACACAGAGACTCCATTAGGACACTCTAATCAATGAGGAAGAGCACACACACATAATGAGGGTTTAACTAATCAGGATAATGCACCTGAATCCAGACCATCACCCAGACAGGACCCCCCCCCCCCACACACCCCACACACACACACACACACAAAATCAGAGCATAGAGACAGACAACAGAGAGCAACTGAAGTTCAAAGTCACAGAGAACATGAACTGAAATATTGGGTAGCAACAGCTGTCAATCAAAACTGAAATGCATTTTCCAGTCAGGGGCCTGTAATAATAATAATAATAATAATAATAAAAAAAAAAAAATTATAATAATATTATTATTATTATTCAATGAATAAGTAATGTTTAATATAACCATGTTTTATATAAATAATATTAAACGAATAATATATATATATATATATATATATATATATATATATAAAAATAATAATAAAAATAATAATAAAAGATAATTGTATACAATATATATAATATATTTATAATTATATATGTTTTATAAAATATAATACTATTTAATAATATAATAAATTATATAATTTTCAATAATATCAATAATAAAATGTACAATATTTTATATAAATAATAGTATGCATTACTTATATAAAATACAATTTTTATTAAATATTACTTATACACTCACCTAAAGGATTATTAGGAACACCTGTTCAATTTCTCATTAATGCAATTATCTAATCAACCAATCACATGGCAGTTGCTTCAATGCATTTAGGGGTGTGGTCCTGGTCAAGACAATCTCCTGAACTCCAAACTGAATGTCAGAACGGGAAAGAAAGGTGATTTAAGCAATTTTGAGCGTGGCATGGTTGTTGGTGCCAGACGGGCCGGTCTGAGTATTTCACAATCTGCTCAGTTACTGGGATTTTCACGCACAACCATTTCTAGAGTTTACAAAGAATGGTGTGAAAAGGGAAAAACATCCAGTATGCGGCAGTCCTGTGGGCGAAAATGCCTTGTTGATGCTAGAGGTCAGAGGAGAATGGGCCGACTGATTCAAGCTGATAGAAGAGCAACTTTGACTGAAATAACCACTCGTTACAACCGAGGTATGCAGCAAAGCATTTGTGAAGCCACAACACGCACAACCTTGAGGCGGATGGGCTACAACAGCAGAAGACCCCACCGGGTACCACTCATCTCCACTACAAATAGGAAAAAGAGGCTACAATTTGCACGAGCTCACCAAAATTGGACAGTTGAAGACTGGAAAAATGTTGCCTGGTCTGATGAGTCTCGATTTCTGTTGAGACATTCAGATGGTAGAGTCAGAATTTGGCGTAAACAGAATGAAAACATGGATCCATCATGCCTTGTTACCACTGTGCAGGCTGGTGGTGGTGGTGTAATGGTGTGGGGGATGTTTTCTTGGCACACTTTAGGCCCCTTAGTGCCAATTGGGCATCGTTTAAATGCCACGGCCTACCTGAACATTGTTTCTGACCATGTCCATCCCTTTATGACCACCATGTACCCATCCTCTGATGGCTACTTCCAGCAGGATAATGCACCATGTCACAAAGCTCGAATCATTTCAAATTGGTTTCTTGAACATGACAATGAGTTCACTGTACTAAAATGGCCCCCACAGTCACCAGATCTCAACCCAATAGAGCATCTTTGGGATGTGGTGGAACGGGAGCTTCGTGCCCTGGATGTGCATCCCACAAATCTCCATCAACTCCAAGATGCTATCCTATCAATATGGGCCAACATTTCTAAAGAATGCTTTCAGCACCTTGTTGAATCAATGCCACGTAGAATTAAGGCAGTTCTGAAGGCGAAAGGGGGTCAAACACAGTATTAGTATGGTGTTCCTAATAATCCTTTAGGTGAGTGTATACTGAATATATTATTATTATTATTCAATGAATAAGTAATATTTAATATAAATAATAATATGTATTCTTACTGTAACTATTTTGAATATTATTGATATTATAAATGAGGCATATAACTGTAGGAATGACCAGAACATCATAGAGCCTATTTTTAACAGAATTATAATGCCCAATAATAATAATAACTTAAATTAAATTTTTAAAAATAATACAAATTAATATAATTAAAAATAATAATATTTATTAGGATGCTAAACGGTACAGGTGCTACGTGCCAAAGTTTAGGGGTTTAAAAAAAACGACAAAAAACTAAATCAGAAAAAAATCAGAGTATAAATACAGTTTCATCACAGAGTCAACACAATCTACAATAAGTAAACTAATCATTTTGCTAGCCAATCAAAAGTCATGTCGTCACAACGCAACAAGGTTGTGAACCAATCAGCACTGACTCTACCTGCTTAGCCGCGCCCCTTTCCTCCCTGAGTCTCTTCTGCAGAGAGAAGTGATGCTTCCACATCTCTAAACATCACAATATGTCTTTCTCCACACACAAAAAAAGAGCAGACCAGGCTAAAAACCCTTTCTGTCTCCTCTTCATTCCTTTCCTCCTCTCAGCTCAGAAGCAAATAGTCCTAAACGAGGACGCGTTCAGTAACGTGAGAAGTTCACTCTCAGAAAGACCCGCGTGTGTAAGCTGAGAGGATTGTGTTGTCAAAGACAAGTAAGTGTATCTGATACAAGAGAGTCCATGTCTTATTGAGCATCCGAGAAGGAGAGACATGTACACAGCAACCGGATATTCAAACTTACTTTACACTGCTATCCTTACTGTGTTTGCGTGGGTGTATATGTGTGATGTTTATTAATGCTTTGGTAATGTAATCCCTTACTTATGATGCTAATAAAGCTTCGTAAAATCTCTAGACAGAGAAAGCACATGTCCGCTAACTCAAACATGCAGTCCAACAAGGGAACGTCAGTCTCCACCAACAGAGAGCAAAGTGTTTTCATGAGAAAGAGTCTTTATAAAGCCTCTTTTTTCAACAAACTGGCTCTCTTTCTGCAGGATACAGGAAATAAGAGTCATTTCACAGTGCAAACTCGCACACACTCGTGTTCGGCTTAATGAGTGTTTACTCTGAAGAGGTATGCGGGCATTTGAAATGTTTCAAAATGTGACAAAAAAAAAAAAAAAAAAAAAAACAGTAAGGAATGTGTCCTTACCGTTGTTTGTCACATTTTGAAACATGAAAATTGCCATGTAATTCACAGGCTGGTTCAGAGTGTTTACAGAGTTAGGACAACAGACAACATGATATATACAGTAGAATACACAGTACACAGGGCTGTGCGATTAATCGAAATCGGGATGTGAGCTTGCACGGCTTCTGAACTGCAGAAAGCACGTTTTTTCCGCCAGCCCCCACAGTGTGCATTTTGAACAGAACAGAGTGGGTTTACTGTTACGACATGGAAGAAAGCACAGAAACAGTGAAGGTGAATTCAGGACAGGATAAGGACTTGGCGGCAAAAAAAAAAAAACACCACAACAACATCCGTGATTTGGGAATATTTTGGATACAGGAGAGATGATGCATCACAGAGCCAGGTAATCTGCAAGACCTTTCATTGCAGCAAAACAGAGTAGGGCCAGTCAGACAGAACGCATTGTTGCGATTAAAAGTTAAAAACTGAACTTCGTTTACCACCGTGGAGAACACCGTGTCATGCTCGGGATGCTGCAAAAGACACGAGATGCGAGTGCAATGGTTACAGACGTCAGTCTAAAGCATGTTTGGAGATTGGAGATTTGGAGATTTGAATCATTTTGAAAAGAAGAGATTCGATTTAAGAAGAGTTATGAATACGTTTGACATGCAATTCCATTCAAGAAGACATGCCATTCCATTTGAGAATATAACATTCAATAAGATTTAACAGGAAAGGAGATTTGATAAGATTCAATTTGAGAAGAGATTCAATATAACGGAATTCATTTTAGTTGCAGATTTGATTCAGGAAGAAAACATTTGACTTAAGAGACCTGATTTCATTAGATTCGAGTGATTGAAGCAGCTACATGACTCTAGGGTTAAACGCCCAGAGACTTAAGGCCGGGACACACCAAGCCAACGGTTGGCCGGTGGGCAATGTTGGGCCATTTTTTTTTTTTTTTAGTTTTTCTGTGTGTTCCGCACCATTGGCTCTAGTCAGGCATCGTAGGGTTTTTTTTGCTGGCAGATTGAGCATGTTGAATCAGCGTCGGGCCGTCAGTGAGACCAAGAACTCTGATTGGCTGTTCAGCTTAGCGAACGAGCCAGCGCAAAAAATCAAAAGCAAAAGTGATGAGCAAAGAAGTCAAGACGGTACAGACAAAAGGCTGTTATAATTTTACATCATCTTACCTGAGCATTCGAATGCACAAATATTTTCATATTAACATGAGCTGACTGGAATGAAGAAAGTGATCAGTGTGACTGATATTCAAAATGGTAAGCAAGAGCTACTTTGTTTACGGTTTGTATATCTGCAGTCCTAGCTTTGGTTTCCCTTTTTGAATGACAAAAATAGACTATCGATACCTGCTGATATAGACAGAAATTTACTTACACGCAGGCGCAGAACGCACATGCTAGTTGACAGTCAGGTGTGTTCAAGTGCAGCTTTTTGGCCCAGACGCAGCCGACGAGAGGCGTCAACACAGTCGCTGCTAACTCTTTAACGGTGGCTTTGTGTTCTGGGCTTTAGTGTACATTTACACGACAACGATTACCTAAAACAGTTTTTCATTTGGGATTTTGAAAAGTTTTGTGGTACAGAAGACAACATTGTTGAAACAATCCCGTTCACACGGATCCGCGAAAATGACTACAAACACTGTATTATTCATGCCAGACCAGTAGTTGGCGGTCACTTTGTAAAGAAACCCTAGAATGAACATGTAATACGCATGCACATGGAGACGGTAATTTCAAAAACTTGTCATGTAAATGAACGGCCAAAAAGTTTTCAGTTTTTATTTAAAAACGGTTTTGTATAAACACCCCCTTATAATCATTATTATAATCACAGAAAAAATGCCTGAAACTCTCATCTGTGTGTGAGGTCAATGCAACTTTATCCCTGAGAAAAAAATAAATAAATAAAAAAGGACACTCTAATGGTCTTTAAAAGTCTTATATACTTTCAGCTTCAGTCTCTCTCAATGGCTATTTGGCCGAAATTATAGTCGCTCTGATTTCGACCCCAAAGTCCCTAGTTCCTGGGGAAAGTTCCTGCGGTAGAAACGCGGCTTATGATTCCATGAAGAACCTCCATCCATGATGGAACCTTTCCATTCCACAAAGACTTCTTTATAGTGGAAAAAGGTTGTTCACACTAAGAAAAAAAATGGATCTTTTCAAAATTGATCACAAAAAAATCATTCTTCTTTTGCATCACTGCGAAAACCCCTTTTTGGAACATTTATTTTTAAGAGCGTGTACATAAATCTGTAATAAAGTATTTCCCATCATCATAATAACGAATAAACCAGCTTGTGTTTGCGAGTTCAGTTCAATAATAAAATAAAATGTTTCCTTATTATCTTGATTTGGAGGCTTTTTCTCAGCAAAGTATTTACACAATTATTAATGAATTAATCTGCAAAACAAGTAATTCATTCCAACTTCACACCAAGGCTTAAAACACTGAAAAATCGCACCGAAATCTCTAAACCTTTGCCCCACTCTCCCTTTCATAAGCATATCTGTACACCAGCACAGAGGAGCAAATCCCTGTAGCACAGCTGCACTCTTACATAACCTATTCACAATGCTGTCTGATGTGTTCAGATTTCTGCATTTTATTCTTTCATTCTGTCTTTCTTTGTCCAACGTTTTAGAACAGATGACACTGAACCGATAAACTCGCTCTCCAGCCGAGCTGCTCTTCCCCAGAACGCACATACGCACAAAGTCATTTCAGCTACAGACTCAATTAAGTCACATCCATTAATGCCTCATCTAAGAGTTAAAAATAGAACGTCCGTTAACACTCATCTGTCTTCAGCTGGATCTGCAGGCAGAAGGACAGACTCCCAAAATGACTGTTAACCTCGTAAAACCAGTCACAGGATCAGCACAGAAACACCAGTCCAGCATAAATGCAATATTAAAGGGACAGCACTCAAAAAACAATAAATCTGTCATTATTTACATATGTTCAGATTGATCAAAACACAAATGACTTTTTCTCCCATGGAACACAAAGTGTAATTTTTTTATGCCCTATAGACCGTACGATTTTGGGCTGTCCCAGATGAAAGATCGTGGCGATTTCTGTGGTCGTGGCACCTAAACGGTGGTCCTACGTCATTCAAAGATGGCCGTTGTCACGGTCTTGCGACCAAAGATAGCCTGAGATAATTTTCTGACGGTGTCAGAAATTTAGCATGATCATTTCACAGCGTGTTTGCTACTACGACCTATACGTCTACTGACTAGCCAATAAAAATGCAACATGAAATGGCGTATTGATCAACACGACATGGTGCTAAAACTTAAAACTACTTACCTGAAACTCCATTTGCAAAATTGCCATGCCAAGTTGGCCTATTTTCCCTAGCCATGACCGCGTCTATTCTCTTTTTTCAGCGCACATAAAAACCACAATTGCCAAAGTGTGATTCATCTTGCTCAATTTGTTTACCACTAGCGCATGCTGATTATGTTTTATTTTTCTATACTAACTTGCGTCGTAGCCTACAATTTAATGTGTCATCATCGTATAGTCTACATACATGTTGTACCCAAGTTCATTAGATCCAGTGTGATTTGTAATGATCTTATTGCCGAAATCACAGTCTGTAGCAGGTATTAAGGTATCTGTAGCGGGATCACGATGCCGGCTCAACATCGCGATGTCTGTCAGCCAGTCTATCAGCCCAACCCTATTTAAGATTGAATACATACTGGATGCACTAAAACTGGCCAATACTCATAAACGGATTATTTTTTTCATTTGACAGACAAACCGATAAAAATTCTACACAATTTTGTCGACATATATTAAAAATAAAGCACTAAAAACTGCCCTTTTAAATACTACAAGTGAATTTAGGCATCACAACATTATGTAATGTACAGTATGAAAAATGGATATTCATTTTGAGATCTGCTAAATTTACATTTAACAGTGTTATTAATTGGTGTTTTTAAAGAGTAACTTCAAGCAAGCATTAGATGACAAAAAGGTCATCTAAAATGTAAAAACATGCAGGGAAAATGAGAACACACAATTAATATATTATAATATATTGTGCATCCTGAGTAATATAATAAAGAGCATTTGAAAAGTACAAATATAAATAAAGGCATGAAAAAAGTTTCTACGTTTTAATGTGACCTTCATATAACAAAAAGAAAAAAAAAAAGTTAAGACCTGTTAGTTAATAAAAATGAGCCCCTGGGACATAAAAGTGCCCATATAGCTGAAGAAACACCTGTATATACACTGAATCCTGTATGTTTATACAAACACTTGCAGCTGCTTATAGCAGAAAGCTGCCGCCTTTGACTATTCCAGTGACATTAGTGCTGATGTTTTAAATATCGTGACAAAGATCTTACAGACACGACCATATAAAGACACAATCCCTCCATCTCTCCCTCTCTCTCGCGCACACACACACACACAGCGGGAGATTCACACAAATGCAAAAACTGTGCTGCTAAAAGCAGTCTCCTGAGGAATAAGTCCTTCGTGAGCTTCATGCAGCCTGAAATACCCCTCTGTGGATCTCATGCAATTCAGAATAGCTTGGCACCCAGATAAACAACTTGCACAAACACACACTCTGTGTTTACTTGTATGGGCAGGTTTTGCCACCCTTTTGGGGACAAATTTCTGAATATGTACCCAAAAGAATAGCAAAACCTGTCAAAACATTAAAGATAAACATTTTCATAAATGGCCAAAATAAGGTCTTGTTTCATATATGCAAATTACAATAGATGTTTTAGTTTTAGTTCACACTGATACATAACACCATGATAGTTTTTGTTAGTGTAGTAATCAGTTATCTTATTGCAAGAAAATAAATGGAAATGGAAATTACTGGCAATAACATATATACAAAGTTATGAGTATGTCCTAAACAGAAGGTGCAGGGTCGTTCTGACATTTACACCTAAACAGACACTTACTGAATGTTTGACAACTAACCAACTTAATCACGTGGGTCTGCGCTGCCCATCTATAATCTGTGACTGTCACTTTAAGAAGCATTGAACCAATGAACTCATCCGTGTATGCGAACCACGGCAGTACTGAGAACTTTACACCACAGTTGTGTCCACACTGCTATCTTACAGGCATTACTATGCGTTTATGTCAGTTGTATTCTGTGGGTTTTACAAGACAATTATACATTTTAACAATTGGCCATGACTTTCAGTGATATCAAGAATGCCCTCAAGTACAGATGATCCATAAATGTCACAACTGTCCATAAATGCACCCAATTCTTCACATTAGATCTATGTTTCGAATAAAACCGAACATGCTTGTTAACGCAACATAATATTATTTTGCAGAAATGACGCCACAGGCAAGAGGCTGAGGGTTTCCAACAGGGAACTTACTAAACATGGTGTTTTCCAAAAATACTGTCTAGTACACCAACAGTGTCATTCCCTGTGGAGAAATCTAAGATTCAGTAGAAATAGGAGGATCTAATCCCCACCCCATAAAAAAGGAAGCCAATCTCAACTCAAGGTCAAGATTTTCCTATGCCACAAAACATTACAAAAACACAACATTCAAAGCGTAAGCTGACAGATGTTTTCAATCCACACTTATAGGTTATACTTCAGCTAAAAGCTTATTTTTTCCCTTTTATACAGCAATAAGTACAAATACAAGCTTTACGGTAAGACGAAACCTCTGGTGGCCTGGAGCACATGCAGTGCCTAGTTGTCAGGAGGACTGGGAATCACCTAGAATCCCATGATAATGAGACCTGGGCCTCGGTAGGTTACCTGTTAAAGCTACACTAATTATAAATATATACTGTGTTTTTACTGTATGCCATTATTAAAACTGTACAACACTAAATTGATTGTTTCACATCAAATTCTTGTCATAGTTCTGGCACTATGAGCATGTTGAATATAGCAGTGCTTCAGTAACTTACTTCTTCAGGATTTTCATATTTTTCTCAAATGAGAGAAAAACATGCTAATTATTTAATTATTATATTGTCCGAATTCGCCTTTATTTTTTTCCAAATTATGTGTTTTTCTGGATCATGTTTTAATGGGTTTTGTCAAATTAAGTGCTGCTATACTATATTGCCAAAAGAATTGGGACACCCCTCCAAATCATTGAATTCAGGTGTTCCAATCACTTCCATGGCCACAGGTGTATAAAATCAAGGACCTAGGCATGCCAACTGCTTCTACAAACATTTGTGAAAGAATAGGTCGCTCTCAGGAGCTCAGTGAATTCAAGCGTGGTACCATGATAGGTTGCCACCTGTGCGATAAGTCCATTCATGAAATTTCCTCACTACTAAATATTCCACGGTCAACTGTTAGTGGTATTATAACAAAGTGGAAGCAATTGGGAACAACAGCAACTCACCCACGAAGTGGTAGGCCACGTAAAATCACAAAGCGGGGTCAGCGCATGCTGAGGCGCACAGTACGCAGAAGTCGACAACTTTCTGCAGAATCAATAGCTATAGACCTCCAAACTTCGTGTGGCCTTCAGATTAGCTCAAGAACAGTGCGTAGAGAGCTTCATGGAATGGGTTTCCATGGCCGGGCAGCTGCATCCAAGCCTTACATCACCAAGTGCAATGCAAAGCGTCGATGCAGTGGTGTAAAGCACTCCGCTACTGGACTCTAAAGCAGTGGAGACGCGTTTTCTGGAGTGATGAATCATGCTTCTCTGTCTGGCAATCCGATGGACGAGTCTAGGTTTGGCGGTTGCCAGGAGAACGGTACTTGCCTGACTGCACTGTGCCAAGAGTAAAGTTTGGTGGAGGGGGGATTATGGTGTGGGGTTGTTTTTCAGGGGTTGGGCTTGGCCCCTTAGTTCCAGTGAAAGGAACTTTTAATGCTTTAGCATACCAAGGCCTGCACAGAGTCCTGACCGCAACACGATAGAACACCTTTGGGATGAATTAGACCAGAGACTGCGAGCCAGGCCTTCTCGTCCAACATCAGTGCCTGACCTCACAAATGCGTTTCTAGCAGAATGGTCAAAAATTCCCATAAACACACTCCTAAACCTTGTGGAAAGCCTTCCCAGAAGAGTTGAAGCTGTTATAGCTGCAAAGGGTGGGCCAACTCCATATTAAGTGTAATATTAAATAATAAATATTTATATATAAAAAATTTATGGTAGTATTAAACAAGTTTCAAGTTAAACCAAATTTTTTTTTTTTTGTATAACGGAAATCATAGAGCCCTATGAACTATAGAAACAATGCTTTATATTTTAAATAACGTCAATATCATGTTACTCAGAGTCAAAGACTGACTGGCTTACATTGGCTTGTCGAAAATGTTACATTCAGTTGTAGCAAATTCAAGTAAATTTTTTACCAGGAAAGGAGTGGTTTTTTATTGTCTCTTATAACAAAAATCTTTTTTAAACCAATGAAAACGGAGATCCTTTTTAATCACTTTTTAAACCTGTTGTTCCATTATTACCCCTTAGCAGATTTTGACTCATACTTTTTCCCACGTTGACCTGAACTCTATGCATGAATCACAAAATGAGAGAATATGCAGTACTTCCCATAAATCCCATATTCTCCAATATGTTTTTTCAATTTCTGTCTTATTATGCATGCATTTCTCAAACAGCATGTACACAAAAAGAAATCAAGCTTCTGACAATGAAATGACAACAAAAAAAGCACCATAATACAAAATATTGTCAGAATTCAGTTCTATAGGCACAGCTGCTACATAAACAAGCGTCTGAAAACCTGCCAACACACTGCAACAGACCAGAGGATGGATCAGCTGGGATAGCTCAATTTCATATGCAAGATTATATTAAATGTCCATGTTTTCAGTTTGACGCCTTTCCATATTTCTGTTGTAAATCTGTTGTTATATTTGAGTTCACTGTGATCCAAACAGGGATTGTAGGGCCCATACAAGCACACACAAACACAGACTAATGAACCTTAAAATTCAAAATTTACAGAGATTATATACAAACAGGAATAATGTGTGCTGGTGCCCTGATGGATAATAATTCCAGACCACAGATCAGCCCTAAAACCGAACCCCACAGACTCACACAGAACACCTCTGTTTGTGTGTTTGGTTTAAAGAGCCGCTTCAGTCTGAGCAGCTGAAAGAAAGAGAACAAGAGCAATGTGAGCAGAAAGAAAAAAGGCGAGCTGAATGTAGTTAAAGAGTAGCAGAGGTATTTGGGGAAAGCAAATGGAATGAGTGAAAATATAACAGAACCAAGGACACCACAGAACACACATTCACAAACACCGTCCCTGTTTCTGCCTGTCTTTCTCTCTCAGAGCATAGACACCGTATTTAATTATTCACATGACTCCATTTCCTGTGATAAACTACAAATGGACATCAGCATATCAGCTACAGCACTCCACTTCCTTGTAATAAAGCAACGGCACAACAGCGACATTGTCTCAACGACACTCCAATCACAATTTCAGCTAAACGCTCTCAACAATACCCCAAACATGCCACATCATCATACTGACTTTAGTTTTCCCTCATAATAATAACAGCATTCCAAATCAGCATAATATCAGCTAATTATCATAACAACAGTCCACGCTTCACTATATCCACTATATCAACTATATCTATATCTATATATACACTACCAGTCAAAAGTTTGTACACACTTTCCCATTCTCTTTGATGGGAAAGTGTATCCAGACTTTTGACTAGTAGTGTGTGTGTGTGTATATATATATATATATATATATATATATATATATATAATTATTATTATTATTATTATTTTTTTTTAAATCAAAACGTTGTGTCTGTTAAAATTAAAATAAATGCTGTAAAACAAATTGTTCATTGTTATTTCATGTTAGTTAATGCATTAACTAATGTGAACAAATGAGACCTTTTTGTAAGTGTACCGTAATGGTTTCTATCATTTTTTCCCCATAATTGTAATATTTTGTAGCTTGTTTTCTTTTTGTAAAACAGTAAAATGATTAAATAACTTTTTAAAAAATAATTAAAAAACACTTCATGACTTGTCCCGTCAACATTTTACCTGACATATATATATTATTATAGTATTATCCATTGCTAGCTCATGTTAACTAATGTAGTGAACTAATGTTAACAAATTAAACCTTATTGTAAAGTGTTAACAAAATGATAAATAACCATTTTATCCATTTCAACAATATTAGCTGGAATTATAGCCTAGTACTGCTCATATGCTACTAAAGGAGAAAATTATTTATTCATGTGAACAAACATGCTTTTGTCTCTCTCACTCCTGGTCGTCCTTTGTATATCGAGCTGAAATCTCTAGGCCTCGGATCATTTAACTGTAAAAGCTGCATATTGAACGCTATTACTCTAAGTGCTGCTGATCCTGAATGCTGATTTCTCACCGGCGCAAATCACACTTTCAGGTATTCTGGGAGATCAGTTGGTGCAAAGCTGTTAACATCTATGTTTTTCTCCATCTCATACACACATCTACACTGATGAGCCAAAACATTATGACAGCACAGGTGAAGCAAATATCGCTGATCATCTCCTAACAAAGCCACATATTAAGGTCTGGGTAGATTAGAAGGTAAGCAAACAATCAGTTCTCATAATCAACGTGTTGCATGCAGGAGAAATGGGCAGGAATAAAGATCTGAGTGACTCTGAAAAGGGACAAATTGTTATGGCAAGGTGACTGGGTCAGAGTATCTCTGAAAGGCAAGGCTTGTGTGTTGCTCCCGGTTAGCAATAGAGCCCGACCGATATGGGTTTTTGGGGGCCGATACCGATACCGATTTTAGGGCGTAAAAAAAAAAGTCAGATATCAATATATCGGCCGATATTCTTCATGTGTATATTATAGTACAGTACCAGTCAAAAGTCTGAACACACTTTCTCATTGGTGTGTCCAAACTTTTGACTGGTACAGTATATATAATAGAGTATATACATAATATACATACATTGCATATAAATACAACAGAACAAACATATAAATGAAATAGTTCTTTTCAGGTTTTTCATGTAGGTCTAAACTAGATTTTCAGGTACAGAAATAGTAATCAAAGGTCAAATATCACTTCATAATCTTCACTGTATAAATATAGATTAACCCTTATTAAAGTTATTCAGTCAAGAGCCATGAGTGGTTTTTTTTTTGTCTTTTGTCATCTCGTCTTTTATGAGAAAATGCTTCCCTGCCATTGACGTGATTTTTCCGTGTTTTCACTGTTATACGGTAGGGGGCGCTATTACAAATCTCCTGAACGAGTACAGAATCTGATCAAAACAGGCGAAGAAGAACGATCGATCTCTTATAAGCAGATTCATATGTAAAATAACGCGATCATCAAACATTAAACAGCATATAAATCAAAACGGCCTAATGTTACTGAATGAAATGTCGACCCAGGACGAGCTATAGGACTGTGAAGCTTTGGGGTGTTGATGGACTCCATCTGTGTTTTGATCATTGTTCTGAATCCCATCTGTATGCAAGTTAGTCACGATTTTCTCAGCTTTTTTCTCAAAATTGCTTTTTTCATGAAACGTACCCACATTCAAGTGTTGATAAAAAAAGAATGCATGAAGCTAGAATAAAACCGAGGGTCTGTTCTTTGTTTTGATATATTGCATGTTCAGATATTAATACAACAAGATATTCTGTGGGCCATGAAACTTGTGAAAACGACCAAAAACGCTGGCGGCGACTGGCAAATTTCATGTTTACGTTCACTTAAGACATAACCGACTATGTTTACGATGATACTCGACAAGACCAGCATTTTGACAATTTTGTGTGAATATTCGCGCTGTAAGACGCGTGGGCGCGCGTTTATAACGGTGGCATATACGCCGATGCCCATATATCTGCGACAGGCTCATATCGGCCGATAAAATCGGCAGACCGATAAATCGGTCGGGCTCTAGTTAGCAGTGGTGAGAATTTACCATCAGTGGTCCGAGGAGGGACAAAACCATAAACAGGTGACAGGGTGTTGGGCGCCCAAGGCTCATCGATGCATGAGGGCAACGAAGGATATCCTATCTGGTCTGAGCCAACAGAAGGTCACTCAAAATTTTGATGATGGTTATGGGAAGAATGTGCAATGGTGTTCCCTGGTGGAAGTGGCCTCTTTTCAGTAGGATCATGCACCCTGCCACATTGCACACATTGTTTAGAAAAGGTTTGAGGAACATGAAGAGTTCAAGGTGTTGCCCTGGCCTCCAAATTCACCAGATCTTAATCTAATTGAGCATCTGTGGGATGTGCTGAACCAACAAGTTCGATCCACGGCGGATCCATCTCGCAATCTACAGGACTTCAAGGATCTGCTGCTAACGTCTCAGTACTGGATACCACAGGACACCTTCAAGGGTCTTGTAGAGTCCATGCCTCAGTGGGTAGATGCCGTTTTGGAAGCAAGCGGAGGACCAACAACATATTAGGCAGGAGGTTAAAATGTTATATTTATTATATAATTTATGTTATATTATATAATTTATATAACATCAGCCAACTTCCGTTCACATACACAATAATATTTGATCATATTCCAAATTAGGAAGCCACAATGCAGTCAAAAATAAATGATAAGAATAACAATTGCTCAGGTCACCTCCCGAGTCTTTTCGTTCGTTTCTTTCATTCCAGTGAACAAACTTCATGAACGACCCATCACCATCATGGATTTAGTTCAGGATTCAGAAAATTTAAGGATGAGTGGATCTGATCGCAACAGACAGTAAAAGCCTGTTCACACCAAGAACGATAACTATTAGTGTCCACACTAACGCACCTTAACATTATATTTATTATTAAACAGAACACACATTATGTTGTCTGCCCATTTAAATGCTTGAGCTCTTTAAATTCAGGTGGATTCTGATTGGCTGTCAATGTTTTTAAAATGCTGTCCAAGTCATTTCAACTATATTATTCCGTGTCATTGTCATTAGCTGTGGTGTGGACTTGCCCATTCTCATAGAATTAGAACAATTATTAAAACTTTATAGTTATAGTCCTATAGCCATTAATTGCTAGGATGTGCTACCAACGCTATACTAAGGTTATGGTTAAAGGGTTAGTTCACCCAAAAATAAAAATTCTGTGATTAATTACTCACCCTCATGTCGTTCCAAACCCATAAGACCTTCGTTCATCTTTGGAACACAAATTAAGATATTTTTGATGAAATCCTCTGACCGCTGCCCCCTCCAAGGACAGCAATTTAAATACCACTTTCAAGGCCCAGAGAGGTAGGAATGACATCATTAAAATCATCCATGTGACTAACGTGGTTCAACCTTAATTTTATGAGGCATTGAGAATACTTTATGTGCGCAAAAAACAAACAAAAATAACGACTTTATTCAACAATTTCTTCACGTCTGTGTGAGTCTCCTACGCTGTTGACATAGTAAATACAGTGCAGCACTTCCGAGTTACGTCAGAACTTTTCGCGTGAGCACCACGACGCATGACGCAGGAGCTGGCCAATGTAAACTGCGTAGGAGACTGGCACAGAGAAGAAATTGTTGAATAAAGTCGTTATGAACGAAGGTCTTACGAGTTTGCAACGACATGAGGGTGAGTAGCCTAGTTAATGACAGAATTTGCACTTTTGGGTGAACTAACCCTTTAAGGTTATGGGTAGACGTTAGTATTCGTAGGCAGTAACAATTATGAAACCAATGTAAGAATTGGCTGTGGGGCGGAGTCTGCACTTAACTGGTTTGTAAGTAAAAGAAAAAATCTGAGCATGGTAGCTCCCATGAGGGGTCGACCCGCTATACATAGAATAAAACAGCATTATCTATTAGTCTGACATGTCTAGACTAGAGTATTGTTATGATATTTTTAAGCCCTGTTCATTTTTTTTTTTAAATGTGTAAAGACTAATATATATATATATATATATATATATACACATTATATATATATAATTTTTTTTTTTTTTTTTTTTAAAGAGTACCTTTAGCGCCCCATACAGACACACTGACGCGACGAAACTAAAAAGCTCGCAGTTTAATCAACGAAGCTGAACGTCCAGAACCAAGCGCGCGGACAGTGAGCTCTCGCGCTAAACAGACAGCTTTTTGATTCTTTAACGAGAGCGTTCCGGTTTTGTCGCGTCGCTCTCGTGAAGTTAAATGTGTTGTAACTCGAAAAAAAAACAGGGTTTAGACGTTCCAAACGTGTAGAAGACATATCAGTGATCGCTGTTAGCCTAGCAGCAGCAGCTCTCATCAACTCATTGAAACAAAGCGCAGGACTCACACACATATGAGAAAAGTTCGAGACGTTTTTTTCATTAGAAATAGCATAAGGATGCGTCAACTGCAGCAACCCGCCATGTAAACAAAAGGTCGATGTACATGATATTGCGCCCTAGTAAATACTGTCATTCCTAACGGGTCCTAAAGTAGGGTAATAACGTCTGAAACGTGGAGTAAACTTCGCTCTCTCTTATATTACTTAATATTTGCCCACATCTGCTGTAGACACAAATAACAAAGAAGATTGCCCAACACATTAAAAGAGGGTAAAAACACACAGAGCTTTATTAATTTGTGAATAAAGCCGTTCTTTCCCCTGTGTTCCGTGGAGTTAAAGTGTCCGGACTGTCCCAATCCCTTCCCCCGCTCACTTACTCCGTCTCTACACCGCCATATTTGCAGCCCTCACCGGCGCAACTATGTTTCCAAAGCACAATAAGATGATACAGTGAAACAGCATCTCACCTTAGCGATCGCTCTCCTGTACCGCATCGCGGCCTGCTGGACGAGCGAGTGCACTTTAATGTTGCCATCTCCGCAAGGAACCACGACCCGAGTTCTTCCAAAACACACCGTCACTTTCATAGTTCCAACTCTCCTTAGACCTTCCCGAATCCAAGGGAAACTCGGGATCAAAGGCTCCCGTGCTCCGATATCCAGATCATTAATAATCTTTGGTTTAGCACCTTGGCGGCTTAGTGTAAATTACAATCGGTACCCGTTCCGTTTCATCGCGGCGGGCGCTGTGTGGCGGTGTATGACCACCTGTTTAGTGTTTGGGATCTGTGTACGGGAACCGCGCCGTGTTCAGTCGGTTCGGGAGCAACGAAAACGGGCTTCTCGCGCCCTCTGGCGGTGGTAAATGTCACTGGCACGACGTGTTTGGTTGACGACAACATAAAGTAAATTTATTATTTATTTATTTATTTATTTATTTATTTATTTATTTATTTATTTTTGCACTATTTGAAAAGTTCATCATATTTTAATTCCTCACATATATAGTAAAACATGTGAATATCAATTTGTGAGGGCTGGGTTAGGTTTAAGGGTCAGGGGTCATGCATTTATGAGTTGCTGCAAGCTCAGTCTCTTAAAGGGATAGTTCACCCAAAAATGAAAATTAGCCCATGATTTACTTACCCGCAAGTCATCCTAGGTGTATATGACATTCTTCTTTCAGACAAATAAAATCGGAGTTATATTAAAAAATGTCCTGGCTCTTCCAAGCTTTGTAATGGCAGTGAATGGCTGTTTCTGTTTTGAAGTCCATAAAAGTGCATATCCATCATAAAAGTGTTCCACACAGCTCTGGGGGGTTAATAAAGGCCTTCTGAAGCAAAGCGATTCGTTTGTGTAAGAAAAATATCCATATTTAAAACTTTACAAACTGTAATCTCTAACTTCTGCTAACTGTCATATGCGCGTTCACGAGAGACTGGCGTTCCAGCGTATGACGTAGGACACAGGCGTAGCGTAAGTTCCGGTGACGAACGTGGAAGCGCAGAGAATAGAGCAAAACAAAACTTGGTTCTCGCGAGAACTAGCATATTTTCTCCGGAGCGTCCTACGTCATACGCTGGAACGCCAGTCTCTCGTGAACGCGCATACGACATTTAGCAGAAGTTATAGATTACAGTTTTTTTAAGTTATAAATATGGATATTTTTCTAACACAAACGCATCACTTCGCTTCAGAAGGCCTTCATTAAGCCCCCGGAGCCGTGTGGAACACTTTTATGATGGAAACATTATGGACTTCAAAACAGAAACAGCCATTCCCTTTCTTTATAAAGCTTGGAAGAGCCAGGACATTTTTTAATATAACTCCGATTTTATTCGTCTGAAAGAAGAATGTCATATACACCTAGGATGACTTGAGGGTGAGTAAATCATGGGCTAATTTTCATTTTTGGGTGAACTATCCCTTTAAGTAGCAACATTGACTTGAGATCTGACTTCAAATTAGAGCCTTGTGAACAACACAGTCTTCAAGTCTGCATGGGGAAGTATGTTCTCTAAATATTGCAACATTATACTTAAACATAAATAATATTCAAGATCAAATGACCTTTGGATTCAAGTAAAAGCTCAAATACTGTCTTTTAGACACTTATTGCTCAATGAACAAGAAAACCTTTCAAAATAATATAGTTATATTAACCTGCACCATAACTAATAACAGGAATTTAAGATTTCACTGCGACTTGTGACAAAATAAAACAGAAGGCTTGACTTAGAAGTGGCATTGAAAGACTTATGACAAAAAAAAAACACTATATCAGTATGGAGAAATAAAACAAAAAAAAAACAAAAAAACAAAGGATTAAGTTATCAATTTAATAATTCAAACATAAAAATGTAAATAAGTAAATCATTTTTTAAATTGATATTAATCTGTCCATTTAAAAAGTGATTTATTTACCGGTATTTCAATTTTTATGTCTGAATTTTTGGATTTATTTATTAATTATTTATTAATTAATTATTTTTAGTTTATTATTTATTTATTCATTTTTATTTATTTAAAATTGTATTTATTTAAAATTGTATTGATTAATTGTATTGTTTCGTATACATTTTAAAATATGAATTAAGTTTTAAATATGTTTTTTAAAAAAAACAAACTTAATTCATATTTTAAAATAAAAATTGTCAGTTGCTTTTCTTTATTATTTTGCTAATTGCTTTTATTTGTCATTTTGTCAACTGCTTTTCTTTATCCATTTGTCAGTTGAGTGCCATTGGACAGTTCACTTAATCAACTTTCAACACAATCTTGCTTTAAGAGCAATCCCTCTCTAATATAAAATATGTCTATTACATTTTTTCCATTAAAAAAGTGATGTATTTATTTATTTCCATTTTTTTGTTTGAATTAAAATGTATAACTTATTGCTTCATTTTTATTTTTAAATATCACTCCTAGTCTTCCATATATGTCAGTGTCAGCATGTGGACATTATAGCTTCCAAACATATGGACAATTGTGCATATATTTATGTATTTGTGTGTCACATTTACCTTTCTGCTTGTAGGGCAAAGCTGTACTAAAATAGAAACACGGGGAACACAAACACACACCCAGGGCCTGATACAGATTAGTTCTACACACCCAGTTGAGTGAAGCTTTAGTGGAACAGCTGTAGGATTACGTACACATGCTTTGATCTACGTAAGGCACAATGACCAGATGCTCTAGATCCATTACTGAAAAGCTCCAGTAAAGAACTGTTCTACCGACCCTCGGCCATACAGTGTCAGTTCTGTGAGTCGCTGTCTGCGTGTCTAGAGCCATGAAGTTTTGTCTTTGTTGAATCCCAGTGGTGGAGTCTTCAGTGACTCATCATTTATGGATGAGCATCTGCTTTTCGCTGACATAGTCAGTGGTCTCCTCCTGTTTTTCAGTTACCAGTGTTGTTTCCAGTCCAACAAATTTAGCAAATAGTTTCCAACAAATGCAATCAACACTTACTTGTGAGTTCTTTGCACAACATGTTATGCGACCACAAAGTGCCAATCACTTGCAACAAACAACTAAAACTCTGTCAGAACTTTAACTCAAGGTGAATGATTTCTACCACATACAGACAACTTTATCTATCTATCTATCTATCTATCTATCTATCTATCTATCTATCTATCTATCTATCTATCTGTTTATCTGTCTGTCTGTCTATCTATCCATCCGTCTGTCTGTCCGTCCATCCATCCATCCATCCATCTATCTATCTATCTATCTATCTATCCATCCATCTATCTATCTATCTAACTATCTATCTATCTATCTATCTATCTATCTATCTATCTATCTATCTATCTATCTGTTTATCTGTCTGTCTGTCTATCTATCCATCCGTCTGTCTGTCCGTCCATCCATCCATCCATCCATCTATCTATCTATCTATCTATCTATCTATCTATCTATCTATCTATCTATCTATCTATCTATCTATCTATCTGTTTATCTGTCTGTCTGTCTATCTATCCATCCGTCTGTCTGTCCGTCCATCCATCCATCCATCCATCTATCTATCTAACTATCTATCTATCTATCTATCTATCTATCTATCTATCTATCTATCTATCTGTTTATCTGTCTGTCTGTCTATCTATCCATCCGTCTGTCCGTCCGTCCGTCCATCCATCCATCCATCCATCCATCCATCTATCTATCTGTTTATCTGTCTGTCTGTCTATCCATCCGTCTGTCTGTCTGTCTGTCCGTCTATCTATCTATCTATCTATCTATCTATCTATCTATCTATCTATCCGCCTGTCTGTCTGTCTATCTATCAATCTATCTATCTATCTGTCTGTCTGTCTGTCTGTCTATCTGTCCACCCATCCATCCATCATCTATCTATCTATCTATCTATCTATCTATCTATCTATCTATCTATCTATCTATCTATCTATCTATCTATCTATCTACTGTTTGTTTATCTAGATTTTCTGTCCGTATAACATTACACACCTGAAAAACTGAGAATGATGTCGTTCTTCTATCACAAGATGGCGCTACTTCATCAAACTTCTTTATTTATATTTTATTTAAATATATTTAAGATTATTTTTAATAACTGAAATAGGATACATTTTATATTTTGTTTATTTAAAAAAAATTTTTATTATAAAGTTGTTTCTATGGATCTTTTGGGTATGCTAAATCTGATCAGTCTGGAGCACTTTTCATTATTAAATTCGATTCATTTTAGTCTCAAATGCATTACTTCATTATGGAAATAAATTCATTTTAGGACTGTTTGTGGCATTTGGTAAGTGACAGCGCCTCTCAGCGCCTAGGCTCCGCCCAGCATGTGTTTGTGTGTGTTGTTGGGGCCTCCAGCTGCATAGTCCACATTTCCCAGGCGCATCATCAGAGCTGACGTGGGCTCTACGTGTGCAGCGAGTCGGGCTTCCTCTTCACCCGTAACGAGTGACGAGACTCTACGTAAAACACGGGTAAGTTATTGCTGGCATGTCGTCGATCTACCGCCAGAGAGGACCTGGAGATGAGCGCAGCAAGACGAACATATAGCTGCTGTTAAATTCGTTTCTCAAATGTAATATTTGCACGAGACAAGCTGTCCGGACGCGGTTCCAAGTTTAACCAGCGCTAAACTATTGTTGAAAATAAAATAAACCAGCGAATAACGAAAAGCGCGCAGATTATATATTCTGAATGTTTCAAACTATTAATCAGAGTTACGATGAAACATAATAATATAAACTGCCAAATCGAAAAGATCCGAGTTGAGGTTGGCGATGTAAAAAATTCATTGAGACTGTGGAGAATGACGCAGCTTGATCCAGGAATGTAACAATATATACAGTAGACAGCTTGCCTAAAGAACGTAAAAAGTTTGTAAGTTGCTTTAATGCTGTCCTGTGTTTATTTATGAGCCCATGAATGTCATGCAATGTATGTCATATCCTCGTGCCACCGTTTGCTGTTACATAAGCGCGAGCTGTTCAAAGTTTGCGCGCGTTTGTTCTGTCAGAAGAAATAAATTAAGAGAACTGACATAATACAGCCTTAAATCAACATAGGAAAGAACAATCTCAGCATATTAAAGCAATCGAGTAAAATATCTTTCCTCATAAATTGTATGAGTCTGCTTATCTAGAATAGTTTAGAAGATGAAAAATGAGGAAGTGCACGCGGCCGTTACACCGCGCTCTGTTTTTGTGTGCGTGCGATTTTTAATTACCCCATAATAAACCACTATTATATGTAATATAATAGTGGTTTATTATGGAATAGTGGTTTATTATGGGGTAATTAAAAATTCACAGACAGACAGAATTAATTGAATTCATTGATTCAAAAATCTAAAGAACTTGAAGGGAAAACAAATTAATTTCCATACAATACTGTAAGAGCTAAATAGCCTATTCCAGTATTGTATGGAAATTAATTTGTTTTCCCTTCAAGTTCTTTTGATTTTTGAATTGTCTATGAGTCCTAATTGGTAGATATTATTGAAGCTTTGGCCCTCTTTTTATCATATATTTTTTCATGCATTTTTCATTTCTCACAAGATTAGGGAAAAGTATGTTTTACCTTAATGCAGGTACTCTAGCTGAGACCCCCAAAATAGGCTAAAGTGGCCATTTACACTGTCAGCAGATGAAAAACCCACTGTGGAAAATAAGAAACTTGCTTCACAAAAAAACTTGCTTCACAAGTTTCACAAATGCATGAAGATTTCAACACAATCACTCACAGATACAGAACAGTTTTATTGCATAACATGTTGGACCACTAGATTGGCAAACCTTTGGCTGAAATGATGGATTATCGCATTAAATGCAATTTAGGCTGTTTAAAATCTTGTGAGGTATGACTCTACAGAGCGTTGACTGTGCATTTCCTCTCTGCTCTGTTGCTAGGCCTATCGCCATGGAAACTGCAACCATAGTGCAACAGGAAGCCAGTGCAACTGAGAAAATAACAAGTGATACACAGTCAGACTCTGACTCACTCACACAGGTACAGATATGACGCCTGTTTCATTTTGTATATAAAGTTCATGCCAGACTGAACACAAATACATTGATGTTTGAATAAATTGAGTAAACTAGGAAAAATGAATGAATGAAGCATTTATATAGCACTTTATTATGTACTATTGTACGCCCAAAGTGCTTTACAATCATATCAGGGGTCTCTCCTCAGTCCTCACCCACCACCACCATTTTGAAAAATGTTTCAAAATCTTATTTACAATTAAACAGACACTGTAATACACAATCCTAACCTTAGCAAAAAGATGGTTTGGCTATCATATTCATATACCGTGGTGTTTATGTGGATCTCCAAGTCTATAACATGATATTACTTTTAAAAAAACATGGGATTATTATGATATAGTGTCCAAAAACATGGTTATATTATGGTACTTGATGTGTGTTGTCAGACTGCAATATTTACAGACTAAATGTTAAAAAAAGATATCGAACAAAACTGCAAAATGTGACTTTATTGTATTAAAAGATGTTGTTAAACAAGTGTTATTTTAGTATTATTTATATACTGTTAAGTATTTATTAATATTTTAAATTAGCTTTAATATTTATATTTTCAGTTTGAGTTTGAGTAATTTTGTTATATGCTTTTGCCATTTTTTAATATTTCTATTTAGTTTTTTTTTGCAGTTTTAGTAATTTTAGTATTTCTACTTAAACTTATTTTATTTTAGTTAGTTGCTTACTGTATTTAAGTTAGTTGTTCGTTTTCGTTGAATTTTTCATCTAATATTTATATTTTATTTAATTTCAGCTTTATTTCATTTAATTTTGAAAAAGATTTTTAGTTTTAGTTAAAGGGATAGTTCACCCAAAAATGAAAATTCTGTCATCATTTACTCACCCTCACATTGTTCTAAACCTGTATGAGTTTCTTTCTTCTGCTGAACACAAAAGAAGATATTTTAAAGAATGTTGTAATCCAACAGCCATTGACTTCCATAGCAGGAAAAAAATACTATGCAAGTCAATGGGTGCCGTCAACTGTCTGGTTACCAACATTCTTTAAAATATCTTCTTTTGTGTTCAACAGAAGAAAGAAACTAATGCAGGTTTGGAACAACATGAGTGTGAGTAAATGATGACAGAATGTTCATTTTTGGGTGAACTATCCCTTTAACAATAACAACACTGGGTTAAACAGCCTCAGACATGTCTTACTCTCTCTGTCTGTCTCTCTCAGGTGAATGAGGGTGTAGCTGTTGTGTCATTACCTGATGGACAGACACTACATGTGCAGGGAGTCATTCAGACAACACAGCCCTCTGTTATACAGTCACCTCAGATACAAACTGTGCAGGTACACAAATACAGGTTTTTTATGTATGTAATACATTTGTACGAGACTTATGTAAATATAAGCCTTAGTAAAAGTTAGCATCTATACAGTCCACACTAATTAAACCAAAACGTGTGCTGATCAGAGAGCCATTAAAGCACAATCCTGTTATTCATTGACCTGTTCCTTCACCTGGAGAGACTGACCAATCACATTGCGGGCAGTTAGAGCTGTAGCCAATCGCAGGGCACGTTTAATCATCCTGGCATCAATGGGATGAAGGAGAAGCAGATTGACATAGTAACAAGAAGAGTGAGCGTAGCTGTATGGAGCAGTAATGAGATTTGAGTTGTGTGAGAGTCAATGCATCTGATCTTCTTGGTCGCACACACACACACACACACGTTCGGTTTCACTATCTTTGTGGGGACTCTCCATAGGCGTAATGGTTTTATACTGTATACTGTACAAACTGTATATTATATCCCCTTACACTAACCCTACCCCTAAACCTACCCATCATAGAAAACTTTCTGCATTTTTACATTTTCAAAAAAAACACCATTTAGTATGTTTATTAATCCATTTCCCTCGTGGGGACCGCTGGCTGGTCCCGACAATGTAAGATAAACCTGTACACACACACACACACACACACACACACACACACACACACAAAAGACTCATGGTCACTTGGCACAATTGTTATCTATAGGGACAAATTTATGTAATATACATATTTCATCAAGCACTAAAGATGGATTTTAAAAGAATATCCTCTTTTTTAAAATTCAACGAAGCCTTAAAATAACAAAAAAGCATTCTATATATAGTCTGTATGAATGCTGAGCTAATACTAAAGATTTGGAACACCCAGAAATATAAGTAGTTATTCACTGAAATTTTCCCCTCCACATATGATTCTTTTAGAAGGCTTATTTGCCATTAAGGCGTGTGTATATGTGTGTTTGAATGTTTTTAGGTAGCTGGTGGCCCGGGTACAACACCATCAGATTCTCAAAAGAGGAGGGAGATTCTGTCCAGACGGCCATCTTATAGGTGAGATCAAGTCTTGAACGACAACGGTGTTATTTTAGCATTATTCATAAACTATTACGGTATTTATTAATATTTTTAATTAGTTTTTACTTTTATATTTTCAGTCTAAGTTTAGTTTTAGTTTGTTTTAGTAATTGTATGTGCGTTTGTCATTTTTATTAGTTTTTTTTTAAATATTTCTATTTAATTTAATTTATTAATTTTATTATTTTAGTTTTAGTAATTTTAGTACTTTAACTTAAACATTAAGGGCCCTATCATACACCCGGCGCAATGCAACACAAGTGTTTTTTGCTAGTTTCAGCCCGACGCAGTTATCATTTTCACGTCCAGCGCCACGTTGTTTAAATAGCAAATGGACTCGCTCCCATCTGTTCGCCCATGGGCGTGCTGGTCTGAAAACGAGGTGTGTTCAGGCGCGTTGTTGGCGCGTTGCTATTTTAAGGCAACTGAAAACGACTGCACCATTGACCAACAAAAACCTGGTCTAAAGTCAATAAGCGCAGTATTTTTGTGTTATTTAAAGGGCGTGTTAGTAATATGCGCCTATAGGCAGGTGCACAATGCGCATACACTCTGCTTATTACACACACAGGGACGCGCAGCAACACAAACACTTTTAAATATTAAAAATAAAAGGATTCCTCTCTGGAGAAGCATTCAGTCTTTCCGCTTGCAAATTCTGCCATGTAAATAGCGAATCCGCCATGGTGTAAGCGCAACTGGCTTTTAAAGGGAATGGGAGATGACACTCTGATTGGTTTATTGTACGCTACGCCCAAAACACACCCATGACTCATTAAGATACTAGGTACAACACTTTTGGGCCATGCGTCTGGCACGCCGACCATTTTTTCCGTCGTTAAACTAGCAAAAGTGGATTCCATAAGCTTCAGACCACACGCTCAGATCATTAAAATAGGGTCCAATATCTAGTTCAGTCATGAAACTCCAGAGGGCACAGGCTAATGCCGAGTTCAGACTGCACGATTTTCAAACTCGTCGGATCACTGCTCTTTTCACACTGCATGACTATCTGGGGTAGCATTCAGTCACTGCTGTGTTCACACTGCACGATGGATTGGCGTCAGGAGGTTTCACACTGCATGACTGTACAAGAGGAAGAATCGTCGCCAACTCTGTCTCGTCCGCAAACTACATTTCACAACCAAACACACGTGAGAAGTGACAAGAAAAAAACACGAGATTACGTGTGTCAGACCAGAGTTCTCACGCGAGACTGGAATTGTTATTAAAAATATAGACTGCAGAAAGCTTGCGATCCAAATTGTCTGTGCGCTGATTTGCAGCGAAAAGGAGAAAAAGAAAAAAAGATTATGGCGGAGGAAATGGTTGGGGAGACGCGGGGATCAAGGATCGTGTTCTGCAGAGAGTTGGAGGTAAATAAATAATTTTACAATTTGCTGCTGTTGCGGTCGGTCAAGCAAATGTTTGTGCTTTGTTTCTGTTTGATAGAATTGTAAATATATCTATTAAAATACTGATATTCTGGTCTATAACTCCTCCCCGAACCTCCCGCTGCCCTGTTTCTTGCTCTCTCATTGGCTGTAGGTCATCGCTGATGTCATTTTCAGTCAGAACACATTTCACACAGCAAGATTTTGAATCGCAGACAGGTCCAGATATTTAGCATCCCAAATATCTCACGGGCGTCGGCGACTCATCGGTGATTCTCTCAGATCGCGTCTTTGATAATTCACACTGCGTGATTGTCCCTCACGTGAACGAGCACGATTTGCCTATGATTTCGGGCATTTGTCGGCAATTTTGCGCAACCTGTCCGCGAGTCAAAATCGGGGCTAAAATCGGGCAGTGTGAACTCGGCATAACAGGTCCTTTACAAGCAATCACATCATTACCGCATGACACAAGCTGATTGGCCTCTGCTGATCCTGCAGCCAATAAGATTACTTGCTCAACATTTAAATTGTCTGGTTCATTGTTTGCTGTAATGCCGAGATCACACTGCCCGATTTTAGGCCCGATTTTGACCCGACAGGTTTTGCGAAATCGCCGACAAATGCCCGAAATCATAGGAAAATTGGTGCTTGTTCACGCGAGTGACAATCACGCAGTGTGAATTATCAAAGACGCGATCTGAGAGAATCACCGATGAGTCGCCGACGCCCGTGAGATATTTGGCATGCTAAATATCTGGACCTGTCGGCGATTCAAAATCTTGCTGTGTGAAATGTGTTCTGACTGAAAATTACATCGGCGATGACCTACAGCCAATGAGAGAGCAAGATACAGGGCAGCGGGAGGTTCGGGGAGGAGTTATAGACCAGAATATCAGTATTTTAATAGATATATTTACAATTCTATCAAACAGAAACAAAGCACAAACATTTGCTTGACTAGCCGCAACAGCAGCACATTGCAAAATTATTTATTTACCTCCAACTCTCTTTGCAGAACACGATCCTTGCTCGCTGTGTCTCCCCAACCATTTCCTCCGCCATAATCTTTTTTCTTTTTCTCCTTTTTGCTGCAAATCAGCGCACAGACAATTTGGATCGCAAGCTTTCTGCAGTCTATATTTTTAATAACAATTCCAGTCTCGCGCGAGAACTCCAGTCTGACGCACGCGTGATCTCGCGTTGTTTACTTGTCACATCTCACGTGTGTTTGGTTGTGAAACGTAGTTTGTGCACCGGAGAGAGTTGTCGGCGATTCTTCCTATGGTAAAGTCATGCAGTGTGAAACCTCTTGTCGCCGATCCATCGTGCAGTGTGAACACAGCAGTGACTGAATGCTACCCCAGATAGTCATGCAGTGTGAAAAGAGCAGTGATCCGACGAGTTTGAAAATCGTGCAGTCTGAACTCGGCATAAGCTAGTCAATAACTGCAGAATATTATCAGAGTTCCTCTGAAACCCTCCACCTCCTCCATCTAGCCTGCCAAGACCAAATACATTAACATTGCCATATTCAATAACATGCCAAAACTATTCCGAGAGTTGCCATGATTGAATTTCAGTTAGTTACAAGGCAACATTTCTCATTTTTATTTATTTATTTTTGCTTTTTTAGGTTAAAGTGTTTCATCTACAATTTAATATAGATTTTTTCAGCTTTATTTTAATTACCGAAAATTATTCTTAATAGTATTAGTTAAGTAAAAACACTTGCAGCCAACCAGATATATCATAACATGACATCTTTCATATCATCCCTGGATTTAACATCAAAATACTCCAAACCCAGAAACCCACACACGATAATTCTTGTCTGAATTTATTGACATTTCGCGACAAATACTGATATCTAAATTTTTAGATAAAGATGTTTTTATTTACATATGTTTTTTTAGGAAAATTCTTAATGAGTTGTCATCAGATGTACCTGCTGTGCCAAAGATCGAGGAAGAGGAGAAAGTTGAGGAAGAAGCCCCGCCCACCTCTAGTGTTGCTACAGTGACGGCACCATCTTCAATCTACCAGACCAGCTCGGGGCAATACAGTACGTCTGAGTTCATTACTCATAATAAACTGTTATCTCATTGTGTGGCATGACTCATTGTGAATTGAAGTTATTACCCTTAAAATGAAGGGTTTTGTTGTTCATCAGCCCTTTCTTACGAAGCAGCAACACATTATATATTGCGCAAATGTTTCCCAAATTTATGAAACGCTTATCATTTGTTATAGCAGGTGTTTGGGAAATTGAAGATCAACTGTCTTATTGTTTTGTGTCTGTGCAGTTGCAATCACTCAGGGTGGAGCAATACAGCTGGCCGGCCCTGGAGGAGAGGCCTTGCAAGGGGTTCAGGCTCTGACTCTTCCCAGCCCCGCCACACCCCAGCCTGGGGCCACTATCCTGCAGTACGGCCCCCAGCCTGGAGACCCTGGCCAACAGCTACTGCTAACCGCTGGACAGGTGCTCGTTCAGGGTAAGACACTGGAACTTTTATGAAAAACCTTAAATGCTTTAATCTCAACCACATCACTCCTCTTCTGTTGTTTCTGAAGTCAGTCAGACAGAAAGAGGTTGTTGTCTTTTACAAAACGTTATAATTGTTGTAATTTCAGCAATGGGGAAACACAAAAGCAACAAAGTGTGTGTATGAGCTGTTAGCTGATAGCAGGCCCTGATTGTGGAAGGACACTGCACACGCGTTGCATTGTGTGAAATGGTGTTAATTTCGTTAACGAAAATATGACGAAAAATGTTCGTTGACGACCTTTTTTTCCATGACTAAGATGAGACGAAGAGACAAACGTCCTTAAACGATAACTGTGACTATATCAACATGCAATGTCGTTGACAAAAAAAGATGAGACTAAAATGTAGTTTAAAAAATAAAAACTTGACCAAAATCACTCTTTGGTTTTGTCCGGGGGGGGGAAGAGGAGCGTTCGAGCGTTCATGCTTGTGGTTGCCAGATTTCAATCATTTAAATCCCCCAATCAGAGCTTTTCTGTCAAAAGAACACGTATTCAATCCGGTGTTTTACTTAAATTTTGCAATCTGGCAACCATGTGCATCTAAAAACACCAATAAACAAGTAAGCTGCATTTCAGCAATCTTAATTTTAAAGTGTCATTCAGTCGGTCTGTGTTCTGTCACGACTCACGAGCAGCTTGTGCTGTTTGTGCGACTAAATCTGCCATCAAACCTTCTCAGTGATGAACTGTAATAAATCCAAGCATATGGATCTCTAGACTATTTGCGCTCGTGTTTGCTGAACGCAGCCTCTGTGTGACAATACAAAGTCTTTTTTGCTGTTGTTTTAATAGAAAAACATTAAAGTAATGTGGAATTTCACTGTTTTAAATTTTTAGAGAAGTTTCTTATTTTTTCCATTAGGCCTATATAAAAAATAGCCTATAATACATCATTAAACTAGATGAGGTAAAATAAACCATGCGTATGGGTCGACATTCTCGTGATTTGTGGTTATAAGTAAAAGTGCAAAGATTCTGATGAAATGTTAAAATACATACAATCCAATCGTTGCGATTATAATTTTGAGCAAAATAATCGAGATTATCTATGCAGCATGACGAAAATGTGACTAAGTTTTAATTGAATAAAACTAGACTAAAATGCTCAGACATTTAGTCGACTAAAACTTGACTAAACAAAAACAGGACAAGGTTGACTAAATATGATAAAAACTAAAAAGCACATTTGATACAGGACTAAGACTGAGACTAAATTAAAAAATAGCTGACGAAATTAACACTAGTGGGAAACTAGTTAGACTTGTTTTATTATGTGCTGAAGTTCCACACTTTGCAGCAAAGGTTGAGCAGGGACTGAGAAAACAAACTGGTTAAATTTGTCATGACATGACATTGACAAAATAAGGTTGAAAATCTCTTTGATTTACAAAGATGCACATAATAAAAAAATGGACTCACTATTGGTTAGGAATCCAATTTTGAATTTGAATATTACACTAAATAACAATAATACTAAAAGTACCCTGATATATTTAATTTGAAGCAAATTAAATATCTCAAATTTTAATATCTCAACTTAGGATGTTTGCTGGAAATCAAGACCAAAATACTGTTCAACACAAAGAAGTAGTTTTCAGAGAATATTTAAAATACTTACATTTATTTTAAGTTTATCTTAAACTTAAACCCTATTTGCATATAGGTGTTTTATTGTTTTTTTACACATAAATCCAAAATCCAAATATAAAATGTAGTGAGGTAATATATATATATATATATATATATATATATATATATATATTCTCTTAAAACCAATTTTATTTTGTTTTTAAATAATTTTACTCTAAGCAAAAAAAAAAAAAAAAAATACTGATAAAGACAATATTTTTTGAATGGAGGGAGAATGGAGTGTTTGAGTGTTTGTCTAACATGTTTTTCCTCAAAGTGACTAGTCTAATGTTTTTGTGTTCGTTAGTTTGAATAAAAGTAACTAAAAATAAATGTTTTATACTTTGCTCCTGGTAAAATTGTGATATTGAGAAAAGGCTGGAACATTTAAACTATTTCATCTCTTAGCAGAATAGATCATGAGAATAGATACATTGTTTAAAATTATTTCAGACCTATTCAAACCATTGTAATTCAGAGATATATCTAAAGATATTTATCTATGTAAACAGAGTAATATGATGACTGACGTTTGAGTCTCTATGTGTGTGTGTGTGTGTGTGTGTAGATGACCATTTCAGATGCCTGTGTAGTGTTATGAGTTGAAATGAGCACAGTATCCTTTTGTTTGTGCTGCGATGCTTTTGCGTCATCATGATCTAAAAATACATCCTCAATAATGTATCCCTCCTTTTCTTCTCTTCTTCCCTTCTCTTCTACCATGAACTTAAACATTTAAATTCCACGCAGTTGCACAGTCCTGTTAGAAATTATTTTTAATGTTCCTCAGACCACGAATTTAAGCATAGATGTTTGATCACAAACCTAGTGTCTTCTTTCTCTCAATCTCTCTCTCTCACACACACACACATGCGTGGGTGCGGGGAGGGCATTCTCCAGAGAGAGTGTGTTATTTCCCTGTGAGACTGCCGTGATGTCATAGTGATGTCAATGCCCTTAATAGTAATCTGTAATCTGACAGAGAGAGAGGGAGACGGAGAGAGAGAGAGAGAGAGAGAGGGACGGAGGGAGGGAGGGAGAG
This sequence comes from Coreius guichenoti, assembly GCA_039654105.1. NCBI lineage: Eukaryota > Metazoa > Chordata > Actinopteri > Cypriniformes > Gobionidae > Coreius > Coreius guichenoti. The sequence goes on from CM077175.1 coordinate 10,721,391, forward strand.
AGAGAGAGAGAGAGAGAGAGAGAGAGAGAGAGAGAGAGAGAGAGAGAGAGAGGGACGGAGGGAGGGAGGGAGAGAGAGAGAGAGAGAGAGAGAGAGAGAGAGAGAGAGAGAGAGAGAGAGAGAGAGAGAGAGAGGGAGGGTTAAAGGCAAAACATTAAGTGTCACAACTCAAACCAAGAGAGTCAGAAAGAGTCTATGAGAGAGAAACTCACTTAGTGAACGAGCTGGAAGGAAGAGAGAGCTTTAAGAGGAAATAAAGAGGAAACACAGAAGATAGTGCCCAAAAACAATCTCAACTGGATTACTACAGCATAGAGATGGCAGTGACCGGGGAAGAGACCGAGTCAGGTGAGAGAGAGAGGTGTGTGTGTGTGTGTTTTATGAGAGAAAAGCCAGTGATGCTAATGTATATATGCTGTATGCATTTATGAAGTTCTGCATTTTGTCATTTGGTAAATAAGTTAGTAGCAGCTAAAGATGAAATAGACATTAAGTGAATATCGGTAGTTGAACTTTAATTTTGTTGATTTGTAGTTGCTTCTTAATAACTTTTGTGCCTTTTACTAGTCAATTTTAAATTACCATGTGTAGTAAATAATTTTTTCTATATATTACATGTAGTCTCAATTAATATGAGTTTATATAATAATAATGTATGTATAATAATAATATTAAATATAATTATAAATATAGTAATTATAAACATTATAAAATTAAATAATAATAATTATGAAATGCTGTTTAGATTTTTTTTTAGATGCAGAAAATGTCAACAATCTCAAAAGTATTTAATGTAATGAATATAATAATAGATTAATAATAATAACATTTAATATAGTGAATATTACAATTAATGAGTCCTACAACTCTGATAAAAAGTAAACAGAAGTTATATCATGTGCGAAAGTTTGTAAACAGACAGTTGGGAGAACGACACTTGTTTTCGTGCTTCTTTTGCTTGTGTCCTTTTTTGTGGTTGAAACTTTCTTCTCAGTCGTAAACACACTCATTGACATGCTCCTGTTTTACGAAATCAGGCTGTGAAATCTGCCTGTCTATTCACACACATGAATCATTGAGAGAGAGGCAGACAAAAGCAGAGAGAGAATGAGGAGGGAGGGGCTTTCTGTTTGACGTCAGTCTGTTTCCTGGAAGCCGGCCGAAGCCGAGACGGAGAGAGAGGGAATGGGGCGGGGGTTTGGGCAACGACGCACACAGTGACATCAGCATTTTGTCACATTGTCTGATAACAAACGCACACACACATACATGCACGTTAAGTCGAAGCATATCCAGTTTGCTGAAGGACATTTACTGCTGGGAACATTGGCTGATAGCTGCATTAAAACTGTCTGTACTGCACCAGTGACCTTATACTTATATTTGGGGTTTTGAATGTTACTTCAGGTATTTTTAATGTTGTTTGTGTGGGTGGATGTAAAGTTGTTTATATAACTGCTCATTCGTTGTAATTGTTTTGGATTAATTACATAAACTAATGTCCAATTAGACCTGCTCTTTTAAGCCTAGTTACAATAGAAGTCACAGCTGATTGGTTAGATCTAGTTTTAGGTGCCTCTTTATTGGTTAGATGAATAATGTCTGACCTTTGGCTAATTTTCAATAAGTGTCAAAAACTTTCTTTAGCACCAAACAGAATTACAAAAATAATTCTTATTATTATATATTCTATTTTCTCATGATAAGAACTTATTTTATGGGCTCTGTTTGCTTCCATATGTTTGGAAATTAATAATAATTATTATTGTTATTAATAATGATCAAAAATAATAAATTATACATTTAAGTTTGAATGTACTTTTTGTTGTCTTAGTGCAAGCATATATATATATATATATATTATCATTAAATTACATTAAACTGACTTAAAAATTAGTTGAATCTTGCGTAATATAATTTTTTTAAAAGTTGAAAATTGCTTGACTTATTTGATGAGTTAAAGCAATGTTAAAACTTATGTTGCCATTACTTTTTGATCATAATTTTTTACAGTATATGTGTATTTAGTTTTAAGACACAGATAAAACATTTTTCAGATTAAATCAGAACTAGAATTGTAAAAAATAATTGTATAATAAATCATTATTATTTTATCCTGTTTTCTCAAGATAACAACTTTGTTTGCTTCCATATGTTTGGAAATAATAATAACAACAATAATAATAAATAAAATTAATAATAATTGTTGTTGTTGAGTATAATTATTGTCAATAATAATAAATTATATGGACCGATACACTTAATTATATAATACATTTAACTGATTTATTCACTTATACAGTTAACATGGAATTATGCACTTCATTTTTTAAATTAGATATATCACCTTTTCATTTATGAGTGCAAAAGTTTTAAACCTTTTGCAGATGAAACCATAACTAGAATTGCAAAAATAATGATTATTATTATCATTTTTCATTCATGAGTTTTCAGATTCAGATTAAACCATAAAAATATTGTATGTTGCATCACTGACCATCAATTATTGGTAAATGCTAACATAAACTAACCATGAACAATATTTTTTACAGCAATTTTATTTATAGTTTAACTTATAAATATACTATTGTACATTTTAGTTTCTAATGCATTCATGTTAACATGAACATTAACTATGATTAATACGATGTAAATGTATTGTTCACTGCTAGTTAATGTCAGCTGTTGTGTAACTCATTTCACTGTAAATGTATACAACCAAACTTTAAAATGTTACCCTTTCATCTGTCAAATTATATAACGCATTTTGGTGTATTTGTGCATGTAGCTGCCACAGGAGACATGCCAGCATATCAGATCCGCTCCCCGTCGTCCGGGCTACCACCAGGCGTCGTTATGGCAGCGTCGCCGGGGGCGATGCACAGCCCACAGCCAAATGCAGAGGAGGCCACACGCAAGAGGGAAGTCCGCCTGATGAAGAACAGGTACCCACACACCTGAGTCTCAATGATTCATTTGTGCAGGTGCTTGAACTCGTCTATTGATGCACATGCTCCTGTTTGACCTTTTATTTGCGTGTTGCAGGGAGGCGGCGCGTGAGTGTCGCAGAAAGAAGAAAGAATATGTCAAGTGTTTGGAGAATCGTGTCGCTGTGCTGGAAAACCAGAACAAGACTCTCATAGAAGAGCTCAAAGCTCTCAAAGACATCTACTGCCACAAGCCAGAATAACCCTCACAAACACTGCGCAAGGACTGTGTGATACACAAACTACCTGTTTCTTCTCTTCTTCTGTCGCATCGCCTGGATTTGATCGTTTTCGCTCGTTTGTTTGGCCAAATGTTTTTATAAGAAGTTGCTTACGTTGCTTTGAGGATGCTGAGGTCTACCACTACCTGCATTTTATTCTCACACACACACATACATTTCAAGATTGGCGTATATTATTGCTCTGTTTCAAAAAAAAACTGGAACTCTTCATTGACGTGTGGAAAAATGTATGTGCTTTACTTTAAGTTGAAATCAGAAAAAGCAAAGCTCATTAAGTAGATAGTGTAAGCAGCCGTGTTAAAGGGATAGTTCACCCAAAAATGAACATTTTGTCATTACTTACTCACCCTCAAGTTGTTCCAAACCTGTATCAGTTTCTTCTGCTGAACACAAAAGAATGTTGGTAACCAGACAGTTGATGGCACCCATTGACTTCCATAGTAGGAAAAACATACTATGGAAGTCAACGGGTGCCGTCAATTGTCTGGTTACCAACATTCTTTAAAATATCTTCTTTTGTGTTCAGCAGAAGTGAACTATCCCTTTAAGCTGTTGCACACTGTGCACATAAGCAGCATGTTAACAGTTTTGGCACAAAGCTAGTTTCTTCCAGAATTTAGTAGTAAATATAGAGAAAATACGCTGCAAGCCCATTTGAAGCAACATAAAATAATGGATTGATATACTCATTGATTGTTTATGCAGGTTACATTTGCAGTGACCATTTCTATTCAGTAAGTCTGACTGAATCCTGGTGATTTAAGCAGTTTATTGCGACACTTTCCATTTTGGATGTAAATTGGGTCCTTTTCCTCGTGTACATTAGATTTCGATCACGTTTGTACATTTCAATATTTATTTTATAATTTATGGTTGTTAATAAAGAAAATACGTAATGTAGTACCCCAGAAATCACTATATTTTCTGTATAGATCCGCAGATTCAGTTCATGCTGTTTACGTGTGCAGTGTGAAACATCTAATACAAAAGTTTCCACTTTTTATATAGGTGAAATGATGTGTGTGTTAGATGGATTGAACTGTTTTAAGTTGTTTATTAGCAGTCATAAAAGCTCATGGCTGAATGTAACAGTGACCCATAACTTCACCAAGAAACGTGACATAATGTTGATGTAAGTGCTTAAAGGGATAGTTCACCCAAAAATATTAATTTTGTATGCTCTATTTTTCTTTCTTCTGTGGAACACAAAAGATGACATTTAAAAAAATGTCTCGTTGTTGATTTTTTTGACCATACAATGAAAGTCAGTGGTGTCCAGTGTTGTTTTGGACCCTGTTGACCCTGTTCATCGTGTAGACAAAACCAGGTCTTCAAAATGTCTTCTTTTGTTTTCCGCAGAATAAAGTCATACAGGTTTGGAATGACGTGAGGATGAGTAAATGATGAGAGAATTGATGACTAACTATCTCTTTAAGAGTGCTTTTATTTGTATTATATCACACAGATTTATTTTTATTCATTCGGCACACTTTTATTCAAAGTGTACAAAATAAGAAAAATACAAGCATAAGCACACCTCTGTCAATTGCCTCATGTATAGCTGTATTATGAAGTGTAATATTTTTTGGTTAAAATACTTTCTACTATACCATCTTAATATGCAGACAAACTATAAATTAGCCATTTGTAGGTTGATTGCTCTGTTTGTTTGAGCATCCCAACATAGCAACATTGGCTCAACCAATGGAGTGAGTTTGAGGTGGAGCTACCCGTTTGAAAATGTTCATTTTTGCTAATCTGTTTTGTGATGCGAGATGCAGAGAAATTACACACTTCAGCTTTAAAGCTTTGTTTATCTGTGCTCCAATTCATAAAATGTGAGGAACATTACACTTTGCATGGTTAAGGAAGGAAAATGGTGGAACTGAATTGTGAACATGTTACTTGTAGGTGAACGTCACAAATATTGCTTTTGATGTAATATTGTAAATTATCTCAGTTATGAATTTCTCTTTCATTGTTTATTATTAGAAGTGAAGTATGGAAGTAAAAAGCCATTTATGAGTAATAAGAGTGCAGGATTCTTTAAGTCAGACAGGTGGCACTAACTCGTATTTCAGCTGTTAGGATGCCAGTGTGTGTGTGTGTATCTTCTGTTTCATGACTTCATCTTCACTTACAGCCAATCACGTTTCTGTGTTTCGATGCTGTACTATTTTATGTAGTCTGGTCAGAAAATGGATTTGGTTTAATATTTAAATAGCTTATGTTTTCAATTAACCTCTCAATTAGACTCTTCAGATTGATGTTAATGTAACAGAGTGTATGCCCTGCCTTTCTTTAACATTGTACAGAGCGCTGACATCTATTTTTAATAAAATATTTTTATAAATGTATATGAAACTTGAATTTTGAGAAGCTCTATTGTGTATATGTGTACCTACATGGTTCTTTTGGGGGTGTAGGCTACGTTAGGGTGCGTATTTATAACTAGCTGTATATAAAAGTGTATAGGCCTATAATAGAAGTGTCCCCATTTATACAAGTTAACTAAGTTTTTGGAATCTTAAAAAAAATGTATCATGCACTTTTGTGCAAACACAAGTAGCCTACACACTTGAATGTAAAAGTATTTCTGAATAGATCCTGCGAGTGTGACCTTCAATAATCTGTTTTGTCTCAAAATTTTGCATTGCACTTTCTTAACCAGCTTTGGATGCTTTGCTGATCTTAAATGATCCCCAAGCCCGGTTGGTCTGGTCTGTTGGCTGTTTTAGAAGGGGTTTAGGCACTTTGGTCAAGCTGGGAGATCAGTTTGCTATAACCAGTTTAACTGCATGAACACCAGCTGGGCCTAGCTGGGAAACAGTTTGAACCACCTAAGACCAGCAAACAAGCTACCAAACAAGCTTGCTTTACCTGCAGGGTATTCCAAAAAATAATAAAACTAAAATCGTTCAGCTACTTCTGTGTCTGTTTTTTTTTTTTCTTCACTTATCTGTTCCACTATAGCAAATTAGGCATAGGTATAGCTAATGAACTTCCAGCTTTACCTGAGGGTTGAAAATGAGTGTTTTCGAGATGTTTTGACTTTTGTAATCAGAATGAAGTGATGTTTTTTGAATGATATTGCATGACTAAGTCTGAACGTTTCAGGCACTAGAATGTGCTGTATCATGCGTTTGGCACAAACAGGCAAACATGGAAAATTCCACAGTGTGTGAGAGCGCCCTCTACTGGAACACGGCAGTTGTACACGCTCGAAAATTGTGTTTCTGTACGACACTGTCATCTAGTGGACGTTCAAGGCAAGCCGTTTTTTACATGTATTCCTTTTTTCTTTAAAAAAAATTTTTTGTTACTAGTACGTATTCTTTAACTGCTAGTATATGTAATCTAAATAGCAGTTGTATTTAAATAGTATATCCCAATAGTATTCTTTGAATCATGTGTAAATACCATTGCATAAACTTTCAATAGTTAGAAAGTTATAAAATTGGCTCTCTAGCTTTGCATTCTTACACTATCTTACCGGGTCTGACTTTTATGATCCTGTTGTACATTTTTTATTATCTTACTAACATTTGTTATTATCTCACTAACAACTGTTTGCACACGTTTCTTAAATACAGAAACAGGAAACGCCTCAGTTCAGCGAAAACGAAAGTTAAGAACTTCTCTACACAACAAAATGGCAGACGCCAGTATTTCATGGTCTCGGGATACATTTAACTGTTCAATCTGTCTGGATCTACTGAAGGATCCAGTGGCCATTCCCTGTGGACACAGTTACTGTATGAGCTGTATTACAGGCTGCTGGGATCAGGATGATCAGAAGGGAGTCTACAGCTGCCCTCAGTGCAGACAGACCTTCACTACAAGACCTGTTTTAGGTAAAAACACCATGCTGGCTGAAGTGGTGGAGAAACTCAAGAAGACAAAACTACAAGCTGCTCGTCCTGCTCAGTGTTACACTGAATCTGGAGATGTGGAGTGTGACGTTTGTACTGGGGACAAAAACAAAGCCATCAAGTCCTGTCTGGTGTGTCTGAACTCTTACTGTCAAAATCATCTTGAACAACATGAGAGTTTCTTCAAAAGTAAAAGACACAATCTAATGGACGCCACTGGACAACTGCAGGAGATGATCTGCCCTCAACATGAGAAACTGCTGGAGATTTTTTGTCGTACTGATCAGAACTGTATATGTTATTTGTGTACAATGGATGAACACAAGAACCATGACACTGTATCAGCTGCAGCAGAGAGAACTGAGAAACAGGTATGACTTGATTTACTCCATAACACATAATAGCTACATAAATGAAGATCATTATAAAACAATTCTTACATGGGGTATCTTCTTTGCAGCTATTTAGTGCTCACATAAAGTTTTACTTGTTTTTAGCATGCAGTAATATTTATAAGGTAAGGATTATTTGTCATTCCTGCAGAGAAAATTGGGTGAGATGCAGAGAAAATTCCAGCAGAGAATCCAGGAGAGACAGAAGGAGCTAGAGGAGCTGAGAGAGGCTGTGGAGTCTCACAAGGTGAGTTTTGAGCAGAAGAACAACTGCTGGCTGCTGGAAGAGCTGTTTCAGACTCAGTTAGGACTCAATCAGTCAGTGAGGAGACAGTGCTGGAGCTCTTTCCAGTCCCACTGAAGCCCACTGTGGGGAACAGGCTGTGTGAGGGACCAGTAAGAGCTGAGTGAATGGACTGACTCTAATCCGTCTCTCTCTGTGTGTCCTAACAGCGCTCTGCACAGGCAGCAGTGAAGGACAGTGAGAGGATCTTTACTGAGCTGATCCGCTCCATTGAAAGAAGCCGCTCTGAGGTGACACAGCTGATCAGAGATCAGGAAAAGGCTGCAGTGAGTCGAGCTGAAGGACGACTGGAGCAACTGGAGCAGGAGATTGATGATCTGAGGAGGAGAGATGCTGAGCTGGAGCAGCTTTCACACACAGACCATCACATCCATTTCCTGCAGGTAACAGAGATCTGACAAACAGGACAGTGGTCTTTAGGAAGTGAAGAGATTGTTTTCTATCAAATGTTTCTGTGTCTTTAGCTGTTGTTTCTATTGTGTCTTGTAGAGTTTCCAGTCTCTCTCTGTCCCTCCTGGATCTACAGACTCACCCAGCATCACTGTCAGTTCTCGTCTCTCTTTTGATGAGGTTGGTAAATCTGTGTCTCATCTGAGAGAGAAACTGGAGCATTTCTGCAGAGAGGAGATAGAAAAGATATCTGGTAAAGGTAAAACACTAATTCATCCTTTTATGAGAGAAATAGGCCATACATATCATGTAATATTTTGTAGATACAATGCATATCAATCACTGAATGTGACATGGTTTTGATAGTTTCTCTTTATACAGTATGTGAATTATAATAAAGATTTGTTGGTTTCCATAGTAACATACATTGTGATCATTCCTACCTCTGAACCCAAGACCAGGGAGGAGTTCCTTCAGTGTAAGTCTCTATTAACAAACAAACGTACTGAAACTGAACAAGATTTAACCCACTCTATAATAAAATTGCAGAATAAACTCCATAGAATACATACATATGAACACAAACATCAGTTCATCAATAAAACATTTTTCCAATTTCATTGAATTAAACACTTTTTTGACTTTTTCACATGCAGTCAGGTGTAAAGCACCTGCTCTGTTAACTTCGCTTTAACAGTGTTACTGTCCATTCAAAACTAAAGTAAATCTTTTAAGTAAAAGTATTATTTCAATGATTGAAATTTACTGATTTACATGTTGATTATATGCTCTGTCTCAATCAGATTCTCATCAACTCGCTCTGGATTTAAACACAGTGAATAAAAAGCTCCTTCTGTCTGAAGGGAACAGAGTGATTAAATACACTGACACAGTCCAGTCGTATCCTGATCATCCAGACAGGTTTGATAGTTGGTCTCAGGTGTTGTGTAGAGAGAGTGTGTGTGGACGGTGTTACTGGGAGGTTGAGTGGAGTGTTGAGGTGGAAATATCAGTGTCATATGAGAGCATCAGAAGGAAGGGACGAGTATCTGAATCTATTTTAGGACGTAATGATCAGTCCTGGTGTTTGTACTGCTCTGAATCCAGTAGCTCATTCCGGCATAATAACAAACAGGCTAAACTCCCTGGAGTCTCCAGCTCCTGTAGAATAGGAGTGTATGTGGATCACAGTGCAGGGACTCTGTCCTTCTACAGCGTCTCTGACACAATGACCCTCATTCACAGAGTCCACACCACATTCACTCAGCCTCTCTATCCTGGGTTTAGACTTTGTTTTACATCAGAGCAAAATGTTTCAAAAGTTAAACTGTGTGAATTATAAATATGATACAGAGACTTTGCAATAAAATAGCTTATTTGAAATTCAAGCTGAAATTTGATAAAATCCTGTGATAAATCAATGGTAAATCAGCAATCACAGTTGCTGATTTATCATTGATTTATTACTAATCAATAAATCAATACTGAACTTCTAATATCTGAATAAAAATCTTCTCATACGATCTAATGATGACAGTTGTATATAACAAAGTAATTCATGAATATGAAAGTTCCCATTGACAGTAACAACACATAGTATTTCACTGTATTGTCTTCACATACAGGATTAATGAAATTTAATGAAAAGAGTCGCATTCAACTGTGTATATTGTTATAAAAAGGGCTTTATAAAATCACTTGGACTAAACAGAACTGAATTACACCTGGCTGTATCCCACTGCAAGTTTTTAGGTTTCACACATGCATATGGTTGTACTGTATTTGTTCTATTTCAGTAAAATGTAGCCCTTAGGAGGGCAGGAAAAATATACAATTAATTTCTTTCATATTTGTTATATTATCAAGTGGTTTGGTTTTAATATTTTTGTTGTTATAGTTATATGACCTAGACATTTTCCATAAGTTTTGCAACAGAAAGGTTTGAAATATACCTATATTGTAATCCACAGTTAACAAGCAAACTAGAGCTAGTCTCCTTTGGTGACCAATATCAATAAGTTAAAAGAAAATAATATTTTACTTAATCAGCTTTAATAGGAGTAATAAAATATTCCTGCATTGTGTGTATTTTCACTTTGTGAGGTGTGTTTCTCCTGATGTATTGTGTTTTAACAAAGGAAACATTCTGTACCTCTGGGTACAGTTCACTCAATAAATATCACTGACGGCAATTCTCTCAAGTCTTTCATTCTTTTTTTGAAGCAGTTATATTTTCTTCTTTTCATGACTGTGTATCTACCAACTACTCTTTGGATTGATATAAGCAATAAAGTTGGTAGATCAGTTACTATGTTGCTCACTTCAAATAAATCTAATCAATGTTTCAAAAGGTACTGCCACCAAGACTTAGGGACATACCACCTTACTTGTTAGGGTTTTGTCATGTTTGAGATTGAGTTGGTTTCACACTGTTTTCTGTTCCTTGGTCTGGTTAGTTTCCATGGTTACTCATTAGTTCATTGATTTAGTCACACGTGTCCTGTTTTACCCCTGATTAGTTTGTGTATATCTCTGTTTGTGCTCTGTTTGTCTGTTATTGGCATTGTAAATCTGGTTGTTCTGTTCCAGTTCTTTAAGATTGCCTACATGTTTAGAAAAAAAGGTACAAAAGCTGTCACTGGGGCGGTAGGCCTACCCTTTCAAAAGGCAGGCCTACACCTTTGTACCTAAAATGTGTGTATTAGTACCTCAAAGGTATTGGTACCAAAAGTACATTATGCTGCCTTCACGTGCTACCGGAATTATCGTAAATACGACTTTCCGAGGTAAAAATTGCACATGAACGCCCTCTGATGTCGTGTTTACCACTGGGAAGTTCGGAAATAATTTTGATACCCAAATTCCCGAGACGGACGTGCCATAAACTTTAAACATGGTGGAGGAGAGAACTACTGCTGTGACAGGCATGATTTATAAATTTTTCAAAAAGTATTGTATGTTTTATACACAGCGAAAATAGCCTGCATTTGACCGAAATTATAGAATCTGGCATCGTAAATGTTTATATGGTTGTCAGTGCATGTGACACCACATATTATTTTAGTTTTAATAAGATTTTCCCAGTAAATATGCAAGAATAAACCTGGAGTCCTCCATGATTCCTGTTCATTCCGACAACAAAGCACTTGAATGCAACACGCATGTAATCATGACTTCTGAAGTGGGAATTAGGAAATTTCCGATAGCACATGAAGGCAGCATTAGTAGGTTACATAATGGTACATACTAGAACATTTTGAAAGGGTACCATCCCAGTGACAGCTTTTGTACAATTTTTTTTTTCTTTTATGAGTGTAGATGTATTTTTGTTATTTTTTTACTTAGTTATTAAAAACTGCTGCATAATAGATCCTGCTCATCTCATCGTGACATTACTATTTTCCTCAAAGTCAATCCCAGTATCATTTTCTTTCTGTTTCAGTAGTCTTCAAAAAATAAATGTATAAGTGAATCATAAGGTGCACTATTTGGGGCTGTTCACGCACAATTAGTTTTTCCATTCCTCTGCACTACTTTTCCATTGGTTTTCAATGTAAACATGCTAGACGGACGTCCTGTTGTGCTTGTCTTTTGCAGAATCTCTTGCCTGGCACGGCAAAAATGTATTACTCAAATAAGAGGGAAACTGATGCATTTTTGCAAAGAGGAGATAAAAAGAATATCTAGGAGTGTTAAAACAATGACTCTATTTATGAGAGAAGTATGTATGTCACACATCATGTAGCCATATTGTGTAAAGCATATACACTCACCTAAAGGATTATTAGGAACACCTGTTCAGTTTCTCATTAATGCAATTATCTAATCAACCAATCACATGGCAGTTGCTTCAATGCATTTAGGGGTGTGGTCCTGGTCAAGACAATCTCCTGAACTCCAAACTGAATGTCAGAATGGGAAAGAAAGGTGATTTAAGCAATTTTGAGCGTGGCATGGTTGTTGGTGCCAGACGGGCCGGTCTGAGTATTTCACAATCTGCTCAGTTACTGGGATTTTCACGCACAACCATTTCTAGAGTTTACAAAGAATGGTGTGAAAAGGGAAAAACATCCAGTATGCGGCAGTCCTGTGGGCGAAAATGCCTTGTTGATGCTAGAGGTCAGAGGAGAATGGGCCGACTGATTCAAGCTGATAGAAGAGCAACTTTGACTGAAATAACCACTCGTTACAACCGAGGTATGCAGCAAAGCATTTGTGAAGCCACAACACGCACAACCTTGAGGCGGATGGGCTACAACAGCAGAAGACCCCACCGGGTACCACTCATCTCCACTACAAATAGGAAAAAGAGGCTACAATTTGCACGAGCTCACCAAAATTGGACAGTTGAAGACTGGAAAAATGTTGCCTGGTCTGATGAGTCTCCATTTCTGTTGAGACATTCAGATGGTAGAGTCAGAATTTGGCGTAAACAGAATGAGAACATGGATCCATCATGCCTTGTTACCACTGTGCAGGCTGGTGGTGGTGGTGTAATGGTGTGGGGGATGTTTTCTTGGCAAACTTTAGGCCCCTTAGTGCCAATTGGGCATCGTTTAAATGCCACGGCCTACCTGAGCATTGTTTCTGACCATGTCCATCCCTTTATGACCACCATGTACCCATCCTCTGATGGCTACTTCCAGCAGGATAATGCACCATGTCACAAAGCTCGAATCATTTCAAATTGGTTTCTTGAACATGACAATGAGTTCACTGTACTAAAATGGCCCCCACAGTCACCAGATCTCAACCCAATAGAGCATCTTTGGGATGTGGTGGAACGGGAGCTTCGTGCCCTGGATGTGCATCCCACAAATCTCCATCAACTGCAAGATGCTATCCTATCAATATGGGCCAACATTTCTAAAGAATGCTTTCAGCACCTTGTTGAATCAATGCCACGTAGAATTAAGGCAGTTCTGAAGGCGAAAGGGGGTCAAACACAGTATTAGTATGGTGTTCCTAATAATCCTTTAGGTGAGTGTATCTGATTTAGACATAGTACACTTTTAACTAATATGAATTAAAATAAATCATAGTAAATCCTTGGTTTATATAGTAACAGATATTAAGAACAATCCTACCCCTGAGCCAAAAACCTGGAAGGACTTTCTACATTGTAATTCTCTATTAAAATGAATAGCCTACATACCAAGAACAAACACATTTAAACTCACTCTATAATGAAATTCAACCATCAGACTGAAACATGCAGTATAAACTCCAAAACAATATAAACACAAACATCAATCATTATTCTCATTTCACATGAGTTTCAAATAAGTTATATTCCTTCATTAAACAGAACTAAAGTCAATAAATGAAAGATTTTCTTGTCCTGAATTACTTGTCACTGCCTCTTACTAAAAGAATTTAAGAAATACAATCAGTGAACTTAATACAATTTCTACTGTGCAGACTGACAATTAATGTACACACAAACACAGTTTTATGCCAATAACTGTGACACTTGCATGCAGTCAAGTGTTTTCAAAAGTTTCAAAAGATTCACAACAGTTCAATGTGGATTTAAACACGGTGAACAAACTTCTCTGTTTGTCTGAGAGGAACAGAGTGATTATACTTACACTAATAAAGTCCAGCAGTATCCTGATCATCCAGACAGATTTGATGGTTGGTCTCAGGTGTTGAGTGGAGTGGTGTGGTGTGGTGTAAATATCAGTGTCATATAAGAGCATCAGCAGGAAGGGATGGGGAGATGAGTGTGAGTTTGGTTGTAATGATCAGACCTGGAGTTTGTCCGCCTATGGCTTCAGTTGTTCATTCTGGGATAATAACACAAAAGTCCACACCACATTCACTCAGTCTCTCTATCCTGGGTTTAATTTAAATTCACTATCAGTACTATTTTCTAAATCAGAATCAAAGGTTAAACCGTGTGATCTAAAAATATAGAAGATTCAGTCATTTTATAAATAAAACTGCATATTACAAGTTTGAGTCCATGATAAATCAGCAGTTGTGTATTTATATTTCTGATTATTTTTTATTTTTTTGTATAAGATACATGTATGAATACAGAAGTCAACACTGACAGTAAAAATATAAATATTACAGTGTCTCAACACAGGATTTATGAAATTTCTACTTTCTCACAATGTCCCACTACATTTTTACAAAAGGCTTTTTTATACAATATGTAATTTTTATATAGGCTAATCTTTTTATGAGAACTGAGCTAAATAAATTATATCCAGCTGCACCCCACTGCAAGTTTTCAGATTTCACATGCATATTCCTATGCTATATGTGTTGTATTTCAGCAAAATGCAACCCAGCAAACTAATCAGTCAACAAAAAAGTATTTAAAAAATACTGTGTTCATGTGGACAGGGCCCTAACCTCTGTTTCTTTTTCCCCTTGAAAACACTTGACACATCCTGAAACACAGAGAGCAATATGTCAATGCAATCAGTTTGATCACTGAAGCCAGGTGATTCTACACCTGAGCTGACAAGATGGCTGGTTCACATGTACCTGGCCATGTGCCAGTACTCTGCTAACACAGGGCCAGGCCACAGTGCATATTGGCATCATATTATAATATCATATGAGCGTATGTGAATAGCAATTAAAGAGACCAGTTACCATTTTTCCAGTGTAACAATTCCACGCTGAGTCCAGAACACATGTACAGCACAAATGGTTTACTAACAAATCCTGCAGTATCCACGTTTTTCCAGTGTTGAGAAACATGTCCCCCCTGTGACCGACATTTGAACTGCCTCCTCTCAACCTGCTCAACAGTTTGAATTCACAATGAGCTCACATATTACTCACACTGTATCACAGTATGAGAATGGTGTGATGTCACTGTGATCACCGCATGATCTCACGTGTTCACTGGGTAGCGCTACTTTGTTGACCAACAACAACACACGATAAAAATGCAATAAGGGAATGCTACACCAATTAGTACATGTACAGCGTTGATTTCTACAGCAAAGAATTTTTACTTGGATCAGCTTTAATAGAATTCGTAGAAGTGCCCTGCACTTTGTATATTTTCACATTGAGAGGTGTGTTTCTCCTGACGTATTCTGTTTTACCACAGGAAACACTCTCCGGGTAATGTTGCAGTTCACTCAATAAATATCACTGCCAGAGCAATTCTCTCAAGTCTCGTTCTTGACCATAGTCAATATTTTTTTTTTTTTTTTTTACATCTGGATCATGAAGAATACTCACATTCACTTGTTCTGTAGGCACGTAACATTTTTAACGTGTAGAGCCACTTCATACAACAGCAGAAGGCAATGGCTAGTGTGAAGAGTTCATGACTATGTAGCAAACAGCTCCTCTTTAGAAGCTCCAAATTTACGCAAAGTATCAGTTAATATATTGTAACCTACAATAGCGAATTTTAAACCTGTCGGTCGGCCAAAGTTTAAACAGGTTATCCTGCACTCAAGCATCTCCAAAATCTAACCCCAAGTTAGTTGTTCACACTGACCGGCCGCTAGGTGACAGAATTGCTACTTGAGTATAAACGGAGGAACAAGAGCGCAAATTTGCCTCTGCTTCTTTGATAAAAAGCTACTAAACTAGTTTTTTTCAAAAGCATGTGCCAGGGTTACGTCGTATTAGAGCTGCTCTTGTCGAAATGAATATTGAATGATTGTCAGGTTCTGGTGTTTTGCTCCGCTGGAATGTTTCAACGAAAGTAACGCCCGAAAACACAAGCACGAGCTCCTGCAGCGTGTCCGTTTCTATAGCAACACCTAACACTACCGCGAGCAAGTCATGGTCCGTAGTAAGTGCTTTATTCTTTATGTAAATACTATATATTTTTTTATTAACTCCCTTAATTTATCAGTTATATATTATTTGCATCTTTAAATAAAGAAAAATAAAGATTTCCTCCCAAATAAACTCTAATGGGATTTTTTGTTTTTGCGGTAAACTAATCCCCTCTCTCTCTTCTGATCAGTCAGTGAGGATCTGATCCGCCGCAGAGCAGAACACAATAATGGTGAGATTTTCTCCCTGGAGGAAGTTTCCCTCCATCAGCAGGATATCGAGAGGATCGAGCATATTCACAAATGGTGCAGAGACCTCAAAATCCTCTACTTACAAAACAACCTCATCCCTAAGATAGGTAACATTACATTCCTGTACATATCAGTGCTAACACAACAACTAAATATTAGTTGGCTATTCAGGCTATTCATACATACTCTTGTAACTTTGTTTCTGCAGAAAATGTGGGCAGACTAAAGAAGCTGGAATATTTAAATCTGGCACTGAACAACATCGAAGTCATTGAGAATTTAGAAGGTGACAGAATTTTTCATAGATTTTGTTTTCATTATTAAACTATTACCAACAGTTTATATACACTACTGTTCAAAAGTTTTTTAAATCGGTAAGATGTTTTAATGTTTTTAAAAGAAGTCTCTTCTGCTCACCAAGGCTGCATTTATTTGATCCAAAATACAGCAAAAACAGTAATATTGTGAAATATTTTTACAATTTTAAAAAACTGTTTTCTATTTGAATATATATTTTAAAATGAAATATATTCCTGTGATGTAAAAGCTGAATTTTCAGCATCATTACTCCAGTCTTCAGTGTCACATGATCCTTCAGAAATCATTCTAATATGCTGATTTGCTGCTCAAGAAACATTTATTATTATTATTATTATTATTATTATCAATGTTGAAAACAGTTGTGTACAGTTCAGTTTCAGGATTTTTTGATGACTAGAAAGTTCAAAAGAACAGTATTCATCTGAAATAGTAAGCTTTTGTAACATTATGCACTACCATTTAAGAGTTTTTTGGTCAGTAAGAAGTTTTTTTTATTTGAAATTAATATTTTCAATACTATTCAGCAAGGATGCATTAAATTGATCAAAAGTGACAGTAAAGACATTTATAATGTTACAAAAGCTTTCTATTTCAGATAAATGCTGTTCTTTTGAACTTTTTATTCATCAAAGAATCCTGAAAAAAATGTACACAACTGTTTTCAAAATTTATAATAATCAGCAAATCAGCATATTAGAATGATTTCTGAAGGATCACGTGACACTGAAGACTGGAGTAATGATGCTGAAAAATCAGCTTTGCCATCACAGGAATAAAGTATATTTTAAAATATATATTCAAATAGAAAATTCATTTTAAATTGTAAAACATATTTCACAATATTACTGTTTTTGCTGTATTTTGGATCAAATAAATGCATCCTTGGTGAGCAGAAGAGACTTTTTTAAAAACATAAATCTAAAATTTTAGTGTCAAAGTTTTTTCTTTTTTGTTTAGTGTTAATGTAATTCTACTCAGAACTAATTTCATTTTTCTGAGCCATTTGTAAAATTACTTTTAACCAACTTTTTATTGGATGTTCAGCTTCCCTCAAATTCATGCAAGTGTCCTAGTAGAGTAACCACAAGTGTAGTTCAGTGTCATTTCTGACAACTAGAAAATGTTCAATACTTAATTTTAACATCATATCTAAATGGGTTTTTCATTTAAAATGTAACATCTCTTTTTGAATGAGTTTTGTTTCAAAGTGTGTTTTTTGTTGCAAAGATACTGTATTATATCTTTAACCAGATACATGGTTTTTGTTTCACTTCAGTTCAGTACTCTATATGCGCATGATAATATATTTGTGTGTATTTGTTTGTAGGCTGCGAGAGCTTACAGAAACTAGACCTGACGGTGAATTTCGTGGGTAAGCTGAGCAGTGTGGAGTCTCTGAAGCAGAACTTTCATCTCAGAGAGCTCTACCTGGTGGGAAACCCCTGTGCTGATTTTCACGGATACAGACAGTATGTGGTGGCAGTTCTGCCTCAACTACGGGTACTGCACTGAGACAGACATACAGTAGAGAGACATTTTTAGCTTTGTCCAGTGAATGAATGACTGTCTTTTGTGCTTTGCAGTGGTTGGACGGGAAAGAAATCGGTCGAGCTGAACGTATTCAGGCCCTGCAGGAACTGGATGCAGTCAAGGGGCGTGTTTTAGAGCAGGAGGCGGAATATTTAGAGAAGAGAGAGAAGCAGAAGAGGAGTGATTTGAAAGAGACCTCAGACACGGAAAAGCAGGAGCATCCTCAAATAAACCAGTGAGTGTCTTTAAGATACCTGAAGTTTGGAAAACTGAATTGAGAGGGCCAAAAGACAAGTTGGGTTGAACTTTAAAAGACTGTACCCTGAAAATGACCTTTTAGAAATTAATTTAAAGCCACAATATGTAATTCTTCGCCACTAGAGGTCGCTTGTTCAAAACAAAGGCGTAGCTTGATGACACGCGGAGCTTTTATTATGCCGCAGACGGACGCTTCCGCTTTTTCCGGTCATGCGTATGCAGCGCTGTTTTATCATATTAGATACATTATTGGAGGGTGTTGAAAGTTATGTTATAATACTACTCTGTGCGTTCGCTCGGCGGCTACTACGAGACACTTGTTGCACACTGCAGTAAGCTAGATCGATATCAACCATGGTAAAACATGGTACTCGCGGTAAATCAAGAAAACGAGATTTAAACAATAAGACTAACTGTGTTAAGCTATATAACAATGATTAGTTTTCTGTCGATGAATGTATCCAAACCGTTGCTCACCTGTCTAATAAAACAAACAATATATTAAAGCGTCTTTGGTGTTTCCATGGTTTCTACAAAATAAAACCGTAAATCAAGGGTAACGCGGGTATGATGTCATTGATAGGTGACGCACGGACATGGTCCGTGTCCTGGTTAAAATTGCTTATTTCTCTGCATTTAAACATTCTTGGAAACATTTGGGATAATGTAAGTACACAAGTCAACAAAATATACAACATTGTTCTAGTGGTTTTTTGGATATTTTAATCCAAAAATCTTACATATTGTGCCTTTAAGCAAATGAACCACTTTAAAACCAGGGCATAATTCACACAGTGGAAGGTACAAACATTTTTTTATACTAATTCACCCCAAAAATCCCCTTAGTAAAGCTTCTTTAAGATTGAAGCACCTGACATTTTGAGGAATTTTCTGTGAATGTGAACGTACTATAGAGTTTTGGGTAAAACAGTGAGAATTTTCTGCATTGTGCCTGTCCTGTGAGTTTTTTCCTTTAATGAGACTTAACTGCAATGATTTCTCACAGATCGCTCTCTGAGAACCAAAATGGGACCCATCAAAATCCAGAATCAAGCTCCAAGGCTCACACAGACACAGAGGATAAGGAGAGGGAATTCTGGGAAAAGCCGTGCGCATTCACACCAGAATCCAGACTAGAGACCCATCGCCATCTGGAGGACAAGAGGAGGGCCAAAGAGAAAGAGAGGTACTTTGCTAACTAAGAAGGGATTTAAATCCCTGTAATGGTATCTATATCTAATTATAATTGTGATGCTGTTTTGCCATCTTTACATTTTTATAAAATACAAAGAGAGAAAAACATCAATCTTTTGAATGTTTTTGCTGTAAACGCCTTCACTTACAGCAGTCAATTCTTTCTACAGGGAGAAGCCTAAAATGAAAACCCCCAGAACTCTGATCACGGCAAACGGACAAGTGCTGAACATCAACGAGCCCAAGTACATACACACACGCACACACACATTCTTGAATATGAGGTTTATGGGGACTCTCCATACATAGACATACAGTAAATACAGTAATGGTTTTTATCTATCCCCCTACCCCTAAACGTACCCATCACAGAAAACTTTTGAATTTCAAAAAACACTGTTTAGTATTTTTTAAGCCACCACAGGAAGTGTCCTCATAAACCATGGTTACATTTACCCATGCCATTATACACATTGGTGTCCTCATAAACCGCATATACTTGTACTCACACACACACACACACACACACACACACACACACACACACACACACACACACACACCTGTCTACAATGTAGATTATTCTGTTCTTTAGGAAGAGACCTTCCGACTGACATGTAAAGCAAACAACCAGATTTTGAATGTGTGTGTGTGTTTGAGAATATCATTTACTTGCTGATACGTTTTTCAAACAATACCAAAAGTTATTCCTTTGTACTTCACAAAGGTCGCAAATGTTTAAGGCACAATCTGGTACTTTATAAACATGACTTTGTGTCCTAGTGGACAGATAGTACCTGTCTACCCTGACTGTCAGAAATGGTGTAGCAGTAAATTTCTGATCTGAAAGGGTAAGGATTCATGTAAGTTTATCGAAACATTAAAAATGTTTAAATCCATCATTCAACTTTTTGAAATTGCATTACTATGGAAATGGTGCTTAAACACCTTTTAAATCGCCTTGGGGGCACCTCCCCCTTGTGGGCAGTTTCTAAACGCAACACTTTTGTTTTTGCCCCCATTTTTCATGAGCTGAACTCAAAGATCTAAGACTTTTTCTATGTACACAAAAGGCCTATTTCTCTCAAATATTGTTCACAAATCTGTCTAAATCTGTGTTAGTGAGCACTTCTCCTTTGCCGAGATAATCCATCCACCTCACAGGTGGGGCATATCAAGATGCTGATTAGACAGCATGATTATTGCACAGGTGTGCCTTAGGCTGGCCACAATAAAAGGCCACTCTAAAATGTGCAGTTTTACTGTATTGGGGGGGTCCGGGGGGGTCCGAAAACCAGTCAGTATCTGGTGTGACCACCATTTGCCTCACGCAGTGCAACACATCTCCTTTGCATAGAGTTGATCAGGTTGTTGATTGTGGCCTGTGAAATGTTGGTCCACTCCTCTTCAATGGCTGTGCGAAGTTGCTGGATATTGGCAGGATACAATACAGATCGTTTCAAAGCAGCTTCACAATAGTAACAACTTCAAATACTGTTGTAAAGCAGCTCTAACAAGCCAATAGTGGCATTATTCAGCTCAAGTCAGTTTAGCGTTGATTCAGTTCAGTTCAACAACTGTAAAGTTTATCAGTTGTGCAGACATACTGTATAGTGTATTTACATATTATACATATGTGTAAGTGCTATGACAAATGCCTGTACACTCCACTGCACACTGAACAAGCAAAAGACACAAGATAGTAGTGTTTTACATTTTTCACATCTGTGTAGTTTAGCGTGTATGTGGCTAATCATTTAATGGTGTATGTGTAGAGTTACTACAAAAAACACCATTTGTAGAAGAGTTAAAATACTGGTTGCTTTTGCAAGAGGTGTGTGACGTTTTGCATCTTGTGTGCATGTTTTGTGGGTTTGTGTGTAGAGTTTTGATAAATGAAGCCATAGTTTCAGAAATTGTGTGTAAGCAACTTTAAAAAACTGTAATTTGTGACAGGAGAATGCATCAAGATCATTTCAGTGGAGTGTGGGTGTCACCCGGTGTCTATTTTTGGTTTAGCGCCTTGTAGCAACTCATAATGTAATAACTGCACATAATGTAAAAACTGCACGTAATGTAATAAGTATTATATTATTATAATAAAATGTTCATAATGTAATCATTTTTTCAAACATAATAAAATCTTGAGCTCATAATGTAAGAAAAATGTTTACATTATGAGAAATTTATTACATTATAAACTCACCAAAAACATGTCAAATTTTATTATAGTAATTGTAGAAAATATTACTATTCCCTTACAGTACATTTTCTAAATTCAGTCTTAAACTACCTGATAAATGCAACAGATTGAAATATTCATGCTATTATTATCATTATTATTATACAAAGCATTGGTGTTCCTTTACAGTGCATTTTAAAAATCTAAATCCAGTCTTAACCTGCCTACAAAATCCACCAAATTACTACTACTACTACTAGTAGTAGTAGTAGTAGTAGTAGTTTAAAGGTGCAAAAGTGCTGATTTTATTTATTTATCTGGATTTAGATTTTTAAAATGTACTGTAAAGGAATACCAATGTGTTTATAAATTTATGTTTGATAAACATATAATAATAATAATTGCATGAATATTTAAATGTTGCATTTCACATGTAGTTTAAGACTGGATTTAGATTTTTAAAAATGTACTGTTATATTTTAAAAGCTATTACAATAATAAAAATATGACATGCTTTTGGTGAGTTTATAATGTAATAATTTTCTCATAATGTAAAATTGTTATAATATTATGAGCTCAAGATTTTATAACATTTTGAGAAAATTATTACATTATGAACATTTTATTATAATAATAATGTAATACTTATTACATTATGTGCAGTTATTACATTATGCGTTGCTACACGACTAAACAAATACATTTTTGTGATATCAACATCAACAACTTGGTTAGACATATGGCTTTCATTTTCTAGCAATTCCAAAGCTAGTCCAAAATATTTTGTAAAATATATATTTTGTATAAAATAAAAAAATTCACAGCAATAATCCACTGAGTGTCTTCTTTAAAAAGAAACCAACCCAAATCGTTCATGAATTACAACCATTTAAGTTCAGTGCATTGTCACGTCTATGCTTAAAAAGGGGTGACAATTAAAAGAAACAAGCCAAAAATCGACATTTAAAACAAAACCCTAAAACCCATGGAGAAAATACAAAATGCAAATGACCAAAAACACAGGTGTGCATGAGGTCATAATTCAGTAAGGGTGGTGCAAAGTGGTCCAGAAATTATGCCAACAGTCAAAAGTCTGGCTACATGAGACTAGGGCATGCTATTTACTATTTATAGTGAGAAACAGGAAATCAACATGTAAGATGGCTGAACTAGGACACAGGGAAGATATGTATCATAAATCTAAATCAACAGTGCTCCACTCCAAGCACAGATACGAATGAGGTCAAATACATACTCGTACACTACAGTACAGAGTTTTAGTTTGGATATAATTATTTAATCTGATCTCTGTCTCCAAGGTTGGACTTCAGTCTTACTGAGGATGAGAACAACTGCATGCTTCTGGATTTACATGTTTACAGGTACAGATACACTCCAGTCATGATTTAGCAGTATTACTTCTCTCTGAGTGAACTTTGAGTGTATTTGGCCGTCATTTAGTAACTTTTCTCCTAACAGCATACACACTGACATTGGTCTCTTCTGTGCTGTAGGCATATGGACACCTCCCTGCTGGATGTGGATGTTCAGCCAACATATGTGAGAGTGACCGTCAAAGGAAAGGTAGACTATTCATCTCTTTTTCTCTCTCTTTCCATCTCCCTCTCTCACATCTGATGAGTTTGACCTTTAAAGCTGATTACCCAGCAGTAAATCTACACTCTTTATTCTGCCTCATTTCCTCACAAATCTGCCGCAGACCGACACAAGTAACGGCTCTCGCCTCACCACACCCCATGTATGTGTGTGTGTGACTCTCAGTATTGATGGATATGAGTTTATGACAAGTGATACTGTAGTTCACTTTAACAGCGGCAAGTGCTTGAAACCTCACATTAATAAAAGTGTATGTGTGTGTGCAGGTGTTCCAGCTGGTTTTGCCTGCAGAAGTGAAACCTGACAACAGCACAGCACAGAGATCCCAAACCACTGGCCACCTGCTCCTCATCCTGCCTCTGGTACAGCTCACTACACCCGAAAGCCTTCTCAAACACCTGATGTCTTTGAACATCATTTCCATTTCTGTTTTCATATATGGGGGGTTTATTCCCACAGTGACCATGATGTGTAATAAGGTTCAATAAAATCTGATGATCTTTTCCAAACTAAAAATATCATTAAGCTTACATTCGACAAATAAAATCTCTGATTGTCAGTACGTGCAGCATGAACTTCAGCAAGAGAAACCTGATCAAATGTAATATTTGTTAAAATCATCCCTTTAAAGGGGTCATGAATTGAGAAATCAACTTTTCATTCAGCCTTTGATATATAAAAGTTCATCGTGATATAAGAATATCCTGTAAGTTTCGAAGCTGAAAACTTCCTTGTTAGTCAAAGAAAAGCTTTTATTGACACCATGTCCAGCAAACGCTCGATCTCAGAATATGCCAACCCTTGACGTCATCGTGTGGTTAAACGCCGCCTCCAATTAAGAATAAGTACGCCTGATTCTGTAGCCCCGCCCACCGACTCGTGGAGCTAAACGGATCGGCTACCGAGCAATAAACATGCCGAAGATAGCAAGATATTGCGCTGTACCTGGTTGTGGAAGAACACAGTCGGTGCATAAGCTTCCTTCGGATTCTAATATTAGGAATGTGTGGTTGAACTTTATTTTTAATGAAGTTCCAGCTCACGTGCGTAAGACATTGCACGTTTGTTCGCTTCATTTCACCGCGGAATCGTTTGTAAACAAGACACAGGTCGAGACTGGATTTGCAGACATATTGAGATTAAAACACAATGCTGTGCCTTCTATATTGGATTCGACAGGAATGGTGCAACACACTTATGTGAGTAAAACATGTTTTTTATATGTGATAGTATTGCATTGTTACAGATCGTTTGATATCTACCGATTATGTGTCGAACATTTTTCCACATTGGACGTTTTCAAAACAATTCCCCACGTGTACTGACGGGGGAGTCGAAACTAATTATAATATGCAAAACTGTTATCTAATCATAGCAGTGGGCGTTTACTTCCAAGTCTTCAATGTGGCACGCCCATAAAAACCGAGCGTTCCAGGAGAGAGGCTCAAAACCAGGGTAGAAAATAGCCTATTACTTATTCATTA
This sequence comes from Coreius guichenoti, assembly GCA_039654105.1. Taxonomy (NCBI): domain Eukaryota; kingdom Metazoa; phylum Chordata; class Actinopteri; order Cypriniformes; family Gobionidae; genus Coreius; species Coreius guichenoti. Next base: position 10,746,179 of record CM077175.1, read on the forward strand.
TGATGTTTTTGAATGTAAAAACCACGCAAACCTAATAAGTTGACCTCAGACAACAGTATAAAAAAATAAAAAAAGCCAGTTCATGACACCTTTAAAAATAATCCCATAACTGTGCCATAATGGAGTTAACTGATATGAAATACTGTGAGTGTGACGTGCTGTACATTTAAAATTGTACATTTAAAAATTAATTTGTCATGCTGCCAGACCATTTAAAATTAATTATTGAATGCAAAAATATTATTATATAATTAAAAATTATGCAAGATGCAAAAAAGGTTCAAATAAAATCTTTTTCTTATATATTTTATGTACACTAGCTCACTATGGCTGCATTTACAAAAACAGTAATATTTTGAAATATTATTACAATTTAAAATGCCTGTTTTTCAATTTTGATGTATTTTTAAATGAAATCTATTCCTGTGATGCAACGCTGAAATTTTAGCATCATTACTCCAGTCTTCAGTGTCACATGATCCTTCAGAAATCATTCTAATATGCTGATTTTCTGCTCAAAAAAACGTATCAATGTTAAAAACAGTTGTGCTGCTTAATATTTTTGTGGAAACCGTGATACATTTTTCCAGGATTCTTTGATGATTAGAAAGTTCAAAAGAACAGCATTTATTTGAAATAGAAATCTTTTGTAACATAAAAAAAGAAAAATCTTACTGACCCCAAACTTTTGAATGGTAGTGTAATGTTTAACCTATCATCTTAAAAAATATGGTTCATAGATGTCAACTACCCACTTGAAGTGCACTGAAACTGGAATGGGAACCTAATAAACTGTTGTATAAAGATTGTGAGCTAACAGCATTCTGAAAGTCTAGTTGAATGTTGAGTTAATTTGCAAGATAAGTTTATATATTGGAGCTGTCAAATCGATTAATCGTATCCAAAATAAAAGTTCATGTTTACATAATATATGTGTGTGTACTGTGTATAAATATTATGTATATATAAATACACACACATGCATGTATATATTTAAGAAAAATGTTTTATATTTATATATAAAATATTTATATTTATATATAATATAAATTATATAGATATATACATGCAAATATTTCTTAAATATATACATGAATGAGTGTGTATTTATATATACATAATAATTATACACAGTACACACACATTATGTATTATGTAAACATGAACTTTTATTTTGGATGCGATTAATCGTGATTAATCGATTTGACAGCACTAATATATATATATATATATATATCATTTGTGTTTATTTTCTAGGCACATGGAGAGATAAAACCAAAGAAACCCATTGTAAGGCCAACCAGTGTTACCAGTAACCAGAATACCAAGAAAGAGACCAGGTAATTCAGTTGCAATTCTGGTGCCTGTCTATGTGAATGTGTGTGTTACACACATCTGTATTCATGTCTTAATATTGTGATCTTGGTCTTGATACCACTCCAGACCACATAAATGTAACCTTGGTCTATGTCGGGGTTAGTTTTTAATCTTGGTATACATATCAAATACGAAAATCTTAAAACAGAATTCTGCTAAATAACTTGTGTATTCCACTAAAAAACAAAAATCTGGCATTCATATGACATGAGAGTGAGTGAGATGGTGGCAGTATTTGAATTTCTGGTTGAACTATCCATTTAAGATGACAAGAATCGAGGTTGTGTCCTTGAGCAAAACACTCAACTGCAGGTCACTCCAGGGACACTGAGCTTCTTATTAGGAATGTGGCTTTGGAGCTAATTTTGCTAAAAGAATAAATTGCAATATATACACACATACACGCTTATCTGTTTTATAAATGATCTCTCTTTATAGACCTCTCTCTCGTCCTCTAATTTTCTCTCTGCAGTTCACAGCAGCAGGTCTTGTGGGGTTCACTTTCACACAGAACAATATCCCTTGTGTGTGTGTATACGCACGTCTAATGGGTCTTAATGCATGTTTGCATTAACCCGTGTGGCTGTGGAATTAGTTTGTTGACTTTAAGGTTTTGTTCCATTATGCGATCATGTGTCCTTCAGTCGCTTTAAGTGAACAACGGGCTATAAGATTAAAGACCTAATAAAAATGCAAATAAGATGCAAATAAACCAGTTACTGTCATTCGCAAACACATACTCTTCCGCTCTGACTTCATCCTGATGGATGACATCATCTGAACCTGATTACTCCTGACCTCCTGACACACTGGGAGGTCAGATGCTCTTGCTCTCACTTACACACACACACACACGCTCGTGTTATTATTTACTGAGACCCTCAGGTCACACACACACACAAACACACCTGCGTTTGTGTACCTGCCCCTGAGGAAATCATTGCACTTTCTGTAAATCATCTGTGTGTGTGATAATGTACCCGCTGAGGCACTGATTGGCTCTGAAAGCACAATGTAATTGCACACTATCTATCCAATCAGGTTTCAGTTGCTGCACTAATTAAATTTTCAGTGATTCATTCTTAAACCAAGAAAGAGGAAGAGATAAAAATAGTGACTCTAATACTGTACTATAAATAATACACTTTGTATTAGTGTTATTATGTAGTCAAATAATTAAGCAGAACTCGTCCTGGTCGTACTAGTAAACAGTTTAAATAAAGCCTTGCCGTGTGCTGAAGTCACAAGCTTTTCAGTTTGAGTCCACAGCATTTCAGGGCTGATTTAACTGTTATCTTGAGGGGTAGGGCATCATACTGGGATTTGTGATTCTGTACAAGAGGCAGAAAGCCGCACCGCCCACAACACTGTTCTGTTGGGGAGGCCTGCAGTTCAACATGATGATGTTGTCATGGTGGACAGCAGTAGTGGATTAATGGGCATTTATCAGCTTACCTCACTGCTTACTGCTTTTCAAGCAATGACTAAACATGATCCCTTTCTCAATATGAGTTCTTGTCTGTACTTGTGGATTTGTGAAACGTCATCAGTCGCTGCCCAAGTACTGTTCCAATTCAAAGTTCACATCTACCCAAGTACAGTTGAAATCCACGGATGTGTTCTTGCCCTGCGCCTTTTATCAAGGATGCATCAGGAGGTAACCTGTGTGAACTTGAGACAGCCAGGTATCCAGAATGCAACTCAAATCAATATTTTAATCTTTATTTATTTATTTGGGTACATAGCTGTATAACAATAAGGATAATTTGAGCCAGTCATTGCAAAATAACCTCTTTCAGGTGGATACAAAGTTTATGTTGTGGCTATACACCGATCAGGCATAACATTATGAAGTGAAGTGAATAACACTGATTATCTCTTCATCACAGCACCTGTTAGTGGGTGGGATATATTAGGCAGCAAGTGAACATTTTGTCCTCAAAGTTGATGTGTTAGAAGCAGGAAAAATGGGCAAATGGCCCAAATTGTGATGGCTAGACATCTGGGTCAGAGCATCTCCAAAACTGCAGCTCTTGTGGGGTGTTCCCGGTCTGCAGTGGTCAGTATCTATCAAAAGTGGTCCAAGGAAGGAACAGTGGTGAACCGGCGACAGGGTCATGGGCGGCCAAGGCTCACTGATGCACGTGGGGAGTGAAGGCTGGCCCGTGTGGTCCGATCAAACAGACGGGCTACTGTAGCTCAAGAGGTTATTGCTGCTTCTGATAGAAAGGTGTCAGAATACACAGTGCATCACAGTTTGTTGCATATGGGGCTGCGTAGCCGCAGACCAGTCAGGGTGCCCATGCTGACCCCTGTCCACCGTCAAAAGCGCCAACAGTGGTCATGTGAGCATCAGAATTGGACCACGGAGCAATGGAAGAAGGTGGCCTGGTCTGATGAATCACATTTTCTTTTACATCACGTGGATGGCCTGGTGCCTATGCGTTGCTTACCTGGGGAACACATGGCACCACGATGCATTATGGGAACAAGGCAAGCCGGCGGAGGCAGTGTGATGCTTTGGGCAATGTTCTGCTGGGTCCGGCCATCCATGTGGATGTTACTTTGACACATACCACCTACCAAAGCATTGTTGCAGACCATGTACACCCTTTCATGGAAACGATATTCCCTGGTGGCTGTGGCCTCTTTCAGTAGGATAATGCGCCCTGCCACAAAGCAAAAATGGTTCAGGAATGGTTTGAGGTGTTGACTTGGCCTCCAAATTCCCCAGATCTCAATCCAGTCGAGCATCTGTGGGATGTGCTGAACAAACAAGTCCGATCCATGGAGGCCCCACCACGCAACTTACAGGACTTAAAGGATCTGCTGCTAACATCTTGGTGCCAGATACCACAGCACACTTTCAGGGGTCTAGTGGAGTCCATGCCTCGACGGGTCAGGGCTGTTTTGGCAGCAAAAGGGGGACCAACACAATATTCATAATGTCATAACGTTATGCCTGATCGGTGTATTTTGTGATAAAGACCAGCTGACTGCAATATACCCCTTAATTATTATTATGTTTCTCCCTACATGGCCTGTTACGTCTGAAAAGTAATTTTAGAGTTTATAGATTAAGATTATAAAGTCTCTTACATTAAAGATTATGATTTTTTTTTTTTTTTTTTACTTTAGAATAAGGTGCACTGATGGATCTTGCACAGTAAAAACTAGGACATTTATTCATAAAGTAAACGGGTTCAAATTTGCCATATTGGGTGTGTCTTTGTGTTGGATGGGATTTAGCCATCCAAAAACCTCAAATTGACTTTGATTTTGCAGGGATTGTGCTGACTGAACAGTTAGACTAGAGTTATAGACTAATAAATTCTTAAGATACAACAAAACGGCAATCTCACACCGATCTGTCTTTCTGCAGGGCAGCACCAGGGCGTGAGTTATTGGAGGTGGATCCCAGTCTGGCTGTGAGTCTGGCCAACATTGTTCCCAAAGGAAAGGAGTCTTCCCACAAGCCCCTGCAGCTCTCACAGCCTCACCAGCATTGTGGCGTCGAGGAGAGGCCTGTGTCAAAGGACTTTGTGGATGATCCAGAAGTGCCTCCACTTATGTGAGGGAGACAGCGAGAGAGAGAATATACTATGATATGACACAGCAAGAGAGCATAAGCATAATCACACTCTCTGCTGAGCTTGTGGAACTGTGTGTGATGAAATAATGTGAGATATATTTAGCTCTCTTCATTAGACATATAGTTAAGCAGATGAGTAATTGTCAGTCTCATTAAAGCTTGCTGAATATTTCACTGCTACAGATCCTTCACTTTCAGTGTGTTCTCTCTCGCTATCTCACACACACACACACACTCAGATACTCATTTATTGACTTACAGTCATGTCTGTCTGATATAAAGGAGGAGGTGTCTCTAATGCAGTGTCTACACTGAATGCGGGCATCAAAACTAAATCGCTCCCATTATAATCAATTAAGCTGCCCACAAATGCCTGTTTTGCCGTGTTTTGTTCAGTTGACACTCTATTTTTGATGTGCTGCATGAATGATTTATTATTATAAATTATTGTTTTCTCAATCCATTATCAGAATAAAATATGTGTAAAGTCTTAGACTGTAAAAAAAGATGGACGACATGACACGTCTCCACTTCCTTCCATTGTATAAAAATGAAGCCAAAATATCCCAGAAACGGTCGTTGCTGATTACGTCATTTGGAGCCTGAGTCTGCGCAGTAGTGATCCTGAGGTGGAGTCGCGGTATCAAGGTCTCGCCCATACTCCCGCTCTCACAGACTCATTCACAGCTGTCAATCTTGGGGCCCTATCGTACACCCGGCGCAATGCGATGCCAGGCAAGTGTATTTTGCTAGTTTCAGCCCAACGCAGGTATCATTTTCACGTCCAGCGCTCATGTTGTTTAAATAGCAAATGCACTCGCGCCCATCTGTTCGCCCAGGGGCGTGCTGGTCTGAAAACGAGGTGTGTTCAGGCGCATTGCTGGCGCGTTGCTATTTTCATCAAAAATCCTGAAATGTTTCTTGAGCACCAAATTCATATTAGAATGATTTATAAAGGATCATGTGACACTGAAGACTGGAGTAATGATGCTGAAAATTCAGCTTGTCCATCATAGGAATAAATGTAATTTTAAAATATATTAAAATAGAAAACTGTTATTTTAAATTGTAATAATATTTGACAATATTACTGTTTTTATTGTATTTTTTCTAAAATAAATGCAGCCTTGCTGAATATAAAACATTGCAAAAATCTGATCGACCCCAAACTTTTGAATGCTCATGTACTCCATGCGTAATGTGATTTCTGGTCATTTGCACATTGCACTGTGTTTATGTTAGTTTAAATCATTTAATAGTCCATGATTTCTTATAATAGGCTTCAGAGTCAGATGTATTGTGCTGCTTTTCCTTTCCCTGTCTTTCTCTTTTCTTCTTTCTTTCTTTTGTGTTGGAGGAATATGTGAATATGTGTCGGAGATGCGCATGAAGATAAATACGGTTTTGTGTGTGTGTTTGTGCGCTGAAGAGGTCAGATGTGTACATAACTGCCAACAGATGAGCTCATTTCTCTGCAGTATTTCTATTTTCAGAAAAGCAAGAAGATATACTCACCCTATAGTTCACACTCCTCACACACACACAAGGTCAAACACACATCACAGTACACAGACATTCTTTACAGCTTACACTCAGGGTCAGCAGGTATGTACCTTTCCTCAGTATTGCATCTGTGTCCTTTCCCCTGCCGCTTTATGTGTGTATGAGTGAATTATCGATATGTGCAGATGGGCTGTCTGTGCTGGTTTAATTTCCACCTTTATTAAAAACTCCTGTCAGCAGATGAGTAATTTACCTTGCTGCTGACATTCAAACAGCCCTGTGCTGTTCTGGACTTTAAATCTTATAAAAGCCATGCAGACATGCTTCAGAGAATGGAGTAAACAGATTACACTTCAAAGGGCAGTATTTAGAAATGATTTTAAAGGGGTCCTATAATGCCCCTTTTTACAAGATGTAAAATAATCTCTGATGTCCCCAGAGTGTGTATGTGAAGTTTTAGCTCAAAATACCCCACAGATAATTTTTTATAGCATGTTAAAATTGTCACTTTTTGAGGGTGAGCAAATACGCGCCATTTTTATGTGTGTCCCTTTAAATGCAAATGAGCTGCTGCACCCCACCCCCTTTCAAGAAGAGGGCAGAGCTTCAAGAGCTTGTGTTATGAAAATTACTCTGCAGTACTCCGATACTTACTCCGATTACACAGACACGCACTGAAAACGTCAGAAACTGTTCAGCCTTTTATGTTCAAACTGGAGTCGGACAATGATGGAGAGACTCAAGAAGGAGTGACAACATGTAGAATGCAACAGGACATTTCTGAATGGGTAGTTGATGAATTTATGTAGCTGATGTGGAGTTAACTATCTTCAAGTCATTGATTAGCCTGTTCTGTCTTAATAATCTATAAATCGCTTGTGTGGGAACTGTTGTAAGATGCCTACTGAGCCAGATAATATATGCTGTGTGAAGATAGAACAAGTGTAGTTTAGTTTAATTACGGTTATAACTTATGTTGTCATCTTGCTTTTATGACATGCTATTGCATTTGTGTTACGTATTGCAATAAATGTGAAAAGATGGATGCGACAGCTTGACTCCTAAATGTGCTCTACTACAACAACTCTTCCTCTTCTCAACACGGCCTTTGTTGCGTGTTCCCGGGGGCAGGGTTTATGTAAAATTTTCGTGATGTCACTAACCCGTGAATAAGCTCGTTACAGTCCCTACCAGCTGTTTGTTGTAATCCTTAAAAAGCAATTTCTGTAAAATAAAATATCTCCCTTTGCTTTGAACTTTGAGCGTCGTAACTTTGTAGATATTGTTTATGATCAAACAGCAACATTACATTACTGACTTTCTTCTTTCTGATGAACACAATCTGAGTTATATTAAAGGGGTGGTTGATTGCCCCTTTTAACAAGATGTAAAATAAGTCTCTGATGTCCCCAGAGTGTGTATGTTAAGTTTTAGCTCAAAATACCCCACAGATAATTTTTTATACCATGTTAAAATTGTCACTTTTTGAGGGTGAGCAAAAACGTGCCGTTTTTGTGTGTTCCTTTAAATGCAAATGAGCTGCTGCTCATAGGGCGGAGCTTGAAGAACTCCAGTTAGCAGCTCTGATAACCTCATGCAGACAGGCAATGAAACTATCCAGCCTTTTATGTTCAAACCGGAGTCGGACAGTGATGGAGAGACTCAAGGAGTGACAACATGTAGAATGCAACAGGACGTTTCTGAATGGGTAGTTGATGAATTTATGTAGCTGATGTGGAGTTAACTATCTTAAAGTCATTGATTAGCATATTCTGTCATGATAATCTCACCCCCTTTGTTGTGTGTTCCCAGGGGCAGGGTTTATGTAAATTTCAGGGTTAGTGATGTCACTAACCTGGGAGGAAGCTTGTGTAGTCCCTACCAGCCATTTGTTCTAGTCCTTAAAAAGCAATTTCTTTAAAAGAAAATATCTCCCTTTGCTTTGAACTTTGAGCGTCGTAACTTTGCAGATATTGTTTAAGCTCAAACAGCAACATTACACACTAACTAAAGTTTAAAAAGTGAAATCATAATCAACCACCCCTTTAATAAATATCCTGACGCTTCTAAGCTTTATAATGGCAGTGACGGGGTCCATTGAGTTTGAAGCTCAAAAAAGCACATCCATCCATAATAAACATACTCCACACAGCTCCGGGGGCTTCATAAAGGCCTTCTGAAGCGAATCAATGGGGTTTTGTGAGAAAAATATCCATATTTAAAACTTTATAAAGTAAAATATCTAGCTTCCGACAGATCGCCTTCCGTATTCAACGTACGCAGAAAGTGTAACGCCTCTCGCAGTTCAAAACGCTTATGCTATACGTTCTAGTGATAAGTCTCGCCAGTTGCGCTTTTTCCATAAGTTGAATACGGAAGGCAGTCTGCTGGAAGCTAGATATTTTACTTTATAAAGTTTTAAATATGGATATTTTTCTATTTTATTATGGATGGATGCGCTTTTTTGAGCTTTAAACTCAATGGACCCCGTCACTGCCATTATAAAGCTTGGAAGCGTCAGGATATGTATTAATCTCCTCATTTCTATTGATCTCCTCATTACACAAATACACATCACCTGATATGCTTAAATCCAATAAGCATTCAAGTTTATACAGCTTGGAGTTGGAAAATTATGCATAAAAATTATGATACGGTCAAAATACTCACTTGCCTAATAATTCTGCACACAGTGTATAGCTAAAATTACAACAACAGCATATCTTGTTTCTGTGAAATATAGCAAAACCAATGTTACTCACATATGGAGCAGAAAAAAAACCTCGGCGTCTGTTTTCAGGCTTTCCATAGAAACCCGCCCTCTTCAGTCCATTATGTCTCTCCTGAAAATAAAGACATTTATAATGTTACAAAAAAAGTTTTCAACATTGACAATAATAAGAAATATTTCTTAAGCATCAAATCAGCCTATAATAATGATTTCTGAAGGATCATGTGACACTAAAGACTGGAGTAATGATGCTGAAAAATCAGCTTTGATTACAGGAATAAATGACATTTTAAGATTATTTAATATTAAAACAGAAAACATTTGTTTTAAATTGTAATAATATACAGTATATTAAACAATACAGTATTTTTGTATCAAATAAATGCATCGTTGGTGAACCCAAACTTTTGTTTTTCTATTTTCATTTTTTTAGACTTTTAATTCTTTTCTTTTTTTTAGATTTTGAATTTTTGTATAATGCTGTATTTTGCTTAATATTGTGTGTCTTGACTCGTGTTTGTCAGACAGTTTCTTAAGTAACTCTCTTGTAAAAAGCACTATGAAAATTTACATTTAATGGGTCGAAATGTGTACAGCATATGCTTTTCACATTAAGAATTGACAACCAAAAGTTAATTCTGCTCCAGATGTGGGATTTCACATTAGGACTTATTTGTCCTAATGTATCCAATAAGAATTTTAGGTTTTTGAAACTGTTGCGAATGAATAAAGCATGATGATTTAACCCAGCAGCTGGACATAGACTGAATTATTCACCCCCTGTCACCCTGACAAAGATTTTTTCTTTCTCTCCCCCCGTCTCTTCAGCTCCCGTGGCTCTGCTGTTTCTCTAATCTCTGACAAGGAGAAGATGCCGCCTGCTCTGACTTTCCAAGAGCCTAACTCCAAAGTCAGGTCATTTTTGATGTTACTTCACTTTTATTGATCGATTTGTCTTTTTCATCCCCGCTTTTTTGCGTTCTCGCTCTCCCCTCCTTTTCCTTCTGTAGCCGTATGGTTCCTGCTCTCCCGAGGGATGTGTATGTCAGAGCGCGGTGGCACAGGCTGTCTGAGCTGAACTATGGCCGCTCTGTGATGCTATAAGTTTAACGGCATCTCTCCCAGCTGCTCGACATCATAAGCACTTAAATTTATGGCTTATGAATCATAAAAATGTATAGCTGTAATCTTAGGTTGTGTTCATAGAAAGAGGAATTAAGAAAGCCTGCAACTACTTCAACTTCATCCCAAAAGAGAATTGGGACTGGATTTGAATTGACATGGATGACTGGGTAAGCAGAGTAGAGAAAGCCAAAGATAAAGAGATTCATGATTGTGCTTTGATTTACAGTTATTTTCCCATGATGCACTGCAGCACTGGGGTCACCTTAGACTTAGAGTGTTCCATAAAGAAGTGTATTTAAAAAGCGCCTTTCAGTTTTTGAGTTTAACAATGTGAATGTATATTCATTTTAGAGCTCTGGTCCTGTGTGTGTGTGGGCCCTATTTTAACGATCTGAGCGGATGGTCTGAAGCGCATGGCGCAGGTGCACTTAGGGTGTGTCCGAATCCACTTTTGCTAGTTTAATGGCGGAAAAACCGGTCGGCGCGCCAGGCGCATGGTCCAAAAGTGTTGTACCTAGTCTCTTAATGAGTCATGAGTGAGTTTTGGGTGAAACATGCAATAAACCAATCAGAGTCTCATCTCCCATTCCCTTTAAAAGCCAGCTGCACCATGGCGGATTCACTATTTACACTGCGGAATTTGCAAGTGGAAAGACGGAACGCTTCTCCAGAGAGGAATCCTGTTATTTTTAATATTTAAAAATGTTTGTGTGCTGCTGTGCGTCCCTGTGTGTGTGTAATAAGCAGAGTACGCGTTTGTGCACCCGCCTATATGCGCATATTACTAACACGCCCTTTAAATAACACAAAAAATATTGCGGCATTGGCGTTAGACCATGTTTTTGTTGGTCAATGATTCAGTCGTTTTCAGTTGCCTCAAAATAGCAACACGCCAACAATGCGCCTGAACACACCTCGTTTTCAGACCAGCACACCCATGGGCGAACAGATGGGCGCGAGTGCATTTGCTATTTAAACAACGTGGCCCTGGACGTGAAAATGATACCTGCGATATGCTGAAACTAGCAAAAAACACTTGTGTTGCGCCTGGTGTCGCTTTGTGCCGGGTGTATGACAGGGCCTTGTGTGTGTGTGTGTGTGAACATTGTTTGGTCCCGATGAGGAGCTATTGGTCCCCAACAGCTTATAAATCATACTAAATGATGTTTTTTTTTTTTTTTAAATGTAATGCAGAAAGTTTTCTGTGAGGGCTGTGTAGGTTTAGGGTTAGGAGAATATAAAATATAAAGTTAGGGTTAGGGTTAGTTTGTAAAATATGAAAATCATTGTATCTATAGAAAGTCCCCATAAAACATGGAACCCCCACGTGTGTGTGTGTGTGTATGGTAGTTTAGCAGCCATCTTGACTAGCCCTGTAAAGTGCATCTGAATTCAGCAGAAAGCAGTCAGATTCTCCCTCTGCAGTAGAGAGTCTAAAAACACCTACAAAGAGGTACAAAATGCATGCACATGGAAAACAATCAACTTTTAGATAAGACAGCACACGTACTGTAAAACCCCTGTGTGTGCAGAATATTCTCATCTGCTCTGATGTGTGAAATTTGAAACCTAAGAAACTTTATTCTCAGAAAGAGTGTAAATCTCATTAATGATAAATGAAATCCTGAGAACCGCTTCACTGTGGGATTCTCGGTTTCAGTTTCAGATTAGAGTGCTTTATTACAGTGTTTTCCAACCTTTTTTGTCCTTTGTACCTCCACAACCCCATACAGTATAAGATACAAATGCTCCAACACCAAACCAGAAATGTGTACCTGTATACATCATGTTATGCAGAATATTATTTGACATTATCATTGATATCAGTAAAAGAATGGTGTATACTGTGTGTGTGTGTGTGTGTGTGTATATGTATATATATTTAGTGCTGTCAAATCGATTAATCACGATTAATCGCATCCAAAATAAAAGTTTGTGTTTACATAATATATGTGTGTGTACTGTTTAATTATTATAAATACACACACATGCATGTATATATTTAAGAAAAATGTGTTATATTTATATATAAGATAAATTATATAAATATATATACAGTATATACATGCAAATATTTCTTAAATATATACATAAATGAGTGTGTATAATAATTATACACAGTACACACACATATATTATGTAAACACAAACTTTTATTTTGGATACGATTAATTGTGATTAATCAGTTTGACAGCACTAAAAGTGTATTTGTATACTTATGTAAGCCTACTTACTAAATTAATAGTAAAATGACAAGAAGCAGCAATAGTGTGTATGAGATCAAAAGAAACCTTAAGTTTTTTAGTAAATGTGTAGTGTATGTGATTACATTTTCCCTCTCATTATTTATAAGCACAAATACAAAGCGTCTGCAGATTCCAGTCTGTCAGTATTAGATACATTGAGCAGAAATTAGAGAGGGGCTTCTGGGACACGAGATGCGGTGAAAGGAGGAATTCACACAGCAAAGCAAAGAGAGTGGGAGGGGGAGATGCACGTTACTGCAACTGTCTAATGCTGAGTATAGACTTATGCACGGTTCTTGCACTGAGGGTTTGAACAGTATATAGCTCTTAGTCTTAGTCTCACTTATACTGTACACATGCGTTGTCTTTCTCCACTGTTTACGTTCACTTAAGACATAACCTACTATGTTTGCTGATACTCACCAAGATGGGCATGTTGACATAATTTTTGTGTGAATGTGTCTGTTCAAGCGCAAGACTTGAAAGAGAGCTCAACATTTGTGCGCTGCCTGAGACGCGGCTTTCTGTGTGTGCGCTTCGGATGTGTGCACACACAAATCTTCTTACAGCGCACGCACAAGTTCTCTTTCACATCTTCTTGTGCTTTAATGTTTAAATTTGCAAGGCTTAAATGAGTTTAGTTTAAACACAGATAGCAATGTGTGCTGTTATTCAGGTCTCACCTGCGCTCGTGCTATCAACACCCAGGAGATGACGCCGTAAGTGACTGGTCATGTGGCACTCGCATTGAACAATGTTTAGGGGAAGCCAGAATGCCAGCAGAATCATACGTTAGCCTAACTCTGTCTGTTTTACGCGTTGTTATTTTCTACAAACCATATTATAGATGTGTATGTGTCTTCAGATTTTTAACCAAGAACCGTTACACCCCTGATGGGTTTCATCAGGTACATAAAAATAATTACTTATTCTTTGCTTTTTTTTTTTGCTATTTATAATAATTAATTATACTGGTAACACTTTAGTTTAGGATCCAATTCTCACTATTAACTAGTTGCTTATTAGCATGCATATTAGTAAGATATTGGCTGTTTATTAGTACTTATAAAGCACATATTAATGCCTTATTCTGCATGACCATATTCTACTTCCCTTAATCCTACCCAATACCTAAACTTAACAACTACCTTACTAACTATTAATAAGCAGTAAGTTTGGAGTTTATTGAAGCAAAAGTTGTAGTTAATAGTTGGTTAACAGTGTGAATCCTAATCTAAAGTGTGACCATTATACTCTATGACATAATGATTATCTACAAAATGAAGGAAAAATTAAACATGGTATTAGATTTAAATGAAAGTACTGGTGTCTGTATCAAAATAAACATGGGTCTTATAAGTATCTCACCATTATAAGTATTATATGTGCAGTACATCTACACGAATGCTCATATATTATTTACTTTTCTCATTTTAACACTGTCTTGGTATTATATTTATTGTATATTGTTAAGTATATTGTGTATGTGGATAAGATTTGTTTTTATCAGATGCAACAACAAAAATTGCCATTTGAAGGGACACAAGGTAGCAGATTTTTAATCTGTTCCATTGTGTGATTTAACTTTCACTGCCATTTGAAATATCATCTGGCTTTTTTTGTTTTTTTGATTATTTCTGTTGTTCATATAAAAAAACGAATACAAAAAATATTGAAGAGAAGGGACATAAGATATAACAATTTACTATTATAGAAAAGAGCCTTGGGTTTTTAAATCTGATGGCTTTTCAGGTCCCATGACCTCATGAAGTAGCAAAGTGTCCAGTAATTGTGCAGAATCTCAGCGGATACAGTAGGTAATGTGGGTATTGTTCGCCTACTTTATCATGAGCAATGCATTCTATACAGTAGAGAAGAATGCTTACACTCTTAAAAATAAAGGTTTCGATAGTGAAGCCATCCATTTTGGTTCCCCAAAGAAATTTTCAGTGATCAATTCTCATTTTTTTTAGTATGAAGAATATTTTAATAATCTAACAAACCTTTTTTTCCACTATAAAGAACATTTTGTGCAATGGAAAGGTTCAATGGATGTTAATAGTAACCATGCATTCCATTAAAGAACCACTGCTGTAGAATTCCGATTCTTTGATGTGCACTTTGTAACACTGTTCAGGTTAAGATTACCAGCAATCCACCCGGGAGGAAGGGGGTAGCCTATTCAACCTTCTGCTGTGTGATTCATGTGAAAGCCTCTCCAGCAGCCTCTTCGTGGTTTTGGGTTGCGATGGCATCCACAATGCATTGACGAGGCGCAGAGATGCTATGTCAGTAGTGTGTCACGTGCCCACAAGCTCTCTGTCTCGCGCCACCGTCTGAGCCGCCTCCCTCATCTCTCAACAAGCAACGGCAGCACACTAGATCAATTCGGATCAGCAATCATGCGGCCGCGCGGAGAATACGGTAAGGCAGCTCTGTGTGTTTACAACTGACAGCAGAACCGCCGTTATATTTATGCTTTAAGACATTGTTATGTGTTGCTCATCCCGGTGTAGGCTGAGGCGATACAATTGTTGCACGGCGTTGTTGCGGATGATCCAGATGCTCTTTGTCAGCGCTGTTGAGCCAGTCGACATTTAGCTATAACCGCAGATTTTCCATTTAACCAGGCATTTGTGACTAGATATGGGAGTCGTAATGAATCAAACTATTCCAGTTTCGATTCCTTTACGGTTCCATTAGATATTCTTTTAGTATTCTCGCGGAAAATATATTTGGGAAAAGTGAAATCTTATGGCATGCTGCCTTCAGCAGTTTCAATCAACAGAACATAATATAACAATTCCTAAATAAATGTAATGTATAGACCTACTTCTTAATGAATTTACTTTTTGTCCTCCTAGCGTTATGCTGCTACATAAAATACTAAACAAAAATGTTATTCATTCATTACTTAATTGTTTTTTTTTTAATAAAGTAGCCTACAATTGATTACATAAATCATATTGTGTATCTGTAACTACATGTTGTCATGCCTAAGTAGCCTAGCCCTCCTACTATAGGCTATATTCTTGTTTTATTTCCAGTTTCATATGACAGATGTAATAACGTGTTCAGAATATTAATCAGATTCACCAACTCTGATTTATCTTTTATTCACTAAAAAGAATCGGCTCGTGAGAGTCATTCCTTCGGGAATCGGATCACACTGGTCGGGCTGTGTGAAGAACCGGTTCGGGAGTCGGAGTACACTCGTATCATGTCCAGTCGTGGTGTTGTGTTGGTAGTGGTGCGGGAAACACTGCTATGTTAGTATGCGGTTTCCTTTCACATCGGCAGAAGAATTCACATTCCAGGCAACCGAACGTCATGTATGAGAGCGTGTGTGTGTTTGAGAGACTTGAATGTTTTTTTCAATCCACAGCCCATCCTCGCGCTTCCCTCCCTGAACGAGGTCCTTAAATGACCCACGACGACTAAGGAGCTCGCGCTTTCCCTGTCCGGATCATGGCATGCGCCCCATCCCGGACTTCCACACGCGCGGCGCCGAGGCTCGAGAGCAGTGAACATGGGGATCAGGTCCAGAAATGCCACTAACGGCGCCGAGGACTCGCGCGAGCGGAAGAGCGCGCTGGCCGGAGACTTGGAGCAGTGCGCGGGGCAGGAACGGGACGGCGCGCTGCTTCTCGTCGGTTCGGGCAGGGAGCCGGACTTCAAACGGGGCTCGCAGAACATCGGTCTGCTCGCCAAGACGCCCCTGGGCTACACGCGTCCCGTGAAGAGGAATAATATCAGGAAGCGGCGAATCCAGAACCTCATCTACGACGCGCTCGAGAGACCACGAGGATGGGCGCTGCTTTACCACGCGTTTGTGTAAGTGGACCCGATGCATTTCACAGCCAGAAGCGCCCACACACTGAGGGAACAGCCCAGTTAATTATAAATTACAACAATTCAGTTCAATCCAATTTATTTGTACAGCCCTTTTCATTGTTCCAGCAGCAGCTTTACAGAGAATGCAGCCCCAAAAAGGCAAAGAAAAACTGCCTATACTAAGATTTATTATAACTGATAAATGAACCCAAATAAAGAAAGGAAATTAAATGTATTTTAAATGCAAATACATGAAAACCCCATTTATGTCTTTACTGAATCTTGGCTGGAATTGATGTACACAAAGATGTAACCAAATACTCAAGATTTGGGGGGGGTTGGGGGGTTTAAGAGTCTTAAACTTTGAAAGTTTAAGAGTCAGTCATTGAAAAAAACATACTGATTGAACACTAATCTGAATATTGAGGTTCTCCTAAATGTTTATGATGGTTATGCCCCTAGTTTTATATATATATATATATATATATATATATATAAATTTACAGTCATGTCGATTTCAACTGAATAATGACTGTTTACTTTTGTCTTTTGATCATCATTAATAATCATTTTCCTGTTTATCACTGTAAAGCTGCTTTGAAACCATTTATACAAAGTGCTGTGTAAATAAAGGTGACTTGTGATTATGTAGAGAATGATAGCTTTCCTTTTAATGAGCAGAAAAGCAGTGTTTTGATCACACTGAGTTTTGTGCTTTTGCATTGAGCACTTTGAAGTGTATAATGTGTGCCCATTTGTGCTGGAGCTCTCCATGGTGCTGAGGCAGAGCTCGGCCTCCAGCTGCCACCGCCAGAGCTCAAAGCACTTATAGCTGTCTAGCTGGCGTATGTGGTAGTATAACAGTGCCATACGCTCACTGTAGAGCCAGAGTCTTGAGATACTGCCTGTTATCATCATGGTGCTGAGATAAGAACACTGTGTGCTGCTGTGACACTGAAGTCAAGAGCTCCAGCCTTGACAAAGTGCCCCTGGTCTGTGGAGCTCTCCGTGGTCCTGGTATCAGTATTAGTTGAGTGATTATACAGAAGTAACAGCACAGACAATGCATAAGTGACCGTTATCTTAGAGAGGCAAGAATGTTAATGTTGGTTAAGTGGAGGTAGTTCTTTGTCAGGCATTAGAGTGCTGATGAACAACTTCCTTTGAATCCCCAAGCTTGACACTAAACCTCTGTTGCCTACTCACACACAATCACACATTATTCATGGCCCATTTTCTGTCCAATGCTCTTAATGCCTTATGCAGGATGTGGATCATACAGTATCTGCAACTCAGCACAGATTTTCTCCAGTGTGTCTGTGGTTTCTCAGACTGTATCAGGGCTTTTAACCAGGCCGTCATGTGAGGTTAGTCCACACCATATTAATGTGAATAATTGATTAAAAATGCTTTATATGCTGAAAAGTGGTGTGGCATGTGAGTGTGGTGTGTGTGTCTGGATTTGTGTATTTGGTAACAATTTGCAGTTAATAATTCAACTTGCACCCACCCTACCATAGCAGTGTATCTAGAGGAAGGGATTAAATTAAGTTGTTAAACATAGGGTGGGTCCTTCCTTTTACTGTTGTTAACTGATGCTTTTGTTGATCCCAGCATTGCTGGTCTTTGCAGAGCAATATAAAAACATCTGCAGGAATAATAAATTAAAACAAAAGTAGTGTAAAATAGTGTTTACTCTTTTAATGATTCAGAGAAATAGCAATAATAATTATACTATGTAGTATACTTATCTACAATATACTGTGTGTACTGTATATATACAGTATCTATCTATCTATCTATACAGTATATAGTACATAAGCTATATACTATACTATATAGTATACTTATGTACTACAGTATATACATACATACATATACATACACTATATTGCCAAAAGTTTTGGGATGCCTGCCTTTACATGCACATTAACTTTAATGACATCCCATTCTTTGCCCACCCTTTGCAGCTATAACAGCTTCAACTCTTCTGGGAAGGAGTGTGTTTATGGAAATTTCTGACCATTCTTCTAGAAGTGCATTTGTGAGGTCAGGCACTGATGTTGGACGAGAAGGCCTGGCTCGCAGTCTCCGATCTAATTCATCCCAAAGGTGTTCTATCAGGTTGAGGTCAGGCCAGTCAAGTTCCTCTAACTCGCTCATCCATGTCTTTATGGACCTTGCTTTGTGCACTGGTGCGCAGTCATGTTGGAACAGGAAGGGGCCATCCCCAAACTGTTCCCACAAAGTTGGGAGCATGATTGTCCAAAATGTCTTGGTATGCTGAAGCATTAAGAGTTCCTTTCACTGGAACTAAGGGGCCAAGCCCAACCCCTGAAAAACAACCCAACACCATAATCCCCCCTCCATCAAACTTTACACTTGGCACAATGCAGTCAGGCAAGTACCGTTCTACTGGCAACTGCCAAACCCAGACTCGTCCATCGGATTGCCAGACAGAGAAGCATGATTCTTCACTCCAGAAAACACGTCTCCACTGCTCTAAAGTCCAGTGGCGGCGTGCTTTACACCACTGCATCTGACGCTTTGCATTGCACTTGGTGATGTAAGGCTTGGATGCAGCTGCTCGGCCATAGAAATTCATTCGATGAAGCTCTCTACGCACTGTTCTTGAGCTAATCTGAAGGCCACACGAAGTTTGGAGGTCTATAGCTATTGAAAGTTGGCGACGTCTGCACACTGTGCGCCTCAGCATACGCTGACCCCGCTCTGTGATTTTACGTGGCCTATCACTTCGTGGCTGAGTTGCTGTTGTTCCCAATTGCTTCCACTTTGTTATAATACCACTAACAGTTGACCGTGGAATATTTAGTAGTGAGGAAATTTCATGAATGGACTTATTGCACAGGTGGCAACCTATCACGGTACCACGCTTGAATTTACTGAGCTCCTGAGAGCGACCCATTCTTTCACAAATGTTTGTAGAAGCAGTCGGCATGCGATTTTATACACATGTGGCCATGGAAGTGATTGGAATTCAAATGATTTGGAGGGGTGTCCCAATACTTTTGCCAATATAGTATATATATATATATATATATATATGGTACATAAGTATACTATGTAGTATAATTATTGATATTTCTCTGAATCTTTAAATTATATATTTAAAGAGCTTATATAATTGGATAGTATTATGTATATTGCATAGTATATAGTTAATTTTTATATAATAAATGAATTGATGTTTTTAGATAATGAAACATTTGATTCTGAGGCTGCACCTCTAGAGATGTAATTAGCTGTATTGCAGGATGGGTGAGCCAACTATTGGTAACTTACTGTAGTTAATTGCCTCTGTTGTTCCTGTAGCAATGGTGTACTTGTGGTCTATATGCTGATATGAGAAAAATATATCAGACCAGCACACTTTTTACTTCCCTGTGTGATATCTGTAAGGGGCCGTTTACACTACACTGTTGTCAGTTGTGCAGAGAATAGAATAGAGTAAAGTAGAATAGTGTAGAGAACAGAATAGGGTTTGCAAGTGCCGTGTGAATAGATTGATATAGTAATGGTGGTATGGGATCAACGGTGCTGCTTAGCTCAGTAAAAAAAGAGAGGGTTTGGGTTTCATACATCCATTATACGTGCTCTTTAAAATTTGACAGGATGTGATTTTCTGTATTGAGTTCTCACTTTGCCTTTGGCTATCGATTTGTGACCACCATGTACAACAGGGAATTGCAAAGCATTTCTCAGAACGCAGGAATTCTTTGTTCTATATCTCAGAAAAGAATGTCCTACTTTTCTTGAACACACATGCTTCTTTTGGAGATTTATCTTGTATAAGATGTCAGGTTGAAGCTGATTTACTCAGAAGATTAAGACAGTGACGTTAGTGTTATGAAGAGTCGCTTGCCTAATTAAACTTTCCATGTGCTTCATTAAATGAGTTTTGGAAATGTGTCAGGTCATGTATGAATAATGGTTAAAGCAGACTACATAGGTCAATGCAGTGATGATTAAATTAAACCACATTCTTATGTTACCTTGGATACATGAAGTCAAAAACTGGTGCTGCTGCTGGACTAGGTTGTACGGTCTGGTCATAGTTTGTGGGTAACAGGGGCCAAGGCTGCACTCTTGGCTAGAAACTCTAGGTGGAATTTGATACTGGCAGCTAAATCACACTTACACAGGGAGCTCAGCAAATACATAATGTGGGAATTTATGGAGGATGAATATGACAAGCAGCAGCCTCTTAGAATGGGGTGGCGGTAGCAGCTTAATCGTTAAAGATCTGAGCTAGTAATCTGAATCTGGTTGATGCTGTGATTCATGAAGTGGAGAGCCACTGGGATCCTCCATCACAGTTTCGCCCTTGAGCAAAGCACTTAACCGTAGGTTGCTCTGGGTGGGCCTCTCCTGTCATAAATATACTGTAAGTTGCTTTGGGTAAGAAAGTGTCAGCTGAATGACTAATAAAATAACATGTTAGATGGATTCAGGAGGGCCAGTGTGGAGTGGGTTGCAGTAAACCAGCCTAGCAGAAGGTAATCTTAAAGTGAGGCTGCAGGAGCGGGTGGTTGTCGCAATGCAACGATAACTGAAGGTCAGCTAGATATCTAGGACGATGTCCAGGGTTTGCACTCACCTGGTGATGATGACTTGTGACCTTCAACCCATAGAGAGAGCATGTGGGGGAGGTTCAGACTGGTTCAGAGAGGAGCTCACCGTCTTTCCAGTTTCACTGCTGATTAATGTTGATTCATAGCTTTCAACAGCAAACAGAACCATCCACCCCTATTCCACACAGAGGTGATCCCACCTAATCCATTCTCTCCATTGATCCAGCCGTTATCCATAATTAGAACAAATGTATGCCTAAAGGAATAGTCTCCACATTAATATAACAAACCCTTAAAGACCCGATGTGCGCTTTTTTAATGTTGTTTATATGTCTATGTGGTGTTTTTAATATGCGTTAAGACAAACCATGTGCAAATTCATAAGTCAACACCATTGCTGAGTATTTTCTCCTTAAAACTGTAGTGAAAAAAAAGACTCAAAAACGTGGTTTGAATCGAAGGCAGCTATCTGACTCTGAGATGACAAATGGGAAAATGGTTTCTGTAACATTAGCAACACATTATTAGCTGTTTGATAACATAGTCAAGCAAAAGGCCAATCATATTAATTACCGTTATGTGTCCGACGTTGTAGAGTGCGATACATGAAACTCATTATCATTCTGATACATCGACTTGTAGCTGAGCCTGTATAATTCACTCTTCCACTTCTTCTGAATCAGTTTCTGGTTCAAACGTATATGGCTGAATTAAACCAGTATTTCACTTGCCATTGTGCAGCGTTTACTACAGTAAAGTTGAGCGAGTGGATCAGATATTTTGAGCTGGTGTGATTGAGTGTAGGCGGGGCTCATTTGCATATGCATGAATCCAGGCATACTAAATGAAGCAAGGGTGTAGAGTTACATTCAAGCTATTTTAAGACATGAAGAAATTTTTTTCACAGGAAAAAACCCCCGTCATTTTGGTGATCAAAGATGAGTTTTAAGGGATAAAATTACTGACTACAGGGAGACTTAAGTCTAAATGTATCATTTTATTAGACATGTTTTTGTTTTCAAGATAATTAATTAAATAAAATGTAAAAATGAAAAAAAAAAATCTTTGCCACAATTCCACTCAGATACAGAACTTGAGAGTTTTTTCTTGTTTTATGTTATATTTATAAATAAAACCATGTTATCTGATATTTATGTTTCTTTAGAGATTTTGCCCCCTTAAATTGCTTCATTGTAGTTAGCTACTTTTTGTTAGTAGTTTGTAGTGTAGCTAGGTATATTTTAAAAGAGTAATCTTTTTCTGTACTGGTGAAACTTCCTATAGCTGCTAGATGATAGATAGATAGATAGATAGATAGATAGGTAGGTAAATAGGTAGGTAGGGTGTTCTAGGTAGCTGCTAGGCATTGCTGTGGGCAAGCAGTGTTGGGCGTAACACATTACAAGTAACGCGAGTTACGTAATCAGATTACTTTTTTCAAGTAACTAGAAAAGTATTGCATTACTTTTAATTTTACAAGAAAATATCAGTTACTTTTTCAAATAAGTAATGCAAGTTACTATGTTTTCCCATTTATTGACTGACACCTCTCCTGTCCCCATATTTAAATATGTTAAATAACATAACAATACCTTATGTATTTAATCTCAATTTGCTGCTGACCTTCGATGATCCAATTCAACCATACTAATAAGCAAAATTAACTTTAGTGAAACCACATTTGTGTTTTTTTTATTGCTGAAGTAAGAGTGGCCCTGTCCCACATGGCACCCTAAACACTCATGGTCTTTCTACGAGTCCGCACTTTCGTGACGTAACGTTGCTTTGACTGTCGGGAAGAAGTCTGCTGCAGAGTTTAGCAAAAGTGTGCATCGAGGGCGCATAGCAACTGCAAAGGGGGCGCTCATGAGCACTCTTCTGACACCTAAAATGGCAAATGGGACACCCTACAGTCTCATGGACTCTATTCTAGATGGTTGATATGATGTTCTAGGTAGTTGCAAGACATTGCTAGGGTCGTTTGGCTGGTTTCTAGGTGTTGCTAAGGACATATAGCTGGTTACTAGGGTGTTCTAGTTAGCTGCTGGGCATTGCTAGGGTCTTTTGGCTGGTTTCTAGGTGTTGCTAAGAACATATAGCTGGTTACTAGGGTGTTCTTGTTAGTTACTAGGCGTTTCTAGGGTCTTTTGGTTAGTTACTAGATGTTTCTAGGCTATTCTAGCTGGTTGCTAGATTGTTTTGGCTTTAGATCAACTAAGCATAATGCGCTAAATTCAAAGAAAAAATAGTTTTCTTTTATTTGCAACAGGTGAGTAAGTGACTTTAATCTCTTTTTGTCTAAGCAGCAGTTTTGGGTTAAAACTGGAAACACTAACGGCAAACGCAGTATCACCTCACACAATTGCAGTAGGTGCAAAGTCTCTTCCTCCCTAAACTGCATTGCCCAGCATTCTACGGCCACATGGTGATTCCTCACCTCTAGTTGGCCTCCTCTGCAAGTGTGTGTGTGGGTGTGAGTGTGACCTTCCCAGTCAGATAAAAGGTTAAAGGATTTGTTTTTTCAGAGTAAGAGAAAATCCATTTATGTCATGTATGTACAGCTCTAGGCCAACATACTTTGTCTCTTTCTCTAACGCACACACTCGCAGTGTGGAGGTGTAAATATGTTTGTGTGAGTGCACGTGCTGTGTGTGTGCACTCTCTGTGGTTCTGTAATTCACAGATCATTTTATCACGGCAGGTTGTTGTGTTACCGAGTGAGAATGGAAATGGCGTGCTGTCAGAGTGGGAAATCCCTCTGTATGTGTGTGTGTGTTCAGATATGTGCCAGCAAATAATGTTTTCTTCTTGACAAACTGAATTAAAGACGCTGGAGCAGGTTGGCGCCACATGAGCCATGGTGCTCTTATGAGCAGAGAGTGAAACCCTGCTTTTCTTCCGATCATTTATTGTTTTTTTCTTTCTCTTCTGTACCTATATATAAAAGAGACAATAATGCAGCAAAAGGCACACATAACAACGACAGAATTCTTTGCAACGACAGAATAGACTCCAGTTGTAAAATTGAATTTTGGCTTTTCATGTAATTTGGTTTATAATGGAGAAGCAAGACAGATCCTCACCATAGTACGTCAGTGGTGTGGAGTAATGTTGCCTGAATCGAGCAGCATGTTTTGTGTGTGTTGCTCCACTCACATATTCCATTCCTCATGTCATGTTTTTTCTATAGTCTGTTTTCCTTAGTCAGACATTTCCAATAGAAGAGGCCAAGAATAAAATGTCACTTTGCTGATAAAGTATTTTTCCCAATATGGTGTGTGTATTATTAATTTTTATTTCAAAATGGTTGGATAGCATTTCAATTGTTGAATAAAGCAGTTGAATCAGAATTGAAGTACAATTAAAATGAAATTAAATTAATGTTTTTTGTAAAAATATATATATAATTTATTTTTCTATATTAATTATAAGTACATTAAAGGACACACATGTTGTTCCAAACCTGCATGAATTTCTTTCTTCTGTGGAACATAAAAGGAGATATTTTAATACTTTAATATTTTATCATACACACAACATATGGGGTATTTTCAGAAACTATAGATTATATTAATTATGATTCTCTGAAATTTGATGGAATTTTATATGTAATTTTATTAGGTATGCACCGGAATGAAAATTCTGGGCCGAAACCGAAAATTCTGGATGATATTGGCTGAAAACAAAAAACGAAATGCTTTTTAAAAATGATTTATTTCTAATTTTAAATTAGCTCTTTTTTTGTATAATTTTATTATCACTAGACTTTTTAATGAAATTCAATAATTGTAATGATACTGAATTTAAAAAATACAAGTCAATAAACTGAAATAACCACACTTTTATTGAAAGTAACACATTATATTATTCGGTAACACTTTAGTATGAGGAACACATATTTACTATTAACTATGACTTTTGCCTCAATAAACTCATAATTTACTGCTTATTAATAGTTAGTAAGGTAGTTGTTAAGATTAGGTATTGGGGGATGTCGAATATGGTCATGCAGAATAAGGCATTAATATGTGCTTTATAAGTACTAATAAACAGCCAATATCCTAGTAATATGCATGATAATAAGCAACTAGTTAATAGTGAGAATTTAACCCTAAAATAAAGTGTTACCTATTATTCTTTATTCGGTTTTGTGCAACAGAATCAGATTAATTTTTTTTTACCAATTATCGCTATAATGTATAGTCCTACAAAGCTATTATTATCAGAGCATGTGAGCAGAGTGTAGCGGGGATCGGATCAGTGAACGAGAGGTAGCGTCATTTTACCAGCATTGCCCATCATGGCTAGACCATACCTATTGCCCTATTGCAAACAGAAACAAGTATACTACTACATAGAAATGTCAGTGCGTTATTTGAGTGGACTTTGCTTTTCTGATGAGCAGGGGCACATTAAGATAACCAAAGGCCCCTGGGCTACAACATTACGGTAGGCCCCCCTATACCCCACAGAAAAAAATGTTTTATAATGTTTTAGCTTCGAAATTTATCTTGTTGATAACATTTAACATTTACAACACTGTATGTATGCTGCGTAAAAAATGGGTCAGCTATAGTTGAATATTCAAATTCACTCTTTGCCAGTAGGTGGCGCTTGTTGAGCAGCAGAATTATAGCAGATATGCGCTTATAAACACTACATCAGTGTTTCCCAACCCCTTTTTTGCCACGGCACAGTTTTGATAAGTCATGATACAAAAGATGAAGCGCTATGCACATGATATTTAAAACTTGCTTCACGGCAAATAGCAGACTAAGAATATTCTCCGCTCTTCAAATACAAGAAACGCTAGCCTTAATGGACATAGTGTTTCTTGAGTAAAGCAAACACTGTACTTACTCAAACATCAGTTCTTTATTTACCCTTGCATTGCAAACAAGCAGATCTCCAAACTGTGGGCGGCATTTACGAGGTTTAGTCACAACTTCTTTTAAATGCTTTTTATTTGGTTAAATATTTGTAAAACCCTCATACAGATGTAAAGGATGACCAATAGCATTAATTTTATGAAACAAAAATTACAAAATATAGAGACAGCAATGATCTTATTTGTAGCAATTATTATTGTATTTATGGGATTTGATCATTTTCCACAATGGTTGGGAAACACTGCACTACATTATTACAGGCATTGTATGGAGGTAATTTGAAAATGCCATCAAAACTTTTCTGGCCAAAAGGCGAGTTTACAGCTCCATTATATAAATAACATAAATTATACAAGATATTTATTATTCATCAGCAGTAGATCAAAATAATTACTTGGTATAAATGTGGGCTATTTGGTGATTGCAAACTGCTCTAAAAGCACGAGCACGTAGACCACGCAACAGCACTGCGTTTGAAACATGCAATGCTGCCGTTTAATTCATTAAATCATAGCCCTTTAAAATTAATTATCACATTTAAGCAATATTGCGATTCCTGTTTTTCCATCCACAGATTTAAAACCTGAAATTAAAATTTATTCTTTAAAGCAGCACCGATTGGAACAGTGACTGGATCCTTCAGATGACATGCAGATTATATCCACGCGCAAATTACTGAACCCACGTTCAGCGCAGGGCGGCTCTCTCGCACTGAATGAAATTACAGAAAACTAGTTGTCCAGTCCGGTTCCGTTCACACAGCAGGGCTTTGCCGATAATGCAGTTGAGAGTCCTGAAATTTTACGGGTGTGTGAGTTGGTTTAATGCTGTTGTCACTGCTGCAAACTCCCATATATAAATAATTATTTGAAAAATATAATTTTCGTGCAGCCAGTAGGCTCCTCCCCAGTGTAGGCCCCTGGGCTTCAGCCCATGGAAGCCCGTGCGTTAATGCGCCCCTGCCGATAAGCATGAGTGGTACATGAGTGGAGCATTTGCATGGGCTGTGAGCAACTGAGCTCCGCATATGCATAAAGCAGAATACTGAGCAGAGCGTCACACCACGCAGTGATAACGGCTAGAGCGAGAGTGAAACCTGAGCATTGAACACTGAGGAATGGGGTGGGGAGGCATATATTTTCAGCCGTTTTTCTCTTTTGGCCAAAAACTGAAAAATGCCATTTTTGGCGGATAATTTTCGGTGCATCCCTAAAATGTATATTGTTAATTGTAATTTTAGTAAATGTTGGAAACCTTAAACAGAACTTCTATGAAGTTATTATTGTTATTATGTTATTAATCATTTTGTAATCAATTAATTAATCAATTCCTCTGTTGTGTGAATTTCTTTGAATTGTAATTCAGTAAATTCGTCGTCCTGTCCTTCCAATTCAGTATGCTGTGGGGTGTGGCCAATTCAATTCAAATTCCAGATCATGTTAACCAGTTTGAAGGATAGTTCACCCAAAAATGAAAATCCTGTCATCATTTACTCACCCTCATGTTGTCCAAATCTGAGCATCCCTTTAAAGGGAGTTTTAACAAGTGTTTAATGTTGTTTATATGTCTATGGGGTGTTTTTAATATGCTTTAAGACAAACCGTGTGCAAATTCATACTGTAAGTCAACAACATTGCTGAGTATTTTCTTGTCAAAACTGCAGTGAAAAAAAAGACAAAAGCGCGGTTTGAAACCACCCGTTTCCTACTGTCACAAACAATCTTGTAAACTTTTCTCTACTGGCTTTCTAAGATGTTCAAAGCGTTTCTAAGGATACTGATTTTCAGAAGGTGTCTGACTCTGAGATGGCGAACGGGAACATGGATTGTGTAACACTAGCAACACATTATTAGCTGTTTGATTACGTAGTCAACATTGTTGACGTTGTAGAGAGTGATACATAAAAAGCCTTACCTGATACATTGACTTATATATGGTTGAATTAAACCAATATTTCCACTTGCCATTGTGTAGTGTTTACTACAGTTGAGCGAGTGGATCAGGTAGCCTGAGGTGGTGTGAGTGAGTGGAGGCGGGGATAATTTACATATTCATAAGTCCACGTATACTAAATGAAGCAAGGGTGTAGAGTTACATTCAAGCTATTTTAAGGCATGAAGAAATTATTTTCACAGGAAAAAACATTACATTTTAAGTTTTAATCGATAAAATTATTGACTGCAGGGCGACTTTAAATGTTGACGTTTGCCCAACGCTGGTGTCCGTTAACATTTAATTCATGCGTAAAGCAAACTCCTAAAGACATATCAATAGAGCTCTCTGTACAGGTGAATGTAACCTGCTGAATACAGAATTAGTTTGAAGCATTTGAAGGGAAGCATAAAATGATCTATCACTGATTGATCTTGCTAAGTTCAGTGAGGCCATGAGCACCAGCTCTGCCATCAACACAACACACACACAGACACACATCTGCCTGAGTCAGGTCTGTCTGAATAAAAGAGTCCCCAAATGTACTGGACAAGCAACCAGGTCCAATTCCCTCATGGCTCAAAATCTTTGCCTATCTGTCAGAATGACTTGCAATAAGTCTAATATGCTGCTTTTTGTGTGAAAGAAGTGGTCATTCAGCAGACCTTTTTATCCAAAGCAGCTTACAGTACAATTAATACAGGGTCAGTCTCCCTGGTGCCTTGCTCAGAAGCACAGCGGTGATCTGTCATGAGTCACTCCTCTTTCTGCCTCTAATTTTTATGTGGCATCACCTTTCTAGAGATGTTCTGTTGCTGGAAAGTACTGGTTATGTAGTGAATATGGTAAAAAGTGAGGGCTTCCATCAAGGGCTTCCTTCCTGTTTGGAGCTCTTTATTAGATCTGTTCTGTATTAGATCTGTTCGTTTCTTCCATATATTTAAGCTAAAAGCTCTGCTTCATATTCTAAATCACATTCTAATCTTATTCTGGTTTTGCTTCAGGACACAGATTCTACATTGGACACCATTGGCAACCCAAGACAAGTACAAAAATGTCCTTTAAATCAAACATTAGTTCATTAAATTTCTAAATATTATTTACGTTTATAAATATTATTTATTAAAGGGATAGTTCAATCTAAAATGAAAATTAAGTCATTTTACTCACCCTGGTGTTGTTCTAAAGCTGTATGGCGTTCTTTAAATTTTGTTTAAATGTACACGATAGGGTTTGTTGAAAACAAGCTGAAATGTAATGTATTATTTAACTAAAATCCTGACCTTGGCCGTTGGACTTCCGTGCTCAACTGCGTGTTTGTAAGACTCTATTAGTGTTGCAATTCACTTCGACTCACCCAGAAAAAGCACAGTTGTGAGAAATCAAGATTATTAAAAACGCAACATGAAATACCTAGAAATCCCCAAAAAGTATCTGTGTACTTTCTTCACTGAGTCAAATATCTCCGGATCGGAACTCTGTTTGTCTGATGACAATCAGAATGACAGTTGACAGATGTGAATTCGATAACTATTTATTGTGATGAACACAACAGATACAGTGGGGAGAACAAGTATTTGATACACTGCCGATTTTGCAGGTTTGCCCACTTACAAAGCATGTAGAGGTCTGTAATTTTTATCATAGGTACTCTTCAACTGTGAGTGACGGAATCTAAAACAAAAATCCAGAAAATCACATTGTATGATTTTTAAGTAATTAATTTGCATTTTATTGCATGACATAAGTATTTGATACATCAGAAAAGCAGAACTTAATATTTGGTACAGAAACCTTTGTTTGCAATTACAGAGATCATACGTTTCCTGTAGTTCTTGACCAGGTTTGCACACACTGCAGCAGGGATTTTGGCCCACTCCTCCATACAGACCTTTTCCAGATCCTTCAGGTTTCGGGGCTGTCGCTGGGCAATATGGACTTTCAGCTCCCTCCAAAGATTTTCTATTGGGTTCAGGTCTGGAGACTGGCTAGGCCACTCCAGGACCTTGAGATGCTTCTTACGGAGCCACTCCTTAGTTGCCCTGGCTGTGTGTTTCGGGTCGTTGTCATGCTGGAAGACCCAGCCACGACCCATCTTCAATGCTCTTACTGAGGGAAGGAGGTTGTTGGCCAAGATCTCGCGATACATGGCCTCATCCATCCTCCCCTCAATAAGGTGCAGTCGTCCTGTCCCCTTTGCAGAAAAGCATCCCCAAAGAATGATGTTTCCACCTCCATGCTTCAGGGCTGGGATGGTGTTCTTGGGGTTGTACTCATCCTTCTTCTTCCTCCAAACACGGCGAGTGGAGTTTAGACCAAAAAGCTCTATTTTTGTCTCATCAGACCACATGACCTTCTCCCATTCCTCCTCTGGATCATCCAGATGGTCATTGGCAAACTTCAGACGGGCCTGGACATGCGCTGGCTTGAGCAGGGGGACCTTGCGTGCGCTGCAGGATTTTAATCCATGACGGCGTAGTGTGTTACTAATGGTTTTCTTTGAGACTGTGGTCCCAGCTCTCTTCAGGTCATTGACCAGGTCCTGCCATGTAGTTCTGGGCTGATCCCTCACCTTCCTCATGATCATTGATGCCCCACGAGGTGAGATCTTGCATGGTGCCCCAGACCGAGGGAGATTGACCGTCATCTTGAACTTCTTCCATTTTCTAATAATTGCGCCAACAGTTGTTGCCTTCTCACCAAGCTGCTTGCCTATTGTCCTGTAGCCCATCCCAGCCTTGTGCAGGTCTACAATTTTATCCCTGATGTCCTTACACAGCTCTCTGGTCTTGGCCATTGTGGAGAGGTTGGAGTCTGTTTGATTGAGTGTGTGGACAGGTGTCTTTTATACAGGTAACGAGTTCAAACAGGTGCAGTTAATACAGGTAATGAGTGAAGAACAGGAGGGCTTCTTAAAGAAAAACGAACAGGTCTGTGAGAGCCGGAATTCTTACTGGTTGGTAGGTGATCAAATACTTATGTCATGCAATAAAATGCAAATTAATTATTTAAAAATCATACAATGTGATTTTCTGGATTTTTGTTCAATAATTCATTCAATTTCAGTTTGTTTTTCACCAAACCATATCGAATACTGCCAGGACACTTGGAATATATGCTGGTGGCTAATCACTGCCATTTATACACATTTTTTTTATTCTGCATAAGAACAACATACAGCATAAGAACAACACAAGGGTGAGTAAATGATGGCTTAATTTTTATTTTAGGGTGAACTATCCCTTTAAAGTGCCACTTTAATTTTCTCATAATATACATTGCAGCATTACCTCCTTTCTCACAGTGTCTGAAACAGTTCGATAAAGGATTTGGTCTCTATAAAAACCCCTTGCCTGTTTTTTTTCTGATTGGTCAGATGGCCCAGTTTGTTGTGATTGGTCTACAGATTACAGCGCATGTCAGAAACGAAACGCCCATTACCACACCATTCATTACCATGAATTTCAGCTCTGGAGGCCTCCTCAGCACTTGTATACACAGTGCGAACAGTAACGGTTTTACTGTATCAATTCAAGCCCGAGTCCTCATCCTTTGGAAGTGCATGAAAAGTTGATTTGCTTTCGCAGCACAGAAAACAGTCTCTACAACATGTTGACAACACGAACCAAAAATAGACGGGTCAAAATAGACGTTGTTCATGGGCAGCCAATAAAGACCATAGGCAAGCTTTATGTCAATTTGTTACAAACCAATGTAGGTTTGTGCAGTAAGTGAGACTGGAATTGCTGACGAATTGTTTCAAGCAGTTCAGAATCTATTCTTTCTTTTGGGAGACAATAATAGATCTTTGAAACACTGCAGACTTCTTGATTCACAAACAGCTATATTACACTACATGAAAGGTAATATCCAAAAAAGCATAATGGGGCACTTTATTGAAATGCATAGGCCCAACAATTTGAAAGATTAATAACATAACATGGGCTGAATTGAAAATTGACCATTGGATTTTATGCTCTTGGCAGTAGTGATGGGAAGTTTGGATAATTTTACTAACACTGATCTTTGAGTCTTGTTCAGCAAAATGAACAAATCATTTTTCAAGTCATTTCATTCACGTCAGCAGAATATAATTGAAATGTTACATGTTAATAGCCAAATCCCCCAACACATCAACTTACGCAAACGTCGATGGCATTTAGAATAACAAAAAAACTATAATGCAGCAAGTTATGAGAAACAGAAATGATTAATTCATTGCTTAGCTGGGTCTTCAGGCTATGCAGTCACCTCCCGATCAGAGTCAATCGTTCTTTTGTCACGTCACAATCCCATAGGCAGAAGAAGCTATGCAGTCTGTACCGGAAACAGAAATGATTATTAGACTTCCCGAGTCTTCAGGTCTGAGTTGTTCGTTCATCACGAGTTATGGAAAAGAACCATCATGACAGAAATTCACAAATGTATAAATTGTAAGAAATTTGAGACCAGAAATGCATCACGTAACTGTAAGAGTAAAAAAAAACAACAACTATGCACTTGTTTGTAAGGAAGGTTGGGAATTCTTAACTAATTTTTGTATCCAATACAGCCATCACGTCAAAACGAACGACTCAGACCCGAAGACTCGAGAGGTGAACTAATCATTTCTGTTCCCTGTACAGAACATACGGGATGTTGCGCATATGTGGTCAACACAAAATGAACGAATCACTCTCTGAGACAACTCTCTGTTCCCGAGTCATATTAAAGATTCGTTCAAAATAAACTAATCGTTCATGATCAACCCATCATTACTTGGCAGCCAATAATTCACAGCACAAACCACACAAACACAATTTTAATATAGTTTACAGTGTGTTGTAATTTATTTTACCTTGCGTACTTATGTGCATAGTTTTTACGTCATGCAACCTGTCCATATTGGCCTATTGCTATGCTAACTGTGCACATTATATGATTAGTTGCATTTTATTATTTACATTTCGCATTGTTTTAGAGTTTAGTTTTGGCATACAAAGTGTGTTAATAGTTGTAAATCAAGTGTTCACTGAAGAGTTTGTCTTAAAGAAGGTAGACATAATGTAGACCAATCTGTCCACTTTTAAAAACAGCTGTTGTTAATGCATTTTCCCAAACCAAACAGAAGCACTCACATGTGTTTTATAGAGTAGAAAATTGATTTAGTTTGATATAAATATAGCATATTTCAGTGTATCTCTGTCTTTTTCCTTTCTCTCTCTCTCTCTCTCTCTCTCTCTCTCTCTCTATTTGCTATGGCCGCTTTACTGCCTCCTCAAGCACATAGTCATGTGACATGTTACCACGGTAACATCTCCTTGTGCAGCGGAGGAGGGTTGCTCAACTGTCCGCCGATGAACATACATACTTCCAGCATATTTACACCACTCGCTCCCCTCACCGCACAGACACACACTTACACACACTTCTAATTTAAGCAGTTGCTGTGCAACCAACACCAAACAAAAATAAGAGAGTAAGTGTCAAAGTGCGTGTAAGCGTGAGCGTGCATGCTCTTGTATGTGTGTTATAGTGAGGTGTGAGTTCATGAGTGTTTTATTTTCTATGCATGACACAGGGATGTGCTCCACAGCTTCTGTTGCTCAGCAACTGTCCCAAATTAGAGCCACAGCTAAACGTGAACAAACAGATTATGCCTACCCAGGAAGTGTGTGGCATAGACTTACATGACACCTTATGTAAAAGTAAATGTGTAACTCTATAGGTTTGGTAAGTGCTTTAGTGATTCTGGTGCCTTAGGCAAGATATGACATTCCCTAAAAGGAACAAGTACATTTGTTGATAATAACATTTGTTTTGTAACAGTACTATGTGGATATATTTGCTAATAAATAAAATTAATACTTTGTATTTTAAATATTTAATTTATATAATACAGTGGAAACTGTAGGATTATTTGATGAGTAGAAGGATCAAGAGAACAGACTTGAAACAGAAATCTTTTGTAACCTTACAAATGTCTTTACCTTCACTTTTGATCAATTGAATGTGTTTTTGCTGAATAAAAGTATTAACTTCTTTAAAAAAAACCTTAATGACCCTAGACTTTTGAATGGTAGACAGTTTTTACAACATAATTTTTTTTGTTTACTAGAAAAATTCACAAGGGGAAACTTAGTTGTATTTAGGCGACTATCACTGGCAGACTTTACTGCAACTAGTGCTGTTGAATTTAAATTGACATATACATATATTTTTTTAGAGACAGGTATTCACTACAACGCTTTTTATTAACGTTACATGTTCACAACGCCACAATTAAAGAAAATTCCAAAACAACTGAAGAAAAGTTGAGATATCAGTTTGGAAAGGGTTACAAAGTCCATTTCTTAGACTCCGTTGAACCACAGTGCAAGCCATTACTTTTAAATAGAGCAGTGGTGAATATTCCCAGAAGTGGTTGACTGGACAAATTTTCTTGGAATACAACAACAACACCTCATCCGGGAAGTCTCAAAAGATCCCAGCACAACTGCAGGCATCTTAAGCATTAGCTTAGTTCAGTGTGCAGGACTCAAATCATCATCTGAATGGCTGAAAAGAAACAAAATTAAAGTTTTAGAGTGGCCTAGTTAAAGTTCTAAAGTTGAATCCTATAGAGAGGATGTGAAAAGAGCAGTTCATTCTCGAAGACCTAGTTTGTAAGGGTTAAAAGAGAATTCTTCAAAGAAGAATGAGCTGAGATTCTTCAACATAAACAAACTAAATGTTTAGTTGTTAACTTATTGCAGAAAAGTGTTGTCCAACCAAATATTTAATTTAATATTATGGTGTTTACTCTTTCACAAGGGCGATATGAATATATGTTAACTTTTTTCACTAAATAATCATTAAAACACTTAACTGTTTTATTCAGATTCTTTGTGTACAACATTAAATTTTGCTTTAAAAACTACAACCATTTAGTTCTCTTAATAATGAAGGGGGTACATACCCACGCAACTGTATGTGAATGTGTTTGATGAATCATCTCTTAGTCAAAAAACACATTTTCAATTCAGTTTGTCTAAATATCACTAATAAGCCTACAGCATAAATACTGCCTAATGTTTGTAGTATTTAAAGGAGTCATGACATGGACTTTTTTATTATTTTAATGTTCCTTGAGGTTCACTTATAATGTTAATAAAGTTTTTTGCCAAAAAACAAATATATATGCGAAAAAACTATTATTTTCTGACCCTCTGATTACATTCTGAACCTCTGTCTGAAATTAACAGTTTTGAAGGGGCGGCTCCTTTAAGGCTTGTCAGTAAACGAGATATATCTAACTGCAGAACATGTCACAGCATTCTGAAGACAACAGCATCAGCTCGTAAGTTTGGGTGGTGCTGATGGTCACGTATCCCGCCCCAAATACTAACCCTACCCTTCACTATAACTATAAGCTCTATCTTAACGAATGCTCAACCACTTAACCTACCCGGTCTGAGTGTGTCCTCAGACTCCTGTGACTTATGGCTCTGTGGTTCTGCAGTTGGTTATTATTGCAGTAAACAGCCACTGTTATGATTGACTAACATCATTGCATAAGAAAACAGCATCAATGGCAACTTTGCATGTGAGCAAGTGTTTTGAAAACATTATCTATATAAAACCGTCATTTACAGACAAAGCATCATGAAATCATTTACTTACGGTTTGTGATGCATCTGCTATCAGATCCATTACAGTTGGTTGCTTCATCTTTCAACAAGTTTCTTTGTGAACTCTCCATTACACTGTACCTCGCTGACAAAATAAAATGCTCCGAACAAACATATAATCCTTCAACTCGATATGGGATGCCATTAATGTTGTTGACAGACTCAAGTGCGTAGAGTATGTCAGAAACTGAATGTGCATCTGTATACAGTATCCATTGTAGGCAGTTTCAGTGACTATAATAGGTTCTATTTGCTTTTGATGCGACCAATGCCAGTGGGCGTGGCCTATGGTGTGATGCATATCTATTCATTGATGTCTTGCCATGGAGGCAGGCACATGCAAATGTATTTGCCCGTGTGACATCACAGGTCACCCAATATCAGAATAAGCTGTTTTTGGAGCTTGATTATGCTTTGTTTATAATGAGGAGGATGTTTTAAGCTATGAAACTTGCAGGATGTTTTAATGGTACAAAGACCTCTTATATGTCAAAAGATCAAAATTTGATTTTGCATGTCATGACTCCTTTAAAAAGCAGCCACACAAAACTTACACTATACTTGTGAGGACCTAGCATAGACTTCACTTTGTTATTTAAAACCGGGATAAAACAAAAGTTGAAACAAGAGTTGCAATAGTCTTTCCTTCCCTATTGTGACATATATCCAAGTGAAACGGCTTCTTGAACAAGAAAAAATGTAGGACGGGACTTGATTTTGTCCATCAGGAATTGATTGGATGGTTGATTGGTGGTTGTTTGCTACTGCTGTGATGTCATGTAAGTGACAGGTTGCCCCGCCTATAAACATGCCATCAGAGTAGAAAAGAGATGTCACTGCAAGAGGGAGGGGAAGTTATTTTGATTAAAGATTACGAGGGCACATGAATAAAAAAAAAAAAGATGTATAATAAATACTGTATATTCCATAAAAAAATAAGAATTGTCAATTTTTATTTTATGGTTACTAGGCTTTCTGCGATAGTCTGTGTTGACAGTATTACTGGTGTTCAGACGCAACACCGGTTACATCACTTGCCTACCGCGGCACAGCCATGTCCAGAAAATTCAGTTAGAGAACAGATACTACAATTAAAAACTGAATGTGCAGCGTGAGCCGAACAAGAGTCGCAGCACAGATCAGCAGCAGGTGTCAGATTTCATTCATCGCGAGAGTGAGGAGCTGAATGACAAGACGACAGCAGAAGATTTGGTTTCAAAGCGAACAGAAAAAGTGCCTATTTAAGTGAGTTTGTCATTGTACTTTTGTTGTTGTGTTTTTCATTAAGAATAACAATGAACCCACCATTCAAGCAATTGCCGCCCCCGAATTGGCGCTAATTCTAAAGTGAAAGTAAAATGCGTATGGCCATTCATAATGAGCATTTTGAGTTCATTCCTATGGAAGCTCAACTTCCAAAGGAATTAACTGAAAACACTCGATCTGCTCTGCTGTAACGACTGAGACAAATCAGACGCAATTATTCATTCATTATATTTAATGAATGATCCAGCAAACTTACTCTCCCAACAAAGTTTGGTGAAAACATCCCCCAGAAGAGCAGGGAAGGTCTCCATGGCTACCATCAGATAAGACTTGGTTTATGACTTAAAGGAATTTCCAGAGAGCTGTGACTCTAAATTGATTCTTTTTGAAAAGGGACCCAATGCCCTTAAAAAGGACTTTCCTGCATTAATTTATAGAGAACTGTTCTATAAATAAACATGCACCCCAGGACATTGCGTTTAAACTGTTTTGTAAAGGGTCTCTTGTATGGTATTTCGTTTATGCATGTCTTATGAGCAACTTACTAGTTCATGTAACCTCATATATGTCTTGTCTCCTATATGTGTTTGGTTCTGACTCCCTGCCTGCAAACAAATTGTCACTTAAATGATTAATCTTGTTATGCGCTCTAAACGCTTATGTTAATACAAAGGAAGAACTATTTTTCTGTGGTCATGAAAAATATCCTTTTCTTAGCATTTATTAATAATCAATACTGAGCGTTCACAGGATGAACTGATTGATTGATTGGAATGTTAATGTAGCCACATCAAGTTAATCTCATTAACTGATTCAAATATTCATAATAATCATAATGAATAATCATAAGGAGTTATGAATAATTATTAATATTTCCCCTCTGAGCTAATTCGCTACATAATGGTGGAGAAACGCGGGAATCATTTTAAACAATTGTTTGCAGACAGACCCAGTAATCAATCATGTGTTGTTCCATAAACTTTATTGACATCATACATGCACATACAGCTTTACGATAAAATCAGCCAAACTAAGCTTAAGTGCGCCTTCCTACGAACGGCAGAAAGTTTCTCAATGCTAGAATGCATGCTTAAATCATACGATAAGAAATGAACCTGAAATTATCTAAGAAATCATAATTTCAGTCATTAAACGAGAATAAGTCTTTTCCTGACGAAGAAATCTCAGATTAGCAGCGCGTATAACGGTACCAGAATAAATTATACTGATATTGGGTGAAGAAAACACCAATTTCAGCTTTGAATGCATAAGTCTTTTCCTGACGAAGAAATCTCAGATTAGCAGCATGAATTAACCTGCGTGACGAAGAAATCTCACTACAGTGTTTGCAATAGTGAATTGAGTGATGCTCCTCAGTCACCAATTAAGGCCTTATTATTATTATTCGTTACGTCATCGTATTCATATTGATGTGTCAAACTGCTCATATGAAACAATCGCGTCGATTTAGTGGTGTAAATTCTAGCCTAGCTAACTAGTAATTCACCATTGTCTGTGAAGTGATGTGCCGTTTTGATTTGGGAACCATGACTGAGCAAACTAGAGTTCTCAGTGCGTGCCCTCGGCTCGGCTCAAAAGTCTGCTCCCTTTCGAGTTGTGTTGTGGGCTGGCACTGGTCTCTTGGCAACGCATGACAACAGAATGTGTGAGCAGACACTTCTGATAATCTGTTAGCAGCACTCACGTCACAGACCTGCGTGTAGCCAAAGCTAGCTTTTAAGCAAACCTACACGTATAAGCTAAAGCCCTTTACCTCAGCTAAAGCTGTTAGCACCATGCTAACACCTAGACACGTTTGAGCGTAGAGTGTAACATTCGAACCAAAGACTCTACAGACTTTGGGACCCTTTAGACTAAGGGACTTTGAACCACTGATGAGGGATCTGAAGCTTTGTAAAGCTCCGAATCAAACGAATCCATTGAGTCACAAATGATTCACTGATTTGAACCGCTCAAAGCACCAAAAGCCGGTGACCCCTGCTGGTCAGAACAGGAAGCGCAGCGAAAACTTAATGAAACATCTTCAACAAACCATTCAAAAATGTTTTGTTGAAGGTGTAATCAATTAAAGACAATCAATGAACCA
Source organism: Coreius guichenoti (assembly GCA_039654105.1). Classification (NCBI taxonomy): domain Eukaryota; kingdom Metazoa; phylum Chordata; class Actinopteri; order Cypriniformes; family Gobionidae; genus Coreius; species Coreius guichenoti. The sequence continues at coordinate 10,785,022 of CM077175.1, forward strand.
TCTAAACATGAGGTTTCTTGTAAGGCGTGATATTTCAGTAAACTGTAGGGCTCATTTTGTGAAAGCTGGGCTAACCAGACAAGTAGGAGAATGTTAAATATGCCTCTTTCCTTTATCAATTAAAGGAATCATCAAATGTGTCTAGATTTATAATTGATATCTGATAATCAGCTATCTGAATATCTGATGAAGCTTGACTTGATAACAAGCTCATATATAAATTATATATAGACATTGGTTCACGAGACCTAATGACGAACCATGGAAATTTGAAATCATTTTGAAACTGCTATGATGCTTAACGATTTTGTTTACTGAAATCACGTGACTTTAGCAGTTTGATGCGCGCTTCGAATCACTGATTCAAGACAAATGATTCACGCGAGTCCCGAAGCTTCACAAGGCCCCGAGGCCTCAAAGGCACCCATGACTGGTTTGAACCATCGTGTTTTGTTTTGTGTGTTTGTTCTACTCAGACTTTATTCCTTCTCTATGTTCTATTTCTTTTACTTACCTTTTGTTTAGCCTGAATATCCCTATTCAGCTAAGTTGAATTTGATTAAATTTCAAATTTAATTAAATCAACTTTTCCATTTACCTTTCCTTTAGTTCTTCTAGAAGCTATAAGGAAATTCTAATTTCACCTTTATTCCTCCTCTATTTTTAATTTTATTTCATTTACTTACTTTTGCGTAGCCTGAATATCCCTATTCAGCTAACTTGAATCTAATTAAATTTCAAATTTAATTACATCAGCTAACTACACAAGCTATAAGGAAATTCTTCTGTACTTTTACCTTATTTTAGTTATATTAACATCACCATCTTCCTTCTCTGCATAAGATTCCAATAGTTCTAGCAACTGTTGTTTCTTTAATGAGTTACACAGGTTATTACTAACCCCCTCTTCACTCCTCAGTCCAAGTACGGTTACCATCCAAATGCACTGTAGGCCCCAGACAGAACTAGAAACACTTCCCATTGTTTCTTTTCTTTCGACCTTGAGGTGTTTGGTGTGTCCCTGCTAGCTTAAGCTAACAGTCTAACCATAGGATTATGATCTAATGCAGCATCACCCACAAGTGACACCTGCTTAGCCGTATCTCCTAGTTGAAACTAAATAGGTAAAACACTCTTTTCTTCCTTTCCTTTCCCTTTCTGATCTCATTTTATTGTTTTATTTCAGTTTTGTTTTATTTGTCACTCTCGTAGTGACAACCTGTCAGGAGAACCATCAGTGTTTTGAGTAATAGTTTGACCACACGTACAGCCCGGTCATTAGCTGACTGCGTACAGCCCGTCAACAAATATACTCAAATTCATCATTTTTGTTTACCAACACAAAATCTTAACACCCTGCCTTACTAGCGGCCCCACATCAGCTAGTCATGCCCTAAGCGGCCCACATAACCATTCACGCGGCCCCCATAGCCGTTCTCCCACAAAGTTAGCTTACCACCTCTGTACAAACTTGCATTTGCCTTTGCCATCTCTCTCTCGTGTTCCCACAAGTGTGCCAGTATGCCTCAGACATCCAGCCCTGCCACCACCAGGAACCCCTGTAGACCCAGCAGAGCACGTGATGGACATCCTTCAGCCTAAAGCAGCCAGCAACCTGCAACGGCAGAGAAAGGAACAGCAAAACTGCAACACAAGTGGACACCAGACACCTAGGCTGAGCTACGAAGACTTGACCAGCATCATCGTCTCGTTGGCCACACTCCCACAGGCCTCAAAAGGGAGGTAAACGAACTGACGCTGTAAGTCACAGAGTTCCATAGAGAACCAACCCCTGCTCAGCATGAGAAGGCACAGCGCACATGCAAGCATGCTGACAGAAGGGAGCTACCGGAGGAGATCACGGGTCTTCAGAAGGCTCTGACAGCTGCTGGACACCAAGAGCAGCTGGATAACGCCACCGTACCAGACCTCGAAAGAGAACTGTTTCACACAAAGACTCTGTTAAAACAGCCAATGTGGAAATTAAAGAGAAAAGACACTAAAGCTAAGGCCCTTGGAGGCCATCTGCATGCAGCCAGAAGTCCAAACACTGACTGCAGCATTAGAGACGAGCTCAATGTGGTCCGAAAAGAACTAAAACGGCCTGACCAACTGCAAATGAACCCCACAAGAAAGATGTACCCTGCTGAACTTCACATCAGCAGCGCAAGCCCTGCGTACAGACACAAAGGGGGAAGGAGCCAAAGCCCTCCGCTTAACCTTTCACCAGCCAGTTTCCTGAAAGCCTCTGCAGCCGCAGAAGGAAAAGGATTAATTCAGACAAACCCTGAAATGGCACGTGAAGACCTCAAGCGAATGGACAGACACATCCCTGCATTCACACCAAAGCTTGCAGGAGACCACGACGTCCATGCCTACCTACGAGACATTGACCTTCACCTGCAGTCTTCGGCAAGTGTGAACCACCAAGATAGACTCTATCTGCTCTGGATCACATCCAGCCCAGAGTTGCGACGCTTTCTGGCTCGGCAGCCAGGACTACTCGACTACTCGGACTACCAGCAGGACTACCAGCAGATGAAACTGAATTTTCAGACCTTGAAAGTGGACTGAGCGCTGCCCAGGGCAGACATGACATTTCCTATGTTTCTACTACAGACTCAGACAAACCTGGAACGGAAGGAAGACACCAGCTTCAAGAACCTTTAACGAACACAAGGCCCCCTCCGAAGGGGTTCTCAAAACACCAATGACTTTGAACTTTGAAACACAGAAGCCAAAGTGGGCACCAGAAGGCACCCAGCATGGCCACAATGCAAGACACCCTCTAGAAAAGTTCCTAGTCAGCATAGGAGATATACAATTTCAAAGTAGATGAAAACGTGTTCACAGAAACACAAAAGTCTGCATTAGTGAAATTTGAATTTTACTGATTGAAAGAGAAATCTTCAATGACTGTGTAAGCCTCACATGTCAACAGCCTAGACACAGCGTTGAAATATACAGACATTTGATATACACTGTTTGATTTGGCACTGCTGCGCATTGGTTTTCATGACAATGACTTGTCAAAAGAATACGCTAACTCCAGATAGCGCATGCGTCACTGTGACGACAGATTGAGCTGGTTAAGCTAGCACGGCCTAGCGCCATTCGCTTAAACCACTGTCCACCTAAAGGTCTGACTGATAAATACGACACATGACATTACATTTGATACGCATGCAGATCGCTAGTGCTGGCTTGTTAGATGCAGGTAAAACAATAGCTTGACTTGACATCTCTACTGTAACAGAAAGAGTCTTAACACATCTTAACATAGGTCAAATGGTATCAGCATAAAGTTACTCTGATTTTAGGAAAGAGACTCTAATTTCAGTATTAAAGCGTAAGTCTGTTTTGACAAAAGAATCTCAGCTCAGCAGCATATAAACTGTACCAGAATCGATTAGTCTGCTTTGGTTGAAAAAAAAAAATACCACTTGCAGTAGGGCTTAACCTGTTTCTGATGAGGGAATCTCAGAACATTGTTATATAGATATAGATTTGGGTGATGCTCCCCTTTCGACAGTGTAAAGGCCTTAGAAATTATAGTCAGATTGATGTCATTCATCTAAACTTTGGCTGCATCTACAAGCATAGCAACCTAATAATCAATACTATGTTTCATTTGCTGAAGGAAACATCAGTATTCATTGATGAGACGGATGTAATTCTGTGTGCTTAAACGAGTTTTAACTTGTAGCAAAACTGTTTATTTACTCTTTAGATAAGTGCAAGAAGCCTATCGTCCAAAATAGAGAGAAACACTTATAGAAAGAGTCTACATGAGTAAAATTCGCAAATGCCAAAAAATATTTGCGTTTTACTGAATATAACGTCATGTTCTGGAATATCTGAAAGTATAGGCACCACCTTTTAACTCTATATAGTGTGGTTTCGTCTCCCCATAGAGCCCAAAAGGAACCAGAGACATTTTTTATTTGTGATTCTGTTTACTCTCAACGAGTGCACTAAGTTCTGTGACCCTGCTACACAGTAATTTCAATGACTACTAGAGAATAAATATAGTTCTGAGCACCGGTAATAAACATAATCTGAATGGGAAAGCTATTCTTTTTCCTTTTCCACCTCTTAAGAGATCTAGCCTGTGCGAGCCATTAGGAGATTCTGAGAAATAATTCGACCATAAGAACCATCTTAAGTCATTTATTAAATCTTGGCTTACACCTTTCAGAAACACCCTCGGAACCACTCAAATCTTAGCATCCTAGCACCCACAGCTAAGATAGTAATCATAGCAGACACATTTCCATAGCAAGCTATGCCAGAGACATCAAGCTGTATGCTATATCACTAGTTGACCCATTAAACCTTTAGCTTTGAACTCTTTAGGGTCATGCATTGATCCCTCACCCTACTCTCAACAACAAGTGTGCCAAAATGTTGCAGATGCTCAGTCCATCCTCCCAGACGGGAGACCTAAAGGACTGACTGGCCATTGTGAGGAACATGGTTCCACCTAGGGTTGCGGAAAGCCTACAGCACCAGGGCCAATGCAACTGGACAATGAGAGAAGAGGACTAACAATACATGACCCGAGCCAGAGTTGCAGCCACACAGGTGACCAAGGGTATCACCTCCTTAGCTTACACCTCTGGGATCTGAAACAGAAGGTAAAACGACCTCACGCAGCAGACCACAGAGACCAGCAAGGAGCAAGACACATGCTCAGAGCCTCACAGACCAGCTAGAGACTGAGGCTCAAACCAGAATCAAAAGACTTTAAACGGCTCAGACAGCTGCTGAACAAAGCAGAGCAGCTGGACAGAGCAAGCACACGACCAGTGCAGAACTGTCACTATGGCAACCGCCCAGGTACCAGACAAGCCACTGGGCGAAGCCACAGAAGAAAGCACTCTCAACCTGCGCACACCACAGGACCTCCCACAGCCGTCGACGATAACATCCTCCTCCAAACCCTTCACACAGGTGTCAAGCGGAGGCTGCACAAGGACAGCTGGACACGACTATCTCAGAGTTACAGGAGCTGCTGACACCAGCAAAATAGCTCCCTGAACAGGACTCACCAGAGGAGTACTGCAAAGGACAAGCTTCCCCAACCATGCCCCACACAGCTCAGGCAAGCTCACGTCAGCACCGCCACAAGAGCAGAGCAAAACCTCCATCCTTCAGACTTCTCGTGACTGAGAGGCTAACAACCACCTGCGGCCCTCCTGCCACCAGCACTAGGTCAGTCTAAAAACCCTCTTCAGGCCACACAGACCCCTAACCACTTCCTGAAACCATAAGTAGACACCTGCCCCACACAAACGGACTTCAGGATGACAGGTAACACACGGTCAGGGCACCTGCTGCCTCGACACCTGCTGCACAAGCTCAGAGACCTGACCTTGGCTACTGTCTGCATTATCTGCCATTGAACGACCATCAATCCAGGGGACACAAACAACCAGAGCCCACCACTGCTGGGGGTGTGTCTGATCTTTCTGCACCTTCGATATCGCTCGCTGTTGTCCATAGGAGGGGCAACAACGATCGAAAAGGGGGAATTATGTAACAACTGAGACAAATCAGACGCAATTATTCATTCATTATATTTAATGAATGATCCAGCAAACTTACTCTCCCAACAAAGTTTGGTGAAAACATCCCCCAGAAGAGCAGGGAAGGTCTCTGTTACCATGGCTACCATCAGATAAGACTTGGTTTACGACTTAAAGGAATTTCCAGAGAGCTGTGACTCTAAATTGATTCTTTTTGAAAAGGGACCCAATGCCCTTAAAAAGGACTTTCCTGCATTAATTTATTGAGAACTGTTCTATAAATGAACATGCACCCCAGGACATTGCGTGTACAATTTAAACTGTTTTGTAAAGGGTCTCTTGTATGGTATTTCGTTTATGCATGTCTTATGAGCAACTTACTAGTTCATGTAACCTCATATATGTCTTGTCTCCTATCAAATACATGCTCGTTTCACAACTTACACTTTCATGTATGTCCCTTCTTCAGAGGATGCAGTGTGTGATTGTTGCATTAATTGAAGTATAAATGGGCACAGACCCATTGAATCATGCTTGAAACAAAGAGCCATAAATCTCCCACAGAGGAATTTCCCACTGGGAAATCCCAACAATCCCATTGGTCAACTCAATCACAAAGGGTGGGACTTCTTGCAGACTTTTAAGGAAGAGACGCACAGATCCACCCTCTCTTCTCTCTCTGGACCAAAACGACACGTCACCTTGGCTGTCTATCAGCCGGCCAGCAGGCCAGGCCGATAAGGCCTACACACACAGAACCATGTGCATGTGTGGGACAGGAAACCCGATGCCACCACATGGCCGGTGGGCCAGCAGGCCAGCAGGCCCAAACTCCTCACGCCACGTGTAACTTCCTCAACCTCGATGGAGTCGAAACAACCATGCAAGTTCACCGGCGTTCCTTCGCTCGACACGGAAGGAAACGATCGCAACTGCAAAACCATCGGACGGAACCATCAAGACTTTCTCCTGTGACTGTATATCTGGACGCCTTCCCAGGCAAATGCAAGTAACGTACTACGAAATACAAATCGCTGTGTAGTTAGTAAAACTGTAAGCCCCTTTATTCAGACAAAGGAGCTTATCAATGATGATTTTTCTGTGGTCATGAAAAATATCCTTTTCTTAGCATTAATTAATAATCAATACTGAGCGTTCACAGGATGAACTGATTGATTGATTGGAATGTTAATGTAGCCACATCAAGTTAATCTCATTAAATGATTCAAATATTCATAATTAATCATAATGAATAATCATAAGGAGTTATGAATAATTATTAATATTTCCCCTCTGAGCTAATTCGTTACACTGCATCGTTATGAATGCCTGTCCAGCCATGCACATTTTACTTTCGCTTTAATTAACGATTTAAAAGCAAGGTGCAAAGAGGGAAAACTCCAACGTCACCCCCCTCCCAGTGATACCGGTATTACCGGTGTTGGCACACGTTGATTAACAGGTAGGAAAATGTCCTCACTGTCACATCCCTAATGGTTGAAAGGGCTCCGGAGAAATCAAATGTTTAGGTAACACTTTATTTTAGTGTCCAATTCTCACTATTAACTAGTTGCTTATTAGCAAGCATATTACTAGTATGTTGTCTGTTTATTATTAGTACTTATAAAGCACTTATTCTGCATGACCATATTCTACATCCCTTAATCCTACCCAATACCTAAACTTAAACACTACATAAACTACCTTACTAACTATTAATAAGCAGTAAATTAGTTTATTGAGGCAAAAGTCGTAGTTAATAGTGAATATGTGTTCCCCATACTAAAGTATTACCAGTGTTTATTGATTGTTTAAAGCCTTGTTTTGGTGTTGATTTTATTTATTTATTAGCATTTTCCTGCTTTTTACAGAACAGGCCTGCAACCCATTTTTGGGTTGTGAACCACTTGTCAACACATTCACCTTCATGCACATGCTTCTTTCTTTATGCTCTGGTCTCCAGTGAGAGCTGCAATCTGCTGTTCCCTGAAATCAGCAGAGAAATACTGTGCTTTTAACATCCACCTCACTAATAACCTCTAATGGTGCTACATGTCTCTCTCTCTCTGGCTCCTTTTCTTTTCCTCACAAGTACTACAGAATAGTTCACTGTAGTACCCACCCAACATGCTCTGGGGCAGAACTGCAAGGCTGTGTGTGTGTGTGTGCTTTATTATAAAGGTTGATGTGTCCTGTTATGACTCACCTCGTAAATTGATGCTCCCATTACTTCCAATATGCCCTCAACATCGATCAGACAAACAGCCACGTTACACACACACACACACATGTTTTATGGGGACTTTACATAGACATAATGATTTTTATACTTTACAAACTGTATATTCTATATCCTAAACCTACCCATCACACAAAACTTTCTGCATTTTTACATTTTCAAAAAACATCACTTAGTATGATTTACACACACACACACACACACACACACACACACACACACACACACACACACACACACACACACACACACACACATTAATCACATTACCAAGACAGAACACAGGCATAGGGAAACTTCCATGACAGACTCTCTCTTTCAAATACACACAGTATTACTGGTTTTGTACAATGCTTCTGCACTTTCTCTGTTCTCTTGAGCTTTATAAGTCACCTTTAGTTATATAACGCTTTATACAATACAGATTGTTTCAAAACAACTTTACAGTGATAAACAGGAAAATAACGATCAATGATGCAAACGTCATCAAATATAAGACAAATTCAAATTCTGCTATAAAGCAGCTCTAAAAAAGGCAATACTGTCGTTATTCAGCTCAAGTTGGTTCAGTGTTGACTCTGTTCAGTTCAAAACTGTGTAAACTTCATCAATTCTGAAATGAGTTCAGTTAAAAGCAGCTCTACAGAAGACAATAGTCTAATTTTTCACTTTGAGTCATGAGTTCATTGCCAATTCAATTCAGTTTAATATCAGTGTCGATGTTGCAAAATTCGTCATTTATGAAGTGAAGTCAAAACAGCTATAAAGAGACTGAAATGAGAATTCCGATAGAATTGCTTACCGTAGAGTAGTGTATATGTGCTAGTTGTGTTGTGCAGTGAAGCCAGAATCTGTAAGGATGACAAAATTATTTGATTACAATTATTTGTGGGAGTGGTTTAAACCTAACAATCCCAAACAAAATGATATTGTGCAATGTATTTTTAGATGTAAATCATTTTATAGTTTCATACAGTGGGAAGAACAAGTATTTGATACACTGCCAATTTTCAGGTTCCCTTTCGTTCAGTCACTCCGAGTAACGTCAGTGACTGACGAATGGGGGTTTCGCTTAGAAGCCTATCATCTTCGAGATCTAGAAAACGCCCAATGGCAGTGCCAATGCCATGGGCATGCGGAATTTGCGTAGCGTAACTCCGCCCCACAGCGTGGGTATATAAGGAAGTACGCTGGCAACATCGCATTATGTTTCTGCTTCGGAGCCAAGAGTATCTCTTCACTCCTTAAGCCTTCTGAGTATCGTCAGCTTCTTCGAGACGAACAGCTTTCCAGTTGGTGTTGGTGTGACGGCGTGTTCCAGCGATCGTTTACTGCCTGCCTGCTGATCTGTGCAGTGGTCTGCATTCAGCCGGTATTCGGTCCCTGGGCGCTTCAGCATCACTGCGAAGCTTCCTCTCCTAAAAGAGCTCACACTTGGCACGTCTTTTTCAAGATGTCTCGCCAGTGTGCTTCTGGGTGCGGTCGATTTCTGCCGCCCTCTGATGGGCACAATCACTGCCTGATGTGCTTGGGCTTTCAGCATGCTCAGGCAGCGTTTGTGGATGAGACATGTTCCCACTGCGGGGACATGCCCATCTCGGTGCTGCGGTCGAGACTCAATGACCTCCGTAATAGAGTGAGAGTCCCCTCTGCCACACCCCAATCTGCGGTCTCTACGCGAGGCGGCACTTTGGCTGGTGGCCAGGGTGACCTGAGGGTGACGGTGTGGAACAAAGCCCCGACGCTTATGCCTCGGACCACACCCCCCTCTAGCGCACCGTTCCCGCCGTGCGCCCAGACTGAGACACCGGAGCCGGCTCCTGCTGTTCCGAGTGTGTCGTTTGGGCCTGCAGAGGACGAGCAGATGTCGATCGCCGCATCACAAGGTGGGCTGGAGTCCTCCGAGGATGATGATTCGGCTGTGCTGCCGCCTTCCGGTGTGCCAGCATTGTCCGAGTCGGACCCGGAGTTGACAGCCATGCTTTCCCGGGCAGCCGCGAGTCTCGGGTTGGAGTGGAACCCTCCACCCCGTCCTGAACGCTCGCGGTTGGACGATTGGTTTTTGGGGGCGCCGCGTTCTGACACCCGTCAGACCACGCCCCCAATACCTTTTTTCCCGGAGGTGCATGAGGAGGTCACGCGGTCCTGGAAGTCCCCGTTGTCTTCCCGTGACCGATCGGCGGCCTCCTCCTCCTTCTCTGCCCTCGACGGGGCCGCGGCCAAAGGGTACACTGGGGTTCCCCCGGTTGAACGCTCTGTTGTGATGCAACTGTGTCCGCAGAGTGCTTCAACATGGCGTGGCGACCCTAAGCACCCCTCCAAAGCCTGTAGTTTCACATCAACCTTGGTGGCGAAATCCTACAGAGCTGCGGGGCAGGCTGCCGCCTCCCTGCATGCCATGGCCATCCTTCAGGCCTACCAGGCCCGGATGCTCAAGGACATGCACGAGGGTAGAGCTGACCCAGGGCTCAGAAATGAGCTGCGTGCCGCCACCGACCTCGCCCTCCGGGCGACGAAGGTGACCGCACGCTCCCTGGGCCAGGTGATGTCCACAGCAGTGGTCCAGGAGAGACACCTATGGCTCAACCTGGCTGATATGCGGGACGCCGAGCGGACTCGTCTCCTCGACGCTCCCATATCCCAGGATGGGCTATTCGGCGGTGCGGTTGAGAACTTTGCCCAACAGTTCTCAGCCGCCCAAAAGCAGACTGAGGCCATCAAACACGTACTGCCCCGGCGGCCAGCTGCTGCTTCCACCCAGCCGCCGGCACAGTTGGCTCAGTCTGCTCGCCGCCGAGGGCGCCCTCCCGCGGCTCCCGCCCCTCCCGCGCCGCCCAAGCAGCAGCCTCCACCTGGGCCGCGCCGTGGAGGACGCCGTAGGAAGGCGCCCCAGTCCGCTCCAGCCCCGCAGCCCGCCAAGCGCCAGGCTAAGCGGTGCTCCTGACGCGGACAGCTCAGGGCTGGGCAGTTCTTTCCAGGAGATGGTAGCAGGACCACTCCTTCCCCCGGTGGAGGGCCGGGGGAGAATCCTTTGTTCCGCTGCTGGCCCCCGGGTCAGCAGCACCCTTTTATGGTTAAAGAAAGAACTGACATACCCATCCCTGAGCAACTAGAGACCGATGGCAGTGTGCGCCGCCCCCGGGCCACGCCACTCTCGTCCCTCTCTGACGCCAGTCTCCTCTCAGAGCAGACCCCAGTGGAACGCGTGTCCTTCCCTGGTCTCCTCTGTCAGGACGCGGCTGATGACCGTGCCCCCACACCGGGACGCTACGCCTCCCACGTCTGGGCCGGTCACGCCGCCTCGCTGCCCCACCCGGGGTACGTCTATGGTTCGCATGACCCCGCTGGTGCAGTTTCTGGGAGCCTGGCTTCAGCTTCCTGGACTGTCCCGCTGGGTCGCGAAGACCATCAGGCTCGGCTATGCGATTCAGTTCGCTCAGGCTCCTCCTCGTTTCCGGGGAGTCCGATTCACCATAGTGGGGTCCAATGCCCCCCTCATGTGTGCGGAGGTTGCTACCTTGCTGGCGAAGGGTGCGATCGAGCCTGTCCCTCCAGCCGAAATGGAGTCCGGCTTCTACAGCCCTTACTTCATTGTACCCAAGAAAACCGGTGGGTTACGACCGATCCTGGACCTGCGCGTCCTGAACCGATCCCTTCACAGGCTTCCGTTCAGGATGTTGACAGCGAAACGCCTTTTCGAATGCGTTCGTCCAGCAGATTGGTTTGCAGCGATCGACCTGAAGGACGCCTACTTCCATGTCTCCATTCTTCCTCGACACAGACCGTTCCTACGGTTTGCTTTCGAGGGGCGGGCATACCAGTACGCGGTCCTCCCATTCGGGCTAGCTCTGTCCCCTCGCGTCTTCACGAAGATGGTCGAGGCAGCCCTTGTGCCACTCAGGCAACACGGGGTTCGCATCCTGAACTACCTCGACGACTGGCTGATCCTCAGCCACTCTCGAGAGCAGGTGTGCGAACACAGAGACCTGGTGCTCCAGCACCTAGCCCGTCTGGGCCTTCGGGTCAACTGGGAGAAGAGCAAACTCTGCCCAGTGCAGAGGATCTCTTTTCTCGGTATGGAAATCGACTCGGTCGCCATGTGTGCGCAGCTTACGAGCGAGCGCGCGCAGTCACTGCTGACTTGCCTTCGTCAAATCGAGAGCAAGAGTGCGGTTCCACTGAAGTTATTTCAGAGGCTCCTGGGGCATATGGCATCTGCAGCCGCGGTAACGCCGCTCGGATTGCTTCATATGAGACCGCTTCAGCACTGGCTTCGCGATCGAGTCCCGAGATGGGCATGGCAGTCGGGCACGCTCCGGGTCCCAGTGACTCGGGCCTGCCTGCAGACCCTCACCCCGTGGTCGAACCTCAATTTCTACGGGCCGGTGTGTCCTTAGAACGAGTTTCCAGGCATATTGTTGTGTCAAAAGATGCCTCCACCACGGGCTGGGGTGCAATGTGCAATGGACATGCTGCCGCGGGCTCCTGGACAGGACCCCAGCGCCTCCTGCATGTCAATTGCCTCGAGTTGCTGGCAGTACGGTTCGCCCTGCACCGCTTCCGAGCGCTGCTCAAGGGTCAACACGTGCTAGTCCGGTCAGACAACACGGCCACAGTAGCGTACATCAACCGCCAGGGTGGTCTGCGTTCCCGCCGCATGTCTCAACTCGCCCGCCATCTCGTCTTATGGAGTCAGAAGCACCTGAGGTCCCTTCGTGCCATCCATATCCTGGGAGTCCTGAACCGTGCAGCCGACGAGCTCTCACGGCTTCAGCCACTTCCTGGAGAATGGAGACTCCATCCCCAGACGGTTCAGCTGATTTGGGAACAGTTCGGCGACGCACAGGTAGATCTGTTTGCCTCCCACGACTCTTCCCATTGCCGCCTGTTTTATTCCCTGACCGAGGGCCCCCTCGGCACGGACGCTCTGGCGCACAGCTGGCCGCGGGGCCTCCGCAAGTATGCGTTTCCCCCAGTGAGCCTTCTTGCACAGGTTCTGTGCAAGATCAGGGAGGACAAGGAGCAGGTCCTTTTGGTCGCCCCGTATTGGCCTGGCCGGACCTGGTTCTCCGAACTTGTACTCCTTGCGACAGCCCCTCCCTGGTCGATTCCTCTGAGGAAGGACCTCCTTTCTCAGAGACGGGGCACCCTTTGGCACCCGCGTCCCGATCTTTGGAACCTCCACGTGTGGCTCCTGGATGGGACGCGGCAGGTTTGAGTACCCTACCACCTCAGGTGGTGGCTACCATCACTTCCGCTAGGGCCTTGTCTACTCGACACGCCTATGCGTTGAAGTGGAACCTCTTCGTCACCTGGTGTTCTTCTCGCCAAGAAGACCCCTGGAAATGCCCGATCGGGTCCGTGCTCTCATTCCTCCAGGAAGGGTTGGAACGAAGGCTGTCTCCTTCCACCCTCAAGGTTTATGTGGCCGCTATTTCTGCCTACCACGACCTTGTGGAGACGAAAAAGGTAAGTCAGCACGACCTGGTCATCAGGTTCCTGAGGGGAGCGAGGAGACTGAATCCTCCTCGCTCTCCCCTCGTACCCTCTTGGGACCTCTCAGTAGTCTTAAGCGCTCTGCAGAGGGCTCCCTTCGAGCCATTGCGGTCAGTCGAGCTTAAGTTCCTGTCTATGAAGACAGCGCTCCTGACCGCCTTGGCCTCCATCAAGAGGGTAGGGGACCTGCAGGCATTTTCGGTTGACGAAGCGTGCCTGGAATTCGGGCCGGCCAACTCTCACGTGATCCTGAGACCCCGGCCTGGATATGTGCCCAAGGTTCCCACCACTCCCTTCAGGGACCAGGTGGTGAACCTGCAAGCGCTGCCTTTGGAGGAGGCAGACCCAGCCTTGGCACTGCTCTGTCCAGTACGCGCCCTCCGTGCTTACGTAGACAGAACGCAGTGTTTCAGGACCTCAGACCAGCTCTTTGTCTGTTATGGTGGGAAGCTGAAGGGAAAGGCTCTCTCCAAGCAAAGGTTGTCTCACTGGATAGTGGACGCCATTGTTTTGGCTTACCAAACGCAGGGGCGCCCATGCCCCCTAGGGGTCAGGGCTCACTCCACCCGGAGTGTGGCCTCCTCTTGGGCTCTAGCGCATGGCGCCTCGCTAACAGACATTTGCAGAGCTGCAGGCTGGGCGACACCCAACACATTCGCCAGATTCTATAATCTCCGAGTGGAGCCAGTGTCCTCTCATGTACTCGCCTCTACTAGTGGCCGGTAATGGACTAGGCTCAGGTGTCTTCGCTTGCTCGCCATTCCACTCCACGGACTGGATACGTGCGATATTTTCCTCAGGTAGTTTCCCTGAAGCCCTGAGTTCCTCCAGCACTGTTGATGCCGACACCAGTACGTCTGCCCACTCGCTCAGGCCCTCGTGTTGGCTAGGTGCCACCGTGTGCATGGTTCCTCCGTTGGGTGACCCCCACATGTGTATTTCCACTGTAAGTCTCCCTGAGCAGGTGTCTTTCCCTTGGCAAGCCCCTTGCCACCCCTGGGGGTAAAATTCTTCCACCTTCGGCTGGTTACCCCAGAGTTTTCCATATGTAGCCCTGAGCGGGTCATATGTGTTCTTAAGTCCTCCCTACGGGTAGGCGGTTGGCGCATACTTCCACCTGGAATATGCTTCCCAGTGTACCTTGGTATTCCTGTGTTAAGTGGGAGTCCTTCGTCCGTACTAGCTTACGACAGGGAGCTCACGCTTACGCAGGGCACTGGATGACAGCCGAGTGGCGTAATTACATTGGGACCCCCATTCGTCAGTCACTGACGTTACTCGGAGTGACTGAACGAAAGGGAACGTCTCGGTTACGTATGTAACCCTCGTTCCCTGAGGAGGGAACGGAGACGTAACGTCCCTCTGCCACTTCCGCTGTACCGCTGGAACAGCCGGGAGTTCAGTCTTGGCTCCTCAGCAGGTAAACATAATGCGATGTTGCCAGCGTACTTCCTTATATACCCACGCTGTGGGGCGGAGTTACGCTATGCAAATTCCGCATGCCCATGGCATTGGCACTGCCATTGGGCGTTTTCTAGATCTCGAAGATGATAGGCTTCTAAGCGAAACCCCCATTCGTCAGTCACTGACGTTACGTCTCCGTTCCCTCCTCAGGGAACGAGGGTTACATACGTAACCGAGACGTTTTCCTACTTACAAAGCATGTAGAGGTCTGTAATTTTTATCATAGGTACACTTCAACTGTGAGAGATGGAATCTAAAACAAAAATCCAGAAAATCACATTGTATGATTTTTAAATAATTAATTTGCATTTTATTGCATGACATAAGTATTTGATCACCTACCAACCAGTAAGAATTCCGGCTCTCACAGACCTGTTAGTTTTTCTTTAAGAAGCCCTCCTGGTCTCCACTCATTACCTGTATTAACTGCACCTGTTTGAACTCGTTACCTGTATAAAAGACACCTGTCCACACACTCAATCAAACAGACTCCAACCTCTCCACAATGGCCAAGACCAGAGAGCTGTGTAAGGACATCAGGGATAAAATTGTAGACCTGCACAAGGCTGGGATGGGCTACAGGACAATAGGCAAGCAGCTTGGTGAGAAGGCAACAACTGTCGGTCTGGGGCACCATGCAAGATCTCACCTCGTGGGGCATCAATGATCATGAGGAAGGTGAGGGATCAGCCCAGAACTACACGGCAGGACCTGGTCAATGACCTGAAGAGAGCTGGGACCACAGTCTCAAAAAAAACCATTAGTAACACACTACGCCATCATGGATTAAAATCCTGCAGCGCACGCAAGGTCCCCCTGCTCAAGCCAGCGCATGTCCAGGCCCGTCTGAAGTTTGCCAATGACCATCTGGATGATCCAGAGGAGGAATGGGAGATGGTCATGTGGTCTGATGAGACAAAAATAGAGCTTTTTGGTCTAAACTCCACTCGCCGTGTTTGAAGGAAGAAGAAGGATGAGTACAACCCCAAGAACACCATCCCAACCGTGAAGCATGAAGGTGGAAACATCATTCTTTGGGGATGCTTTTCTGCAAAGGGGACAGGACGACTGCACCATATTGAGGGGAGGATGGATGGGGCCATGTATCGCGAGATCTTGGCCAACAACCTCCTTCCCTCAGTAAGAGCATTGAAGATGGGTCATGGCTGGGTCTTCCAGCATGACAACGACCTGAAACACACAGCCAGGGCAACTAAGGAGTGGCTCCGTAAGAAGCATCTCAAGGTCCTGGAGTGGCCTAGCCAGTCTCCAGACCTGAACCCAATAGAAAATCTTTGGAGGGAGCTGAAAGTCCATATTGCCCAGCGACAGCCCCGAAACCTGAAGGATCTGGAGAAGGTCTGTATGGAGGAGTGGGCCAAAATCCCTGCTGCAGTATGTGCAAACCTGGTCAAGAACTACAGGAAACGTATGATCTCTGTAATTGCAAACAAAGGTTTCTGTACCAAATATTAAGTTCTGCTTTTCTGATGTATCAAATACTTATGTCATGCAATAAAATGCAAATTAATTACTTAAAAATCATACAATGTGATTTTCTGGATTTTTGTTTTAGATTCCGTCACTCACAGTTGAAGAGTACCTATGATAAAAATTACAAACTTCTACATGCTTTGTAAGTGGGCAAACCTGCAAAATCGGCAGTATATCAAATACTTGTTCTCCCCACTGTATGCCTGTACAGTGTGGTAAAGTTAAACAATAGTAGGCTACTTAGAAGTAGTAGTAGTAACACTGATCATATTTACTACATACAATATGCATACTCATATAATTAATATCCTTGCCTCTGCATGCCGATGATCTTATATGGTGTTAAGTTAAAAACTGCACAGTTGTCTCCATTTAGTGGACTATAAAATGATCCCAGATTTGACTGTTTCCTCTTACCAACTGAATCACTATTGATTGGTGTGGATTGCTCTCCCTCACCAACCTCTATATTCAACAAACATCTCTAACAATACTGTAGTTCTTTGTAAACAGCATTGAAGGAGTCATTTTACGAACAATCTGATTTTCCGTGATTCTATCAGATAAAAGAGTTTGATATACTGTGGAAACATACTGTAACTTTTACTCAACTTACTCATCAATCCAAAAAGAGCTTTTATTGGAACTAAGCAACAAAAACAACTCGTCCACAACTTTCTGACGTCAGACAAATGAATGCATCAACACATGTCAGCCGTTACACACCGATGATGCCTATTGTGTGATCAGACACTTGTATCTTGTTGCTAGAATGCAGTCCTCTGATTTGATTATGAAATAAGACACCACCATCATTTTTCAGGCTTTGATATTATAGACCTCACAAACATTTGATTACATAATATTAGATGTGTTGCTCATTTCTAGGGCTGCCCCGACTAAAGCTTTTTCTAGTCGACTAGTAGTCATTCATTTAAGCCATTAGTCGACTAATTGCGTGTTTATATTAATTTAATGACTTAATAATAATAATAATATGTTTATTTTTTATAGCGCCTTTCAAGAACCCAAGGTCGCTTCACAAAGTAGTACAATAGTACAATCAATAGACAAACAAAGTAACAGTCAGCCTGCTTATTATTACAAATAAAGAAGCAGATGGAGACAACAAATAACTACAGATAATTAACATAAGAAGTTAAAGAATCAAAGAGAACATTAAATACAATAAAGTAATCATATAACATAAAAATGAGAAAGTGAGAGATCATTTGAAGGCAGAGAAGTAGAGAGGAAAATAATAAAATATATTACATTTATACTGGGGGTGGAATATATGCGTCACACTCAAGCACACACATAAAGCTTGCCGTAAAGCACTGGCAAAAGATAATGAATGTGTCCAGTGGCAGTTCTAGACTACGGTAACTGGGGGGGCCAGGCAGAGGTCACTTGTGCTTTTATGGGGCACACGTTAACATTTATCTTAAAGGCATAGTTCACCTAAAAATGAAAATTCTATCACCATTTACTCACCCCCATGTCGTTCCAAATATGACTTTCTTATGTTGAACATAGAAGAAGACATTTTGAGAAATGTCTCATTTTTTAAAGAAGGTGGATGGCACTGAAATGGTTTGGTTACCAATATTCTAACTAATACAGGTTTTTGGAACAACCTGAGGGTGAACTAAAATGATTTCAAGTTAATTTATTTGTTTGTTTGAGAAGTATTCTTGTATTGTGATAATGAACAGTGATGACATAACACACTTTTAATATTTAGGCACTTTTCTGCATCTGTAAACTTGACACTATATTACACAAGACAAATTGGTAACAAAAATTAAACAAAAAATCTGCTGCATAATCTTACAGGTAGGCCTAACACAAATCAACTTAGGAAAATTAATATATCTGTAATATTATCATGCATGCTCAGTTTATAAAAGCAAAATTAAACCATATATTTGACATGTTATTTTGTAGCCTACATCTGTTCTCTGATAGCGGACTCTTTGCAAAGTTTGCATAGGTTATGTAGTCATGATTGTTTCATTTATTGTTTAAAAACAAACATCTAATACTGTATAAGCAACACTGGACAATTGGATAGATTCATATTATTTCTCGCTATACGTGAACATGAAATTACTGAAAATAAATATTTTCTTTTCTCGGGTATCTATGTGGTGAAACACGTCTCTGTGATAGTCGCTCATGAACGGTTCTTTCATTGCACTGGTCATAATTTATCTTTGGCTGTATTATAATGACTTCCTAATTTGGAATATGATCAAAGATTGCATATGTGGACGTGTTCGGAGAAATGAGCTATTGAAAAATTATATTTTAATTACCAGTATGTTTAAACGAATTCAAGTCTTTAAGGCAGTAAAATTAATAAATTTTGTTAACACGGGCGCACTGGATACCCCAGCCAACCAAATCCCCCCCCCGAGGTCGATGGATGATAGGTGAACGTTTGGATTTCCTGCACGACATACTGTATTTACCATAAGGACCCGCCGTTAACGATCTGTCCCTCATGGACTGCGTGACTTCGCCACTTCCTGTGGAGATTTTTTTTGTGCGACTAACCGACTAATAAAATCTTGGTTGACTAAGCCTCTTCTCGCCAACTAACGTTTAGTCGACTATTAGGGGGCAGCCCTACTCATTTCACACCATAGAAGTCTTAAAGACATGGCAAACTATAATTGTAATGGTCAAAGAGCGGATAGAAAATGTACGTTGAAAAGTTTAACAATTAAATTTTATTTCATATCATTTCACTTCACTTCTCTTAGTGGAAATTACTTTAAGGGATAGTTCACCCAAAAATAAAAACAACTGTCATCAATTACTCACCCTCATGTCGTTCCAAACCCATAAGACTTTCATTCATCTTCGAAACACAAATGAAGATATTTTAGTGCTTTCTGTGCCTCCATTGACAGTCCATGCAACTACCACTTTGTCGCTTCAAAAAGTTCATAAAGAGATTGTAAAACTAATCCATATGAATTGAGCGGTTTAGTCCAAATTTTCTGAAGTGACACGATTGTATTATATGATGAACAGATTGAATTGTGGCCTACTTGAAATTAGCTAGCAGATTTGTAAAATAGCGCCACCTAGCATCAGTTTATTTGATTATTAGCTTTGGCCTTGTCAATGAGCTGTGGTGCTTATGTGGGAGGTGCAAGTTTGAATCTGTCCTGCTTTGCATCTTGATTACAATATATATATTACATAATATGAATATAATTTATTTATTTTTTAAATATTTAGTTAATTTAAAGTAAATTTTTTTATACAGCAGTATCCTTTCTTAATACCCCATTCCATTAACAACATAATCATATTTTAAGGTCAATTGTGCAGAATGGGCACCCTGAGAGTCATGGCATTCCATCGTTTTGTGTTAAAAGAAGCATTGCTCTTCAAGTAAATCCTAGATACTTCAACTGAGACAGAGATGTATGACCATTAGAGTTTATTAGTGTAATGCTAAAAGCTTTCACTGGAGACCAGATGCTGAGCATGTACCGGTGTGTATGGCCATGTATGTGTGTGTGTGTGTGTGTGTGTGTATGTGTGTGTGTGTGTGTGTGTGTGTGTGATGAATATGTGTAACCATGGAAACAGCACAGATATAGCCTACAAATGTGAAACCATAGTAACTGCCAACAGGTCAACTGACGAATAGAGTGAGGGCGATAAAGGAAATATGTGAGTCTGCATGTGTGCTCTGCTAGATGCCACACAATACATGTAGATTCCCAGACGTATCAGCACAAGTCTGCATAAAAAGGAATCGGAGGACTCAACCACACACATGATTTTCTCAGTCACTTGCATACACAAATAAATACACACATATATATTACATAAACAAAATGGTTGTGTTTCTGTGCTTAAGTATTTGGCACTAAATACTTTCCAAAGGATTAGTTTACTCAAAAAATTAAAATAATGTCATCATCTAAGCATTATAGAGATGAAGTCAAAACCCGGAAGACTAATTCACAATTGGTTCCCTAGAGATTTTCCTATGGGTTTTTTATAATGGAGTTTTTCAATTTAAAGTGAAATAAGGTCTTTGGTAAACATATATTGGCGAAACATTTTTTTGAATGTTTTGTTCTACCACGTAAACTGCACACACCCATATTGAAAACATGAATTTTGAAGCTGTTATGTTTATTTTAGAAAAAGTATGTTTCTAATAAGTAACTAGATAAGAATGTTCGGGATGTGAGTGTGTGTACAGTAATTTACGTTAAAGAGCAAAAACCAAGTATCGTCAAGTTATGTTTACCAAAGATCTTACGTTTCCCTTTCAGTCGGTCACGTTCGTCACTTCTGGGAGCCCCTATCAGCTTCGAGTGTATACAGAACGGGCCAATGGCCATTGGCGTGCGAGATTTGCATCTCGCGCTCCGCCCCGCACCGCGGGTATAAAGCGTGCGTTTCTGGATGCGGTTGTTTCCTGTCCTTCTTGACGGCCACGACCTCTCTCACATAAGCATGTTGAGATTGTGTTCGTGGGTGATCCATGTTCTCTCAGAAAAGGAGAATGTGATCACGTCGGCGTGCTGTTCGTTTCTCCTTCCTCGTAAGGTTTGAGCGTTCAGCGCGCCGTGTGCCGTCTAGCTGCCAGTTGACAGCGCGGGTTGTCACGGCAACCCAGCGCGTCACTCGGCGCTTTAGATGCGCGGTCGAGACTCGCAACCTCAAACGAGTCCCTTCGCCTATTCCCCGATCTAGTTTCTCTTCTGGTGCACCAGAAAAGAGCTACTTCGGCTAATAAGCCTGGGTGACCTGAGGATTACAGTGGGGCTTCCCTGCCGAGTACATCTCCGTGGGCCCCCACTCCTCTATCGCATCGCGAGCATGTTGAGACTGTGTTCGTGGGTGGTCATGTTCTCTCATGAGAGCATGGCCACGTCAGCGCGTTGTTCGCCTTGCCTTTCATAGGGGCTTGAGTGTCCAGTGCGCTGTGTGCCGTCTAACGGCCACGCTCACTGTCTCACATGCCTGCTGGTAGCTTTCAGATGGAATTGCTGGTCTTTAAAAAAGGGACTTAGCGTTTCATTTGGGGCTCTAGCAGAGGACAGATGTCAATCGCTACATCGGAGAGAGGGCTGTTATGTGCTGGAAATGAGATGAGGCTAAGATTCCCACTATAATAGTGTGTGCTCATGCTGAATCAGATTCAGACTTGACAGCCATGCTTTCCCGGGTGGCTGAGGCGTAGTGCAACGCGTAAATCGCCTGGCCCGCCCCCTTGCCTTTTCCCCGGATGTGCATTGGAAAGCTTTGGCAGTGTGGAACTATTTGGTGCCAAAATATGGAACACCAAAGGGGCCATAATTCTGTATAAAGTTTTCCTCTCTCTCACTACCCTCATCGGTGGGGTGGCAGTGCCACTGGCAGGCCACCTCTGCCAGAGGGTAGTTCTGAGCCGAGGTTGAGCTGCGCACAGTGACTGATCATATTTAAAGTCACAGCGCTGGCCCTCGGCCAGACGATGTCCACCCTGGTCCAGAAACACCCTTGGCACCCAGAGATGGAGGGGACAACTCCTTCTCCCGGAGGAGGGCCGGGAGAGAATCCTTTGTTCAAATTTTGATTTCTGTTCCGCCACTGGCCTTCATGCCAGTGGTACCCAAAACTTCACTAGAGCTGTTTCCAAAATCTCTGGGTGCCAAGAGAGCGCGCTTGGCGGTGTACGACGCTCCCATGCCTTGTCACCCTCTGGTGCCTCTCTTATCGCCAGCAGGGGGTGCTGGCTGTGTCCAGGACGCACACAAGAGGCCTCCTCATACCCGTGCGCCCCCTCAGCAGAAGCAGGTAAGTGTTGCATTGCACACTCAGACCCCACTTCGGGCCGCTATGCCGTCCGAGTCGGGTCCCTGCACTCCGCTGCGCTGCCCCGCTGCGGGTACGTCTGTGGTGCCGTTGGTCCCGCTGGTTCGGTCGCTGGGAGCCTGGCTAGCGCTTCCAGCCCGTCCCGCTGGCTCATCCGTACTATCAGACTCGGCTATGCGATTCAGTTCGCCCGGCGGCCCCCCAAGTTCAGGGGCATTCACTTCACCTCCGTGTTGAAGGAGGATGCCCCCGTGCTACAGCCGGAGATCGCAGTCCTACTGGCGAAGGACGCGATAGAGCCGGTCCCTCCAGCCGATATGAAGACAGGCTTCTACAGCCCGTACTTCATTGTACCCAAGAAAGGTGGCGGGTTACGGCCAATCTTGGACCTGCGGTTCTTGAATCGGTCCCTTCATAGGCTGCCGTTCAGAATGCTAACGCAGAAACGCATCTTCAGGTGCATCCGTCCCCAAGATTGGTTTGCAGCGATCGACCTGAAGGACGCGTACTTTCATGTCTCGATTCTCCCTCGACACAGACCGTTCCTACGCTTTGCGTTCGAGGGACGGGCATATCAGTACAGAGTCCTACCCTTCGTGCTGTCCCTGTCGCCCCGTGTCTTCACGAAAGTCGCGGAGGCGGCCATTGCTCCCATGAGAGAGCGTGGTGTTTGCATTCTCAACTACCTCGACGACTGGCTGATTCTGGCTCAGTCGAGGGCGCAGTTGTGCGAACACAGGGACATGGTGCTCAGTCACCTCAGCCTGTTGGGACTTCGGGTCAACTGGGAAAAGAGCAAACTCTGCCCCGTGCAGAGGATCTCTTTTGTCGGTATGGAGTTGGACTCGTCAATCTGACAGCGCGACTCTCAGAGGAGCGCGTCCAGTCGGTGTTGAACTGCTTGAATTCGTTCAAATGCAGGACAGCGGTACCACTGAAACATTTTCAGAGGCTCCTGGGGCATATGGCATCCGCAGCCGCAGTGACGCCGCTCGGATTGCTTCATATGAGGCCACTTCAACACTGGCTACACGACCGAGTCCCGAGATGGGCGTGGCAGAGCGGCTCGTTCCGTGTCTCAGTAACACCGAAGTGTCGCCAAACCTTCAGTCCGTGGTTGGACCCTTCGTTTCTACGGGCAGGAGTTCCCCTAGAACAAGTGTCCAGGCATGCTGTTGTCTCCAAAAGACGGATGCCTCATCCACCGGCTGGGGGGCCACGTACAACGGGCTTGCAGTTTCGGGTCTGTGGACGGGGCCTCAACTGCAATGGCATATCAATTGCCTCGAGTTGTTAGTTCGTCTTGCGCTGGGCCGCCTCAAAGGGCCGCTACGAGGCAAGCACGTTCTGGTCCGTACGGACAACACTGCGGCCGTTGCGTACATTAACAAACAGGGTGGTCTACGCTCCCGCCGCATGTCACAACTCGCCCGCCATCTACTCCTCTGGAGTCAGAAGCATCTGAGGTCGCTTCGTGCCACTCATATTCCGGGCCTGCTCAATCGTGCAGCCGACGAGCTCTCACGACAGCAAGTGCTCCCAGGAGAGTGGAGACTCCATCCCCAGGTGGTCCAGCTGATCTGGAGTCGCTTCGGGACCGCACAGGTAGACCTGTTTGCCGCCCCGGACACGTCTCACTGCCAGTTGTTCTATTCCCTGACCGGGGGGACCCTCGGCTCGGATGCGCTGGCACACAGCTGGCCCCGGGGCCTACGCAAATATGCGTTTTCCCCAGTGAGCCTTCTTGCGCAGACACTGTGCAAGGTCAGGGAGGACGAGGAGCAGGTCTTGTTAGTTGCGCCATACTGGCCCAACCGGACCTGGTTCCCGGAACTAGTGCTCCTCGCGACAGCACCTCCTTGGCCCATTCCTCTGAGGAAGGACCTCCTGACTCAGAGACGGGGCACCCTGTGGCACCCGCGTCCGGACCTCTGGAAACTCCATGTCTGGTCCCTGGACGGGACGCGGAGGTTCTAGGTGGCCTACCACAGACTGTGGTAGACACCATCACTTCCGCCAGAGCCCCCTCTACGAGGCGCCTCTACGCGTTGAAGTGGAACCTGTTCGTCGAGTGGTGTTCTTCTCGACGAGAAGACCCCCGAAGATGTTCGATCGGCTCTGTGCTTTCCTTCCTGCAAGAAGGGTTGGAGCGAAGGCTGTCTCCCTCCACCCTCAAAGTGTATGTTGCCGCTATCGCCGCAAATCACAGCATGGTTGATGGTAAGTCCCTAGGGAAGCACGATCTGGTCGTCAGGTTCCTGAGGGGGGCGAGGAGATTAAATCCGCCTCGCCCTCACTCTATACCCTCTTGGGACTTATCTCTGGTGCTAACCGCATTGCAGAGGGCTCCCTTTGAACCTTTGCAGTCAGCAGAGTTAAAAATCCTGTCTTGGAAGACAGTACTCCTGACTGCATTGGCTTCCATCAAGAGGGTAGGGGACCTGCAGGCATTTTCGGTCGACGAATCGTGCCTGGAATTCGGGGCGGGTAACTCTCATGTAATCCTGAGACCCCGGCCCGGATATGTGCCCAAGGTTCCCACCACTCCCTTTCGGGACCAGGTGGTGAACCTGCAAGCGCTGCCTTCGGAGGAGGCAGACCCAGCCCTGGCTTTTCTCTGTCCCGTTCGCGCTCTGTGGACTTACGTGGACAGAACGCAAAGCTTCAGGACCTCAGAACACCTCTTCATCTGTTACGGAGGCCAGCAGAAGGGAAAGGCTGTCTCCAAGCAGAGGATGGCTCACTGGATAGTGGATGCCATCGCCTTGGCGTATGAAACCCAAGGCGTGCCCTGCCCGCTTGGGTTGAGGGCCCACTCCACCAGGAGTGTGGCCTCTTCCTGGGCGCTGGCGCACGGCGCCTCGCTGACAGATATATGTAGAGCTGCGGGCTGGGCGACACCTAACACGTTTGCTAGATTCTATAGCCTCCGTGTAGAGCCGGTTTTCTCCCGTGTGCTCGCTTCAAACAGCCAGTAACACCGAAGGGCCCGTTCTAGTGTCGGCTTGCTGCGCCATTCCCCTCCTCATGGACCGGATACGTGCGCTGATATGCTCCAGTCGAGTTCCCCAGAACGGCGAACCCTGTTGAGTCCTCCGCAACCCGCGGCAGTCAGACGTGGCGGAGCGTCCGACGCCAGGTCTAACACTCGTATGCATTGGTGGAACTTGTGTTAGGCTGGGTATCCATATGTTGTGACCCCTACGGCGGTCCCATATGTGTATTCTTCCACGGTACGGCTCCCTATGGCGAGCCCGTGTCTTTCCCTTGGCAGAGCTCGCTCTGCCGTCTCTGTGCGGTGTAGTCTCCCGCCTGCATTGGCCGGGCCCACCCCTGGGACTTCCGTATGTTGTACTGCCCACAGCCAGTCCATACATGTATATTCCACATGATACCTCCCTACGGGTAGGATGTGGCTTCCGCAGCGGCCCCCCTGGGCACGCTTTCCCAGCGTTATCCAATACTCTGCTGAGTGGGTCTTGCGGAACAGCAGCAGTGACTCTCCCTGCGTAAGTTCCCCCGCCCCGAACAGACGGGGGTCTGAGGGGCTTTCGCTGGGCGCTGGAAGTGGTAGTAACTGTGGCGTTTTCCATAGGGATCCCAATTCGTACGTCGTCGATCCCAATTCGTACGTACGTCGAACGTGACCGACTGAAAGGGAACGTCTCGGTTACGTATGTAACCCTCGTTCCCTGAAGGAGGGAACGGAGACGTACGTCCCGTCGCCACAGTTGCTGTACCATCACTGCATGGCCGAGTCACTAGTTCGGCTCCTCAGTGAAAAACAAAGGTGCGCTGAATCTCCTTCCGCTTTATACCCGCGGTGTGGGGCGGAGCGCGAGATGCAAATCTCGCACGCCAATGGCCATTGGCCCGTTCTGTATACACTCGAAGCTGATAGGGGCTCCCAGAAGTGATCCCAATTCGTCGGTGACGTCCGACGTACGTCTCCGTTCCCTCCTTCAGGGAACGAGGGTTACATACGTAACCGAGACGATTTTACTTATAGATTGAAAAGCTCCATTTTAAAGTGGAAAATCTTGAGGGAACCAGTGGCGAATAATGCCTGTTCACACCAAGGACAATTATAACAATAACAGTAGAGGTATAGTTCTAAAAATCATTCTAAATATAAAAGAATAGCAGAGTCCACACCACAAGACATATTCGATGAATCATATTTAATGCTGACTTTAAGATGTTATTTGCTGAAAATGGTCCCCTTCACTCTAAAGGTAGGAACACACCAAACCGACGCCAAAGAACTAGCGCTGATGAAAGCCGACTGTGTTGTTGCCTCGCGTCGGGGGAAAAAACACCTGAACACGTGACTATCACGCGGGTTCTGCGCCTGCGTGTAAAGGAGACAACTGTCTATTTAAGCAGATATATTCGTCTATATTCGTCATTCAAAAAGGGAAAGCGAAACTAAGGGTAGGGACACACCAAACCAACGCCACAGATCTAGCGCTGATTCTACATGTTGAATCGGCCCAAAAAACCTTGATGGCGTCCGACTAGAGCCAACGGTGCGGAACACACGCTCAAAAACGGCCCAACGTTGCCCGACGGCCGATCGTCGGCTTGGTGTGTCCCGGGCTAAGACTGCAGGTATACAAGCCATAAACAAAGCAGCGCTTGCTTACCTTTTTGAATATAAATCACGCTGATCACATTCTTTATTCCACTCCGACTAGAGCTAATGGTGCGGAACACACCGGAAAAACGAAGTCGTCCGACACTCAAAAACGGCCCGACGTTGCCCGACGGCTTGATGTGTCCCTGGCTTAACGATACTATGCCACATCTATGATGCACCATAGACCATGCACCATTTTTGTCTTTTTTTGAGCATCAAACAACATATGTAAGCAATAAGGTACAAGACGCTGTGCTGTATTGTGAATAAGTCACGGCTGAAGGGCGTTGTTAGGCACAACTTATTCACGATACAGCGCTAGTCTTGAGTACCTTATTGCTTTTATAAAACGGTTACCACACAATACAAATATTAAAGCCAAAAAATATGTATCAATGCAACTTTCATGAAGTAAATGGAAAGCCTTCCTTCCGCTGGAAAAAATAGTCCCTGACCGTGAGCAGTAACAGAAATTACATTATTATGCCATTAGATGGCGGCAAAGACGTGGAGTGAGTCAGTCAGTAGCGAAGACTTTTGTATTGAAAGGACTGAAACTTGTGAACAAGACGCAACTGACAAATGCATTGACTAGCGCTGTCAGGCATGGGAAAACCCTTTAACTGTTAAAAGGACAAGATATCGCAGCGGACATTCAAACAGATTTTTTATTATGAACAGGACTGACCTAAAGGAAAATGCTATATCTAAGTACAGGTAATACACTCGCTCACTCGATTTCTCACGATACTCTACATAATACAGTAAGCTTGAATGAACAATATCAATTAGAACAAAGTTTACCTTGTTAAGAGTGTTTGTTAAGGGTGTTGTGTAGTGATCACCGTTGGGTGAAGCGGTCATAGCCGTGTTTTATTGTTAATACCACGCAGCTATTGACCAATCTGAATCAAGGACTGGAACTAACCGTTTTATACGTTTTATAATGGTTTCTAAAGACATGAGGGTGAGTAAATGATGCCAGAATTTTAAGATTCTATTTAAATACTCACATTTGGGCCTAAGACTCATAATTAAATACCCAGGTAAGCAAGCACAGCATGTGTCATTGTTTGGCTTGAAATTCAGGAAGGAAATTTAATGAGCATTCTATACAGTATACAGTAGCACCAGGTTTCTGATTACCTGTCGTAAAAAATTAAGCTTGTAAATCTTACCAGCTCAGCATCTGGTAATAGGATTGTTGTGCAAGTGTGTGTGGTGAGACATATCCAGTACATCTCTCTCTCTCTCTCTCTCTCTTCTAATGCAGTGCAGTACATTCACCAGCCCCCTCTGCTGGTAAAATGATATCATGATATCATGATCGTTTATATCTAAAGGTAGCTGGTCTTTCCGGAAAAAAAAAAGATTTTATCATGACTCAGTTTAGGTATCCATAGCAACTAAAAAATATCCTCATCCCAGTTTTTTTTCCCAGCTTTTTAACCATTTTATTGATAGTGACAGTAAATAAAGAGTGTGTGTGAGGAAGTGACATGAATTTTAAAACTTTTGGTCCACGGTCACGCTCACTCTCTGTTTCTTAATCTCTAGGTTTCTGATTGTTTTGGGATGTCTGATTCTGTCGATTTTAACAACGTTCAAAGAGCACGAGGAAGATTCGGCTCACTGGCTGGTGATTCTGGTGAGTGTGTTTTTTGTTCAGTCTGTCCAGCTTGAGTGTGTGAGACTGAACGGTTGAGAGGAAAATGACTGAATGTTTCTCTCACCTGTAGGAGACATTTACAATCTTTATTTTTGGGGGCGAGTTTGCATTGCGGATATGGGCCGCCGGCTGCTGCTGTCGATATAAGGGCTGGAGAGGACGGCTCAAATTTGCCCGCAAACCGCTGTGTGTCCTGGGTGAGTTAAACACACTGTCCCAAACAAACACTGAAACACACATATGCATATACACTACAGTTTAAAAGTTTGGGGTCAATACGTTTTTATTTATTTATAAATATTTAATTCAGTAAGGACACATTAAATTGATCAAATATTACGTTTATAGTGTTACAAATGATTTGTTTCCACAAAAGTATTAGGCAGCACAACTGTTTTCAACATTGATAATAATAATAATAAAGTTATTTAATAAAGTTATTTAAATGAGTAATGATGCTGAAAATTCAGCTTTGCACCACAGAACTAAATTATATTTTGAAATAATTTAAAATAGAAAGCATTTATTTTAAATTGTAATCATATTTCACGGTATTACTGATTTTACTGTATTTTTTATCATATAAATGCTGCATTGGTGAGCATAAGAGACTTGTATATCCCCCAAGCTATGTGCACTATGGGTACTCTCTATGTTCTCAGATATCTTTGTGCTGATCGCTTCTGTGCCGGTGGTTGCTGTACGTAACCAGGGAAATGTGCTGGCCACGTCACTGCGCAGTCTGCGCTTCCTGCAGATCCTTCGGATGCTACGAATGGACCGCCGTGGAGGCACCTGGAAACTGCTGGGATCTGCAATATACACACACAGCAAGGTATCCGCACGCTTGACGTGATGCACGCAAACAGGACGTACCCTTAATCAACATCTAAGAGCATGTCCTGATTGTTTAAATCATGTCAAGCGTGCTCATATAAACCAATGGAGTCGGCAATATACACACAATCCAAAGTACACACACACTCATCTCTCAAAACTGCTATGGTCTGCGATACACACATACAAAGTACATACGTAAGCACAAAGTATCACATATCAGTGTCTGGTGAAGTTTGATCTCAGTACCGCAGACAATACAACTGTGTGTATTTCCTGGCTGGTGTGTGTGGTCAGGAGCTGATCACAGCGTGGTACATCGGCTTCCTGTCATTGATCCTGGCTTCCTTCCTGGTGTACCTGGTTGAGAAGGATGACGTCACAGTGGAGCTAACAGACGCTGACGGCCCCTCCCCGACACCAGCCACGCAGGACTTTGACACCTATGCAGATGCCCTCTGGTGGGGACTGGTGAGAATTACACACGGCACTCATGCATTCATAACTTTCTTTGAATTGAGAATGCCTCTCAAATAATTTTCTTGTAGCAAACAGAATGCAGAATACGAGTTGTAACAGGGCTTCCAAAGGAGCACATGTGCTCCTAATTTGAAACATTTAGCAGAGCATAAAAAAATAGGGGCACAATGAAAATGTATTAAATAATTAGTTTTTCCTTAATAAAGGCATACAAGGAGACATTTACACACGAAATGATTTAAGACGTTTAAACTGATAATTAAGACTTTTGTTGTAGCATTTATGATATTTGAGATTTTTTATCTCATATCACATACTCCTAAACAGTGCTGGGTAGATTACTTACAAATTGTAGTCGGTTACTGATTTGTAATTTATTCATTCAATAGTAACATAATTCATGACATTATACATTTAAGGTAATATAATTCAACTACTTTTTTGATTACTTTTACAGTAGATTACTTTTGACCTAACTCATTTATCACATTGATTTGAATAGGATAATCTTATACCATATTGGTATAAAAATACAAAGAAAAAGAAAATATATTCTGTTCTTTGTTATAAACAACATAAAGTGCATTAAATGTTACATTACGTTAGGTTTCCCAGACTGGGGCTTGTGATGGAACTACAGGGGGTTCATGAGTTTAATGAAAAGCTATTAAGTAATTAAATCAGAAAAATTTAAAATACAAATAAATATTTTAAAATAAAAACAATCAAAATAAAACACTTACTAAAAAAGATTCTTAATTTTTTTAATATGTTTACCAGCATGTCATGTGACCATTAACCAACACCAGAGAACCGTGAACTTAATTTTATTATTAAACTAACATATTAACAATCTCAGGGTGTACTTAAAGTAAATATATTACTGTAGGTCTGAGGTTCAGCTGACAAAAACGTTGGGGAATCCCTGCATTGCATGTAAATATGATTTTCAGTGATAGTCACATGACTAGTGGCTGGTCTGTGTGTGCAATTCCACAAACCTGGAAGAGCTTCTGAACATATTTAAGCAGTAGGCTTTTTTAGAAATAAAAATTTAAAGGTGCAGTGTGTAATATTTATGAGGATCTATTGACAGAAATGCAATATAATATACATAACTATGTTTTCAGTGGTGTATAAAGACCTTACATAATGAGCCGTTATGTTTTTATTACCTTAGAATGAGCCATTTCTATCTACATACATATACCCTTACAGTGAATTCGCCATTTTGTGCCGGCATGTTTCTACAGTAGCCCTAAACAGACAAACTGCTCTACAGAGCGCTAGCTACTCTCTGCTGTCTCAGACGACAACATCTTTGTCCTGTGTCGGCCACCGTAGCTTCTCTGTGTGCTTCAAAAGGGAGGGGTGAGCGGTGGGCGGTTGCAATTCACAACCTCACCACTAGATGCCGCTAAAATTTACACAGTGCAGCTTTAAAAGATAAAAAAGTAGTTGTAGGGAAAATCAATGAATTATGAATAATTTATTGCCATTGTGAGAATAACATGTAATCATGTAATCAATAAAAAGGTAACTGTAGTAGTAACTACAGTAATAATTACGAGTATTTTAAAAAGTACTTCATTTTTTGAATCTGATTACATAATCCAGATTACATGTAATCAGTTACTACCCAGCATGGCTCCTAAATAATTTTACAGTTCGCACAATCTATTTTTAGTCGCGAAAGACTAAAAAGTCATACAATTTAAGTCATACAATGCCAATGATGGCCACTTTAAAGTTTGTCCGAAACCTGCATTACTTCTTGGTTGTGCAGTTTTTTTAAGAGTGGATGTATGAAAACTCTGCTGAAAAGATCAGCTTCACAAATATACAAAAATAAATTTGTATAAAAAAAACATGTTCACTGATATTTTATGCACCTATTCAGTGATATTAACTGTTATGGTAAACGTATAAAAGCTTTCCTCCATGTTGAGAAGCGAAATTCGATTTAAAAGAATCAGAACGATTGTGTGTTACAAGGTCAAAAGTGATTTTCTAACAATGTAAGGTAATTCCTCCATTAAGCATCTCCATTAACACCACCATTCGTGAAGGTTTTACATCAGTTCCATTAGTACTACTGATTGTGATGGTTTTATAGCAGCTCCTTTGCTGACGTTAACAGCAGCTCCATTAATACTACCTTTTTAATGGTCTTACAACTCAAGTACTTTGATAGCCTCTTAGCCATGCTAGCCTTAATCACACCGATGACATATGATTTCACTCCTGTGTCAGATCACCTTGACAACCATTGGTTATGGTGACAAGACCCCAAAGACGTGGGCAGGGCGTCTTTTGGCCGGGACCTTCGCTCTTATCGGTGTGTCGTTCTTCGCTCTTCCAGCCGTGAGTACAGCTCAACATTTACACTATTACAAGTTACAATATGACATTTCACGCACAATAGTGTAGCGATGTATGAAGCGCTGCTCACACAGAAGTGACTTTTAAACCAAGCAGCTTTCTGTCAACTTCAACATGAGCCAAATCCGCATGGGAAACTTTTTCCCCCTCACGCAAAACTCCTGATTCCGATCGGAATGACTGGATTTTGCCTGCAAATTTTTGCGGAGTAACGGTAAATGTGACCGCATCTTTAGACTATATACTTTTGCGGTTCCAATTCCTCTTAACGATTCCTGTCATTTTGAAAGTAATTCAACTTAAAACTATTTTTGGAAAAGGTGTGTTTACATAGACTTTTTATAGATGGCATACATGTAATCCATGAATTGTCCTATAACTATATATTAAACAACTAAACGAACAAAAAATGTGGTTATATTTAATTTATTCATTCATTCAAAACTCATTCCACTGTCCTAACTAGAAGCGATAAGATTCCAGCGACAAGCAATTTGTCTGTCCACACTAGATGTGACGTGACTACGAAATGCAACAAAATCAATCAAAGATCACAGCCAATCAGAAGAGCATGTGGGCGGGCTCTCTCTGCAAGCGCACTGCACTCGCAACCAAATGAATAAGTAATTCATAAATATAACACCGTTTTAACATTAAAAATACATACTGAGTTGAAACAAACTTTTTTATAGAATACACTTGTTTGTTCACATTAAGTTGACAGTTTGAGCTTTCTTGTTTGCTTTTATTTATTTTCAAGATCTGAGGTGAATTATCCATTGTTGTTTTCAGTATGGCTACAAATGGCACAAAAAAAGTATATTTAAACTCACATTAGATGCTTTTAACATTAAATAAAGCACATAAACAGTGCCTAAGATTATCATTGTCATAATTTGTGTTGTTGTTCCTGCCATGACGTCGTAGAAAAATAGAAACTTTTTCTAAAATAGAATCGATGCATATCGTCATCGCGGCTAGTTAAGACAAAATCTCTGATTTACATGGAAAAGATACCTTTTATCGCGCTGCTACATCGTGCCACGTCTGGTTAGGACATGGTGTTATGTGTATCTTTAACTATGCATTGTCATGTGAACAAGTTGTAAGCTGTATGGGTTTGATTCACTAAAAAGAACCAACTCATAAGAGTCATTTGTTTTGGAATCGAATTGACTACACTGCTTTCACTGTATGTTTCGTGCTGTCGGAACCTAAAATCATTTGGTTTGTGTTTTAAAAACCATAAAAACCTAAAATCATTTGGTTTGTTGTTTTTTTTTTTAAAAACATGGTTCAGTATGATAGTATATTTCAAAAATAGTATATCTGGTTATGTTTGTAGGGTATTCTTGGTTCTGGACTGGCTCTGAAAGTTCAGGAACAGCACAGGCAGAAACACTTTGAGAAACGCAGACATCCTGCAGCTTCACTAATACAGGTAACCAGAAACATGCCAACCACCCTTGACTAGAAACTTACATCAGGAGTAAATTTACCGCTTTTTAGCTCATTCCTTAACAGCACATTTGCTTAACGTTCAATATTGAATATTGGTTTCAGGCTGCATGGAGATACTACTCCACCAACCCAGTCAGAGACGATCTCATCGCCACATGGAGATTCTATGAGACTGTGATCTCTCTGCCATGCTTCAGGTATCATATACATACAATACATCTCTCACAAAAATTTTATTTGAATATCTTAGTATTTATGTATTATTTTAGTTTGCTTACCTTTATGTTTGTCACCAGCATGATTTCTGTGTTTTTATGATTTCAGTGATACTCATGACAGATTTCTTCCATCTCTTTAATGTTCATTTATTTTGTTTATATCCATGTGTGTGTTTGTTTGCATGCAGAGACAGCATCATCTAGAGGTCTACTAGAGGTTACAGTGAGGTACTCACTCTTGTGTGTGAACAACACTTGAAATAAATTAGCCCTATTTGAGCATATTCATATTCTCATAATGTGAAATAAAATCAGTAAAAAAAAAGATCAGTAAAATCTGGCGCTTGTGTGATAGTTAAAATTCCAAGATTAACATTATGCCATATTTACTAAACAGGGCAAATTAGCGTGAGAGCACAATCCCATAAAAGCGCAGATTGGAGTGGAAAGTTCTGCGCGGGATCTACTGACGATGCGCACGTTAAAGAACACAGACGCAGCCAGATCATTTCCATAATGACCAACGCAATCTACTAAGAGCAGCGCAAATTAGTGTCTGGTTTAAGACATGCTTTTTTTAGGCTGTTAAATAATGGTGCAAATACCAGTAAATTGACTAGCGCAAACCTTAGTAAATTCATTTAAATACACTCCTCCCATAAATTTTGCGTCTGAAAGGTAAACTCCTACAAATGCATATGCAATAAGGTCAGCCGCAAAAATAACCCTGTCCACGCCTTTTCAGTGCTAACTTTTCACTGCGTGTGTCTTTAGTTAATCCTGACGGCTGTTTTTTTTAATGCAAAAAGAGGGTTTGCGCTGGTGCAAGCTGTTTGTAAATCTGGCCTATCGTCTCAAATCATTCACTAGCGACTATCCTGAGCCAGGCAGGGATGTCCAATTCACTCTTTTAAGAGGATGCTAGTAAAATATCTACTATAATTAATTAAAATATTTGTAATTGAAACGTTGCTTGCAAAAAAAAAAAAATAATCTGTCAGAATACACAAAAAAAGTATTCAGACAATATTTTTGTATGGCCATCAATGAGGAAAGATGCTTTTTCCAGCCAGATGGTGTAGTTACGTTATCTACCAACAGGGTCATGATAGCCAGTCAAACCTTGATCCCTTGACAGGTAACATTGGCAGGGTTATTATTGTTAACTAAATCTAAAACTATTAAAAACATTTTTGTTAATTGAAATAAAGCTGGAATAAAATCTAAATGTTAGATGATGAAGGAAATAATGAAAAACTAAAACAGATATAAAAATTAAATTAAACCTAAATAGTAGTATTTTAAAAAAAAACTAATAAAATGACAAAAACACAACAAAATTACAAAAAATTAAACTAAATTTAAAATGAAAAATGAAAATATTAAAATAAAAGGTAATTCAAAATGTTAATAAAATAATATAATAGTATAAACATAACACTAAAATAACACTGGTAAGACTATCTGTTTGTTCGGCCAATGGAAGTCATTAATTTTTATATAATTACTAGTGATGCTCTAAAATTAATTTTTTTTTTTTAATTTAAGCCAAAAACTTTATAAAAAAAAAAGTTTATTTAGTAATCAGTTAATTCATGAAATTTATTTAATAATACACAATCAGTCGTTGCATTGGTAACGCAAGTTTGTTTAAAGACATTATATGTAAATAGCGACCGCATTATGGAGGGCGATCAGGTATTTCTTTTAATTTTATTATTAATCTGTGTTCACGTTGCTCAAATAGTGCGCTTAGCCAGCTACAGAGAAACTGGTAGCCAGGCAACAGACAAGTGACAAATCCTGAGTGGCGACGTCACTACACGCATTCTACCAGCACGGTTCAGCAAGGTTAGCTAACAGTGCTGACAATTCTGGGCAGAGAACGGTTTGTAATCATGCCGTGCCGGAAACACAACTGGAACCGTTCCTCACCATTCTAAGAACCGTTCGGCCCGACGGTGGAAAAGCGGCTTATGTTGTTATATAAACATTCACATGTGGCTGTAATATAAAAAAAAACTTGTTTTCATGACAGATTTATTCAAACATACATTAAATAGGTTAAGTAAAAACATAAATAGATGTAATACAGTGCATATATTTAGCAAAAAAAATTCTAGCTATCTATGGACATTGAATGGCTTTCCTGAGGTAAATGTAACATTAAAGTGCCCCTATTATGGATTTTTGAAAAGTGAATGAAAACATCCTGCAAAGCTTTAAATCTGAAAGTGCAGCGTATATAAAGTTATTGTCTCTCAAAAGCAAGAGTCGACTCTGAGTCAATTAAACGAATAATTTTTTTAATGAGTCCTAAGCCGTTTCGTTGTGACGTCAAGACGAAACATTAGCATATTGCCCGTCCACTTATTGCACGCGCAGACACCAGGGAAAACTTGAACCCCCTCAAACACTGCAGCTGATACTTAGGGGTGTTCGATTCCAGGTTTTTTGGAGTCGACTCCGACTCCCGACTCCCACTGTAGGAGTCAATGGAATCAACTCCTCGACTCCATTTACTTTACATCAAAACAGGATCAGATATAAGACAAGATGGCAGTCGTTACACAATTTATTTATTTACCCCCGACAAAAAGTCTTAAAATCCCCTTATTAAAACAACACACTTTTATTGTGACTTCAAATTAGTCCAATTTAGTGATGACTTGATGAGTAGCTATCAACGTTGCTACCTAGCTGTTGCCAATACCTAATTTTACAAAGGGAAAAGTCACGAAAAACAGCCGTGGTCGAATATTATGTCAGAATTATATAAACGAGAAAGAAGGTATTCTTTAATGAATTATTCTTATTATAGGCTAATGGTCGGGTGATGGCGCTAAACGCACATGATCATTGTCTTAAAAGCTTAAAAGGTGTTTGAACAGGAGTGTTCAAGATACTAAAATACATGTACACTTATTGATATTTATTCTTTATGTGAGGTTTTTTTATGATTTATGGTTAGTTTAATGATTATGAACACAAGGTTAACCATGGAAAACCAAATCTATATTTATTGCATTAATATACCATCAATTAAACTAAAGCTGGCACGGAGGTATGTATAATTACAAATGAAAGTCTCTATGGATGTTATCTATTTCTAAAGTGAGCTACAGTACATGTAGGCCTAGGATAAATGTATGTGACAAAGTTTCTGCGACAGCTCTCTGACGCGGTGTAATACGTCAGTGTCTGAATTTCTTGCTTCATTTCATTCACTTCTTGCTTATATAGTGCACTCAACTGCCATGTACTATATAGGGATTAGAGAATCAGTAAACAAGTGAGCGATTTCGGACAGCAACAGAGTCGGCACCGAGAGTTGATTCCTGTGCTGGAGTCGACCCCGACTCTGAGGCTATTCAGAGTTAAGGGATCGACTCTTTTGGAGTCGACACCCCATCACTACTGATACTGGATAGCATCATCTCGAAAAGACACTGTGCTCTACAATGTGTTTATTGTGTTTCATATTGTGTAAGTATCTGGCTAACCAGCTAACTTACGTTATTACTGTCTTACTGAAATACTACTGTAAATCAGCTGTGGGCTGCAGTATTACCTAAAACTGTGTCTATTAATGCAGATTGTCTGTCATTCTTACTACTTTGAGTAAAGATAAAGGATGGAGCAAGATTTGTTTTGCAAACTTTAATGTTACATCAGTCATTCACGTTAGTACTGGGCTAACGTATGCGCTGTTATTGATACAGTTCCCGCATGTGTGCCGCAATACATTAGAAACACACACACACACACACACACACACACACACTTGTTAAGGCTAATGGTGAGGAATTACAGTTGAAACATCTCATAATGTACCTGAGAAACGTCCTGCTCAAAGTTCGGGTTGAATAACTAGTTCTTCCAATGTTTCATCAATTCGGACTCGCGCTGGGATTGGTGTAAAATCGACGTCCTCGTTACTGTCTTTACAGTGTGTACTATAGAACCTCCAGACGAAGCTGGAGTTCAGTTATGGTAATGGGCGTTTGTTTCCGAAATACGCAATGTACGCGGTAGACCAATCACAACAGACTGGGCCGTCTGACCAATCAGAGCAGAGTAGGCTCGCGGAAAGGAGGGATTTAGAGAGACTGATTCATCCGTCAAGTCTTTTGAGAATCATTGAACATTGTGGTGATGTGCAATGTATATTATGAGAAAATGAAACTGTTTTTTGACCTTTGATGCATGTAAACCTGTTGTTGGAGACCTCCAAAACTAAATTAGGAAACTTTAAAATAGCATAATAGGGGCGCTTTAAGTGACATTGTTTACAAGCTGTTTTATTGAAGTCTTTCCCTGGTTGATTCATTTCAGTAAGTTGTACCGTTTCTTTCAACATACCTTTTGATGTTCAGTCATGTTTATTTTGTGCTATAATGAGTAGTAAAAAGGAAGAGGTGATCATTTCACGTGCCGCTTGAACTGAGGCAACTACAGCGATCTGTCACGCAATATTAAAGAGCATCAAAATGACACTTATTGTTTGAATTTCATGATAAAGTTGACAGAATTTGAAAGCTGAGACTTTCTTTCACATTAAGCACTCAGCTCATTGTGATTATTAAATGGCAGGTGTGCTACAAATAATGTTTAGTGAAGTTTAGTGACGAAAACAGCATAGACTATCGATTAAAATCAAGTAATCATCTTGAAAATCGACTACAAAACCATTTCGGCAAAACCGAAAATTGCTGTTTTGGCCACTAAAATAGTTAATTTCGGTGCATCACTAGTAATTACTTTTACAATTCTTGATAAAATTACACACTTCATCTTAAAAAAATAAATAAACTGAAACTTTTAATTTAGCATTATTCAAACTGCTCCCTTATTGACACTCTAATAACTGATAACATAAACAAATTATAGTAAATTATATACTTGCACTATTCTATTGATATATATTTGTTATTCTTTGTGGTACATTAAATTAATTTCATAATTATTCACAAATATTACCAGTTATATATATACATATATATATATTTGTATGCGTGAATATTTAGATAAAGTATAATGGTCATTTGGTTTAGTTGCTGTTTTCATAAGATTTATCTGAGTTAACTAAATGTTTGTGTTGTTCCTGTCGTCTGCAGGAAGGACCCTCTTGAGGTTATGGCTAGGTAAGTCTCTCACTCGATCTTTCTCATTCCCTGTGTCTCTCGCTCACTGTTTTAACGATTTACAGCATCTCTGTGAAGTGTGAGATTAATGAATCTGTGAAATGTGTTTCCTTAAATAACTCCTAATAACCACCACCTCCATTAATTCAGTGCCAAAGGCGTAATGGCCAGCAGTCCGTTTCTGTGTGTGTGTGCGAGAGAGATTGTCAGAGCTCGTTTCTTAGTTCGGGGACACGTGGACAGTACTTCTATATGTGATATTACAGAGTCCATTAGAAAAGAGTGAATTATGGATCACTGATAGATGATGGTGTCAGAGCAGAGCGAGGGAGAGGGAATGTGAGGGTGTGTGGGAGAATTTAATGGACGGCTGGATGTGTGACGTCCGTGTCACTGTAAAGAAAATGATGGGAAGTGTTATTAGCATGACGAGCCATGACAAAGATGGACTGCGTATATAATAATCATAAGTATCAGTTGTCCTTGACCTGGACACTGGCCTGACAGTCCGTTTATTAAAAGATGGAAGATTTACAGATAGAAACAGAGGCAGAGTTGGATTGAGTGCTGTGCTTGTTTGTGTCGCCTGACCCGAGTAATCCATGTTCAGTCCAGATCAGAGATCAGATTACACATTAAAACTGCTAATACTCTAGTGCAAAACACACACCTATGAAAATATCCACATACAAAAGACTAGTTAGCTAGGAAACATGTAGCCTGACATTATCACTGTCAGTGACCTACCAAACAAGTCCAAATGGTGAAACCAGACCACCCACACATCTACCCACACTTCTATTATTTTTGTTACTGAGCTAAAGATATTTTATCTACCTATGGTTGTGAATCAAGAACAGCTTTTTCTTCACAACTGGTTTCTTGATGTTTGATTTGTTAACTGTTATTGAATGTCTTGATACAATACAAAGACAATAAACAGACAGCACATCTTTCTATTGCATTGTCCACATAGTGCAGTGTAGTCCAATTTGGGAACAAACGACTCTTATGAACTGATTCTTATAAGTGATTCACAGATCACAGACGTAAATCAGTGTAATTATTGAGTGGTTGTTTATATGACAACATGTAGTTAAAATATACACATTCTAAACAGTTTTGTTGTAATAAATGCTTTTGTTAAAAAAATAAAAATAAAAACAAATACTAAAATAAAGAGCCCTTAAAGAAACACAGAGATGGGAACAAAATGAGATGAGAGGAAAAATTATATTTCAGAGCTTTTGTGTTCATTCACAAAAATTGTGTTGTCTAGCAAAAGTATTGCGTTGGCCAGAAAAACGTTCCATTTGCACACAAAAGTTCGAGTATTGTTTTCTCTCCAACCTCATATCATTTCTATCATAAAAAAAAACAAAACTTTGCAAGAAAACAAAGTTTTACAAACATTTTGAGAGAAAGTTTTAAAAGGAAACTTTTGTGAATGAACGCAAAGTTTCTTGGGGGATGCATAAAAGGCATCATTGAAATATAATTTTTTCTCCTATTTCATTTTTTCCATCACAATGTCCCTTTAGGAGCTCTGTACAAAAGTATTGTATTGTTTAGCATTTATGTTTAGTTGAGACTAATTATTGATTGGGAGCACTGCTTTTTCAAAAATATTCAGTAAAATAATCAATAATAGACTTTTTTAAAGTGGAATCAGAGTTTCTTTTATAGAAATAATAGATTCACTTATACATATTCATTAAAGGCACAATATGTAATTTTCGCTGCTAGAGGTCGTTTATTCACAACAAAGGCGTAGCTTGATGACGCCGTGAATGAGCGTGGAATCATAGGAGTTGTCGTCTTCACCTCCACAGCTGATGGAAAGCAATCTG
Source organism: Coreius guichenoti (assembly GCA_039654105.1). NCBI lineage: Eukaryota > Metazoa > Chordata > Actinopteri > Cypriniformes > Gobionidae > Coreius > Coreius guichenoti. The sequence continues at coordinate 10,825,761 of CM077175.1, forward strand.
ACAAGACTCAGGCAGAAACCATGTTTATGTGTGAGCTAATGCCGAGTTCAGACTGCACGATTTTCAAACTCGTCGGATCACTGCTCTTTTCACACTGCATGACTATCTGGGGTAGCATTCAGTCACTGCTGTGTTCACACTGCACGATGGATCGGCGTCAGGAGGTTTCACACTGCATGACTTTACCATAGGAAGAATCACCGACAGCTCTGTCCCGTCCGCAAACTACATTTCACAACCAAACACACGTGAGAAGTGACAAGGAAACAACGCAAGATCACGCGTGCGTCAGACCGGAGTTCTCGTGCAAGACTGGAATTGTTATTAAAAATATAGACTGCAGAAAGCTTGCGATCCAAATTGTCTGTGCGCTGATTTGCAGCGAAAAGGAGAAAAAGAAAATAAGATTATGGCGGAGGAAATGGTTGGGGAGACGCGGGGATCAAGGATCGTGTTCTGCAAAGAGAGTTGGAGGTAAATAAATAATTTTGCAATGTGCTGCTGTTGCGGCCGGTCAAGCAAATGTTTGTGCTTTGTTTCTGTTTGATAGAATTGTAAATATATCTATTAAAATACTGATATTCTGGTCTATAACTCCTCCCCGAACCTCCCGCTGCCCTGTATCTTGCTCTCTCATTGGCTTTAGGTCATTGCCGATGTCATTTTCAGTCAGAACACATTTCACACAGCAGGATTTTGAATCGCAGACAGGTCCAGATATTTAGCATGCCATTCTTAGCGGCGATTCTCTCAGATCGCGTCTTTGATAATTCACACTGCGTGATTGTCAGTTGCGTGAACAAGCACCGATTTGCCTATGATTTCGGGCATTTGTCGGCGATTTCGCAAAACCTGTCGACGAGTCAAAATCGGGGCTAAAATCAGGCAGTGTGAACTCGGCATAATGTATTAAAGTTTTATTAATGTTACTGTGGTATAAAGCAGAGTGGAGCCGAGAGCCTGGGACGTTTTACGTTGCTGTTTTTATTGTGCTGTGTTTTATTGCGCAGTCGTTTTGTTTGTGTGTTTTTTTACGATTAAAGGTATAATTAAACTTTCGTTTAATGTCCGCCTCCTCTTTCCCTGAACTTGAACAAAGCTAAAGCTAAATTGCTATTAATAAAAGCTTGTGTTGCTAAATGGCATGCAATTCATTTTTAAAATATATTATACAGAATAGCATTGTCTCTGAAGCATGGTACAAACATGTTACTCGCGGTAAATCAAGAAAACAAGAGATACCAACAATAAGACTAATTGTGTTGAGGTATATAACAATGATTAGTTTTCTGTTGATGAATGTATCCAAACAGTTTCTCACCTGTCTAATAAAATACATAATATATTAAAGCATCTTTGGTGTTTCCATGGATTCTATGGAAGTAAAACCGGAAATCGAAGTTAACGCGGGTATGACGTCATTGACAGTCTGTCACACTGGTTAAAATAGCTGATTTCTCTGGATTTAAACATTGTTGGAAACATTTGGGATAATGTAAGTACACAAGTCAACAAACTATATAACATTGTTCTAGTAGTTTTTGGATGTTTTAATCCAAAAATCTTACATATTGTGCCTGTAAACGGAACCTTTACACAAACTTCATTAAAAGTTTATAAAGTGTGTAGAAGATTTCAGATCTTAACTTCATTTAGTGAACATTTTGTCCCCGCAATGTAATCAAAACCTGACCCACTGGTACAAATGCATACACACTCACGCACACACATACAAACAAAGGCAAATAGCTGGGAAACCTGCAGCCTGACATTATCAATGACCTTCTAAAACAAGTCCAAAATGGAGAAACTGGATCATACACACACTGTTAAGTAGCTCTTGATATTTTGCTCCATTCTTTTGTTCATGTGAAATCTATGCGTTGATTCTTTTTCTGTCTGTTCTCAAGTTTTCACTGCTTTCCTGTATGTCTGATGAGCTCCTGTCTACAACAACACCACACACACATACTGTAAACACTCAGAGTCGTTTTTCAATCATTAAAACCCTCTCAGACAGTTTGAATCGACTGTAGACAGATTGTGTTTTGTGTGTGTGTGTGGGAAATTGTTGTATCAGTAACTGGTTGGTAATCAGCTGTAATTGTGGAGCATTTCAAGATGTTTCAGTCCCTCTCACCACTTCAATCTTCCTCTTTTCACTGTACTCAAGAGATACTGTGTGTGCCGCAGTGCATAGTCTGTATGTGTGTGTGTGTCCATCCTTGGGAACCCTTCACAGTAGAATGCCCTGCGTTGTTTCTTTGGAAGGATTTAGTTTCTCCTGCAGGAAAAGTTTGAGTGTGTGCGTGTATGTGCGCACATGTATATGTGTGTGTGTGTGTACAGGGCTGCATTAAGACAGATGCTCTTATAGAGCCCTGCACACCTATGCATAGACCTACTGCCAACATATACACACTTACATTAAACTAGTTAAGTAAAGTTTGTCAAGATAAACTTTAATGTTGGCTCAGCAGCCTCAACGGCCCACTTAATTTGAAGATCCAGTAACCATCACAGGTGACTTTATACACTACCATTCAAACGTTTGGGGTCTGTGAGATTTTTTGATGTTTTTGAAAGAAGTCTCTTGCTCACCAAGGCTGCATTTATTTGATCAAAAATACAGTAAAACAGTAATAATGTTATAATATTATTACAATTTAAAATAACTACTGTTTTCTATTAATATATTTTAAAATGTAATTTATTCCTGTGATGTAAAAGCTGAATTTTCAGCATCATTACTCCAGTCTTCAGTGTCACATGATCCTTCAGAAATCATTCTAATATGCTGATTTGCTGATCAAGAAACATTTCTTATTTTTTTAATGTTGAAAACAGTTTGCTGCTTAATAATTTTGTGGAAACTGGTAATATAATATATATATTTGTGTGTGTGACCCTGGACCACAAAACCAGTCATAAGTCGCACGGGTATATTTGTGGTAAAAGCCAACAATACATTGTATGGGTCAAAATTATCCATTTTTCTTTTATGCCAAAAATCATTAGGATATTAAGTAAAGGTCATGTTCCATGAAGATATTTTGTAAATTTCCTACCGTAAATATATAAAAAAATTATTATTAGTAGTAATATGCATTGCTAAGAACTTCATTTGGACAACTTTAAAGGCGATTTTCTCAATATTTAGATTTTTTTGCACCCTCAGATTCTAGATTTTCAAAAATCCTAACAAATCATACATCAGTGGAAAGCTCATCTATTCAGCTTTCAAATGATGTATAAATCTCAATTTCAAAAAAACTGACATACACATATACACTTTATTGCCAAAAGTTTTGGGACGCCTGCCTTTACATGCACATGAACTTTCATTGATTGATTGAAGTTTATTGATTGATTTATTGATTGATTGAAGTTTATGAAGTTCATGACATCCCATTCATAATCCGTAGGGTTTAATATGGAGTTGGCCCACCCTTTGCAGCTATAACAGCTTCAACTCTTCTGGGAAGTGTGTTTATGGAAATTTCTGACCATTCTTCTAGAAGTGCATTTGTGAGGTCAGGCACTGATTTTGGACAAGAAGGCCTGGCTCACAGTCTCCGCTCTAATTCATCCCAAAGGTGTTCTATCGGGTTGAGGTCAGGACTGTGCAGGCCAGTCAAGTTCCTCTAACTCGCTCATCCATGTCTTTATGGACCTTGCTTTGTGCACTGGTGCGCAGTCATGTTGGAACAGGAAGGGGCCATCCCCAAACTGTCCCCACAAAGTTGGGAGCCTGAAATTGTCCAAAATGTCTTGGTATGCTGAAGCATTAAGAGTTCCTTTGACTGGAACTAAGGGGCCATGCCCAACCCCTGAAAAACAACCCCACACCATAATCCCCCATCCACCAAACTTTACACTTGGCACAATGCAGTCAGGCAAGTACCATTCTCCTGGCAACCACCAAACCCAGACTCGTCCATCGGATTGCCAGACAGAGAAGCATGATTCTTCACTCCAGAGAACACGTCTCCACTGCTCTAGAGTCCAGTGGCGGCGTGCTTTACACCACTGCATCTGACGCTTTGCATTGCACTTGGTGATGTAAGGCTTGGATGCAGCTGCTCAGCCATGGAAACCCATTTCATGAAGCTCTCTACGCACTGTTCTTGAGCTAATCTGAAGGCCACACGAATTGAATTCACGCTTGAATTCACTGAGCTCCTGAGAGCGACCCATTCTTTCACAAATGTTTGTAGAAGCAGTCGGCATGTCTAGGTGCTTGATTTTATACACCTGTGGCCATGGAAGTGATTGGAACACCTGAATACTTGAATTCAATGATTTGGAGGGGTGTCCCAATACTTTTGGCAATATAGTGTGTGTATATATATATAATAGAAATTTTACGTGAAATTATAAATATCTTCACTTTTAATCAATTTAATGCAGCCTTGCTAAATAAAAGTACATTTTTAAAAACTTTTAAAAAATTTAAACTGTATGTCAATGTAATATTTTTTATTTTGTGATTTTTAGCTCGACCTGTACTGTACAACACTATCATCATCTATTCCTCTCCCATTTTTAATTTCAAACAGAGAAAGAGACTGTTCTGTCTTTTGAGAACACTCAATAAGAATTACAAAATTATAAGGACTAATCAAAAAAACGTGTTCAGAGTGCTGAGGTTCAACTCATCTGTTATTCTGTCTCTTCATCAGTCAGAAGCTGAGTTTGCTGGAACGGGTGCGGCTGTCGACTCCGAGACCATCAACGGTGAGGGCCCGTGTGATGATGCCTGCTGTGAATCCTGAAAGTGTGTCGGGGAACTGCGGCCCGGCGGAGGCGATTGAGGAAAGTCCATCAAAAGAGGGCAAACCAGCAGGGTTCAGTAACAGAGAGAGGTTCAGAACTGCTTTCAGAATGAAGGCCTACGCCCTGAGGCAGAGCTCAGAGGGTATGACACACGCACAAACGACATGTTCCTGCATTCAAATACTCAAGATGCATTTTTAAAAGCTGAACTTCTTTAAAGTTCTAAACTTCTAGAAAAAATAGTACCAACAGACATGTAAACACACATATGCACACACAATATACATAGATTTGTATATACTCTTAGAAATATGTAGACTATAATAATAGATACGCTCCCTTAAATACATAGTAGACACTCACACAATGCAATTAATCTGACGTTGTTTTGGTGTTTGATTGTAGATACAGGTGGTCTCCCTGACCCCACGCCTGAAGAGAAGGGCTTCCCACCTGACATACTGTTGGAGGAGATGATTCCAACTCTCAAATTAGTGATAAGAGCACTGCGGTATACAAATATCACATTTTATTTTATTTTGTTTTTTTTTTACTACTAAACAGTCACAGTGTGCGCTACCGTTCAAAAGTTTGGGGTCAGTAAGATTTTCTTTTTTTTACGATATTATATTATTTTTATTTTCTTATATAGTATTTTTTATTCAGCAAGAATGCATTAAATTGATTTTGTTTGAGATCACTATACTTATATTAAAAAATGACAGTAAATACATTAATAATGCTACAAAAGATTTCTATTTCAAATAAATTCTGTATTGTTCTTTTTAACTATTCATCAAGAATCCTGAAACAAATCACTGTTTTTACAAAAAATATTTTTCAACATTGATAATAATAATTAAAAAAAAATCTTAAGCACCAAATCAAATGATTTTTGAAGGATCATGTGACACTGAAAACTGGAGTAATATGCTGAAAATTCAGCTTTGCCATCACAGGAATAAATTACATGTTAAAATATATTAAAATAGAAAACCATTATTTTAAATTTAATAATATTTTATAATACTTAGAACTTTTGAACAGCATTTGAACTGGGGAATGATTTGTGTTTGTGTGTGTGTTGAAGGATCATAATGTTCCTGTTGAATAAGAAGCGTTTTAAGGAGACTCTGAGACCGTATGACGTAAAGGACGTGATTGAGCAGTATTCTGCAGGACATCTGGACATGCTTACCAGAATCAAATATCTACAGACACGGTAACACACACACATTAAAACATACTCATATTTTTAAAGAAATATTATATAAAAATTAATTAATAATTTAAAATTGTTCACTTGCATCATTTAAACTGTAATATATTGTCCTATTTTTATTTTGTGTAAAAAACAAAACAAACACAATCTAATATTTGTTTTGTTTCATTTTCAGAATAGATCTGATTCTGACACCTGGACCGCCTCTCACTCCAAAACACAAGAAACCCCAGAAAGCACCTTTTCCATACCCCTCCCAGCAGTCACCTAGGTAAAATCACTCCTAAAAAATACTTCAAGGAATATTTTATGTGACTTTTTATGTTTTTATTAACTTTTAACTCTTTCCCCACCAGCAGGTTTTTTTTTTTTTTTAAGTTGCCGGCCAGCACCACCACTTTTGATCATCTTCACAAAACTTTCATGGCCCCCAGAATATTTTGTTGTATATTTTGTTGAATATCTGAACATAAAATATACTAAAACAAAGAACAGATCCTCTGTTTTTAAACACACAAACAAACAAAAAACACACAAAAAAAACATTTTATTCTAGCTTTATGCATTTTTTTTATCAACACTTGAATGTGGTTAAGTTTAATTTAAAAAAAATCAACATTTTGAACAAAAAGCTGAGAAAATCACGCTTTTGTCAAAGACTACGTCCGTATTAGATTCAGAACGATGATCAAAAAAGTAGAAGTAGATCGTTTCCATTGTAGGGACTCTGTATAAGGAAACAGGTCTATTTAGCTCAAATGAATGAATTAATTAATTCATAGAGAATTTTGAAAGAGTCTATTTTACGACCGAGCAAATGACTCGTCTAGCGTTCATTTGAACGGGCCGTAACTATCAATTCTACAGCGGATATTAATATCCACACAATAGTGAAACACTATTTAACAGCCAGGTAACTTAGATCAGCAGTTTAAGACATTAAATTCGTAAGCACGTAACACAAGAACACTTGTCTTTAAATACAAACAAAACTTTATTGATTACTCTAACACGTAAAACTAATATCTAACACAGATAAACGCACACACACATTCACACGCGTTGCAGAAAGGAGGAAAGTGGGGAAAGAATGAGTTTTAAGAGAGAGAAATGATGAAGTCCCAAGTCACTAGCAATATATGCATTTAACATGACCTGAATGAACCACCAATCATTAACTTAACCCTCCTATCGTTGCTTAGGCGGGGTTATTCAATTTGATATCAATGCACCAGTTCAGTTTAGAATGTGGAGGTTACTTGCGTTTGTAGCTCGTGTCGTCTTTTAATGGGGAATTCCCTTTTCGGTCCTGGCTGGAGAGGGGTTTCCCCCGGTTCGGTGATTCGCTGACGGTCTTGCCTGTCTTTGATGGATGTCTTGGGAAGCCAATCACGTGGTGTGTTGGCGGCTGGGTGAAAAGTCTTGTGGGTGTTTTGAAGTCGAAGCGCGCTCTGCTGTAGGTTCGTCAAGAGAAACTTTGCGGCGAAACTTAACTTAGAACACGAAACTCAACGGAAAGAAAGTAAACTTAAGTAAAAGAAAGGAAAGTGAGAGGAGAGTTTTAGATGGCTTGAACGAAATTAACCCATGTTCTCAGATCTTGGTCTGCCTCCGACCGTCTTCGTCCGATCATCTATTTGTCATGTTGTCTGTCTTTTGTCTTGACTTAACTTGCTCTTTCTTGAACTGCACTGAGAACTTCTTGAACTGATTTCATGTTTGTGTGCTGCTACGTGTGTGTAAAAAGCATAGTGTATGCGCATTGTGCACCCACCTATATGCGCATATTACTAACGCGCTCTTTAAATAACACAAAAAATACTGCGCTATTGACTTTAGACCAGGTTTTTGTTGGTCAATGGCACAGTCATTTTCAGTTGCCTCAAAATAGCAACGCGCCAACAATGTGCCTGAACACACCTCGTTTTCAGACCAGCACGCCCATGGGTGAACAGATGGGCGCGAATCCATTTGCTGTTTAAACAACGTTACACTGGATGTGAAAATGATAACTGCGTCAGGCTGAAACTAGCAAAAAACACTTGCGCCGCGTTGCGCCGGGTGTATGATATGGCCCATATATACAGTGTGTATATATATATACACTCACCTAAAGGATTATTAGGAACACCTGTTCAATTTCTCATTAATGCAATTATCTAATCAACCAATCACATGGCAGTTGCTTCAATGCATTTAGGGGTGTGGTCCTGGTCAAGACAATCTCCTGAACTCCAAACTGAATGTCAGAATGGGAAAGAAAAGTGATTTAAGCAATTTTGAGCGTGGCATGGTTGTTGGTGCCAGACGGGCCGGTCTGAGTATTTCACAATCTGCTCAGTTACTGGGATTTTCACGCACAACCATTTCTAGAGTTTACAAAGAATGGTGTGAAAAGGGAAAAACATCCAGTATGCGGCAGTCCTGTGGGCGAAAATGCCTTGTTGATGCTAGAGGTCAGAGGAGAATGGGCCGACTGATTCAAGCTGATAGAAGAGCAACTTTGACTGAAATAACCACTCGTTACAACCGAGGTATGCAGCAAAGCATTTGTGAAGCCACAACACGCACAACTTTGAGGCGGATGGGCTACAACAGCAGAAGACCCCACCGGGTACCACTCATCTCCACTACAAATAGGAAAAAGAGGCTACAATTTGCACGAGCTCACCAAAATTGGACAGTTGAAGACTGGAAAAATGTTGCCTGGTCTGATGAGTCTCGATTTCTGTTGAGACATTCAGATGGTAGAGTCAGAATTTGGCGTAAACAGAATGAGAACATGGATCCATCATGCCTTGTTACCACTGTGCAGGCTGGTGGTGGTGGTGTAATGGTGTGGGGGATGTTTTCTTGGCACACTTTAGGCCCCTTAGTGCCAATTGGGCATCGTTTAAATGCCACGGCCTACCTGAGCATTGTTTCTGACCATGTCCATCCCTTTATGACCACCATGTACCCATCCTCTGATGGCTACTTCCAGCAGGATAATGCACCATGTCACAAAGCTCGAATCATTTCAAATTGGTTTCTTGAACATGACAATGAGTTCACTGTACTAAAATGGCCCCCACAGTCACCAGATCTCATCCCAATAGAGCATCTTTGGGATGTGGTGGAACAGGAGCTTCGTGCCCTGGATGTGCATCCCACAAATCTCCATCAACTGCAAGATGCTATCCTATCAATATGGGACAACATTTCTAAAGAATGCTTTCAGCACCTTGTTGAATCAATGCCACGTAGAATTAAGGCAGTTCTGAAGGCGAAAGGGGGTCAAACACAGTATTAGTATGGTGTTCCTAATAATCCTTTAGGTGAGTGTATTCATGAACCCCAGACATGCAGATCCTCCAGCTACATGTTGTTAAACATGCCTAAATCCATGTTATGCATTATGGCCTATATTGATGCTGAATTTCTGAAAATTACATTTTTTATTTATATTTATTCAAATGAAGTAGATATAACCGCTCTCATTTGAACTCTTTCACTCAGATTTACTTTCCTACTTTCCTATTCCTTTTTCTCTCAGACATGAGTCATATCTTGCCAAAGCAAGCCTGCCAGATCCTGAAGACCAAAGCATGATGGGTAGATTTGTGCGAGTTGAGAGACAGGTACCCATGCACTCTGAAAGCTTGTTGTGTGTCTTAATTAATTGTTTGGCTAAACTTTGTTGCACCACCCTCACAGGTGGAAGACATGGAGAAGAAACTGGATTTCCTGGTGGATATGCATATGCAACATGACCACACGGGCCCCGGCCACATGACCATGGAGCGCTGCGACCCCACGTTGACCGTCAGCGTCGCAGGCGACCGCGTGTACTGCAGCTACGGCCTGCCACTGCACAATACACCGTATTATACGCAATCCAACACGCACCCACCGAGACCAACCGTCCTGCCCATCAGCCCACTGCCAAGCCACTCCCCGTCCTCCAACGTCAGCCAGTCGGGAGGACACAGGGTGGGCACGCCGCTGTCGCTGTTGTCGGTCACTCACGAGGAGCTGGAACGTTCGCCCAGTGGATTCAGCATCTCCGCCGAGAAAGAGGAGGTCACAGGCAAGGCCTCGGGGTTAACGACAGGGTCGAGCTGGGGCCGCGACCGCCGTTATTTAGCGGAGGGCGAGACGGATACAGACACTGATCCCTTTACCCCCAGCGGACCTGTTCCACTCTCGTCCACCGGAGACGGGTTCCACTCTGATGGAGCATGGGGAACACCACCCTAAAGACACACACACACTCTTTATAAAGACTACAGACTTTGTACAGCACAAAACGACACATAAAGACACAGACATAATACTCGTCATATCTAAATATGTATCCACTTCACGCTTTACCCCTGCAAAGTAGGGCTGCACGATATATTGAAATAAAATCGATATTGCAATATGGTTTAGTGCGATTGTCAAATCACGCACACTGCGATTTAATTAAATACATGTGCTGCTCATCCACGCGCGTGCAGCCCATGATACAGTGCTTCACGGGACCACGAGCTGCCTGCGAGAGTTTCACTCTGAAACCGGCAGCGCATACATCTATTTGCCAGCAACCTGTCAAAAATAAAAACTTGATGGTTTACATTTAAAAATAAAGAAATGAAGACGTAAATATTAGTATTGTAATTTTACAGAGACAAAAAAAAAGAGAAAAAATGAAAGTCGCCATGAAATCAAAATTGACTTTTTTTTTTTTTTTTATGGAATATTGCAGTATTTATTATAAATGATTTTTCTGTGCACATCATTATTTTTCATGTGACTCATAATCTTTAATCAAAATAACTTCCCATCCCTCTTGCAGCGCCATCTCTTCTCTACTCTGATGATGTGTTTACTGGCATGAGGGCGGGGCAACCTGTCACTCACATGACATCACAGCAAAAACAAACCACAACCATCAAATCTAAATTTTTTCTTGTTTGAAAAGCCGTTTTACTCGGATATACACCACAACAGGGAAGTTTATCGCAGAAAGTCTATCGCAACTTCTGTTTCATGCCGACCTTAATTTTACAGTTACAAAAAAAAATTACGATATATATTTATTTTTTGTTTAAGATTATTATTTAATAATAATCACAGCAAAAACACAATTATTATTATTTTATACTGAATTATACTGGTCAAAACAGTGGGAATGTGCCCTATGCAGACAGAAGTGGAAAGATATATTTTTTAAAATTACTTACTGAAAGCAGTTTGTGTTATTTCTTGTATAGAGTAAACCACTCAAATAAAATTTAAAAAATCCTAAACCCTAAAAGGAATCCTTTTCCAGCTTTTTAAATGATTTTTACTTTGCACTCCCTAACAAAATGACCCCACTTATTCTAGAATTAATAATTCTTTCCAAATATAGCTATAAAAGTAATTTGGTGAACATTCCATATTTCTTCATATTGCAACATATAGCAGAAAAAGCAAACATCGCAATGTCAGTTTTTCCAATATCGTGCAGCCCTACTTCAAAGCAAAGAGCACTGCATGGAATGCATGCGTTTTATCTCTAGTGGTAGACACTGCACTTGGCAGATTGAGACTGTGTGGTTGTATTTGACTGGGAACTTTAAGGGAGGAGAACACAACAGATGCTATGCCATTTTTGTAAACATTTATTTTTCTATTTACACATCTTTTCATATGCATGGACTGCATGATTCATCCACGGAGCAGCTAAATGTATCGACGTCTCCTCCGGTTTGCACTTGCTTTCATTTTGAATACTTCGGTTTGAGGAGAGATCGCGCAAGCTTCTTTCTCTGCACATCTTGAGCTTGTTTTTAGTTCCCTTTGCAAATTGTACAAACCTTTTTACTCTGGTGAGCATGAACTGCACTCTGGGATATTGCATATTTTCCGTAGAATGATTGTCGCCACTAGCTGTTTAAGGACCAAAAGCAGAGCCTCAGTTAGGAATTCCTCAAGTGTCTGGCCTTAATCCAACCAATGAGCACATCCCATCTGTGAGTGGCACATAAAACTACCGTAGGACCAACGTTCTCATGGTAACCACAGCTTTCTTATGGTAAACCAACATCCATCACACAAATCATTCCAGGGAAAGGCAGGGCTTGACTGTGGGAACTTGGCAAACTTTACCTTTAGACAGCAGAATTATTTATTAGCTTATCTATCAGATTACAGTAATTAATAGTCATACTTACTGAAATCCAAAACAAATACTTAGGTCTTCCAAAAAAGTTTCACATTGAACAGATCCTGCGTAAATTGACTGTTCAAATGTCTGTTTTTCTCGTAAAATTTATTTAGTTTGTAATGTCAGTTCTTCCCCAGGTCAAGTGTTATTTTAGTATCGCTGAGATTGAATTTGTTTTTATTTTTCTATTTTCATTTTCATTACTTTTTATTTCAGTTTTAGGTATTTTAGTATATTAAAGGAAAATGAGAAATGTTGCCTTTGCAACTAGATGAAATAAAATAAGTTTTTATATATTTTATTTTATTTCAGCTAATGCTTATTTTATTGCAAGCAACAAAAATGTTTTTTTAATTGTTAATGGTTTAATGTTTTTAGTTTCATTTAACTATAACAACCCTGCCCCAGGTTATGGGTTATGCATATCTACTTCCCTTTAATATCTAATTTGTTTTAATTTATTTTACAGTTGACAGTGTCTAACTGATCACTGTTTTTTTAGTCTCCAATCGAGATCAATTGAAAGCAGATTAATCTGAGGTTCAGGTCATTAGTCAAGTCCAGTGTGAATTAAGTGTAGAGTCGAACAGCTGGTTGTGTTGTTCCAGTCAGTGTTGTCATAATTTCCATCTGCTTCATTTGAATTAATTTATATTTACCATCTCATTCACCTGAACAAGTAATTCTGACTCAAGGGACTTGATGCTCAGTAAATCTCCTTAAATTGCACAAATGTGAAATAATGCAACACATTCATTTAGGGTTGGAGATATAATTAGTACATAAATATAAGTAGCAGCTGTAAATCTGTAACAATCAAGAATTCAGAGAACAAAAGCCATAATATGGAAATTAACAATTACTCCTAATGTCATTTATTTGTCGTTTATGGGCTTTTCTCTTTGTTCTTTGTCTTTTCTATTCTTTCCTTTTCGATGTTGTTCTGCCTGCTAAAAGCCTGGGGTTATGATGAGGTCAAGGCAGTAATATGAGATATAGTATGATGTTTGATGCTTAAAGGGATAGTTCATCTAATGAAAATGTGACTTTCTTTCTTCTGTGGACAAAAAAGAAGATATTTTGTCCAAAGGAAGAATATTTTTGTCCATACAATGAAAGTCCAAAACTACGAAGCCATGTTGTGGCCATGAATTAAAAAAATTTCCCCACGACTTACTAATACGTCAGCGTGTTTTACGAATTCGTTCCCTCATTTTAACTCTTTCCCCCAGAATATTTTGTTGTATCAATATCTGAACATGCAATATATCAAAAGAAAGAACAAAGCCTCAGCTTTTAAACAAAAAATAAAACGTTTTATCCTAGCTTCATGCATTCTTTTTTTATCAACACTTGAATGTGGGTAAGTTTCATAAAAAAGCAACATTTTGAGCAAAAAGCTGAGAAAATCGCATTTTTGTCAAAGGCTACATTCAAATTGAATTAGGAACGACGATCAAATCATAGATGAAGTAGATCGAGTCCATCAACACCCCCAAAGCTTGCACAGTCCTATAGCTCATCCTGGGTCGACATTTCGTATGCTATCGCTTGTTTCTGCTTCTTTTTCACCTGTGTTTTGATCAGGAGATTCTGTACTCTTTCAGAAGATGTGTCATAGCACCCCCTGCCGTATAACAGTGAAAACACGGAAAGCCATAAAATTCCGTCAATGGAGGGAAAGCGTTGTGTCATAAATGACAGAAATTTCCGTCAATGGCGGGAAAAAGGTTAAGTAAATCGTGTGCTTGACATTGTTCCATCGTTTTACTAAAACGTGGCCACGTTGTAATAATTCGTTCTTGTTTTAGTTAAATCAAAATAAGGGACCAAATTAATAAGTCGTGGGAACAAATTCTTAATTTGTGGCCACGATTTACTAAAACAAGAACAAATTCTTAATTCGTGGCCACGAGATATATTTTTGTCATGTATGGGGTTCCATACAAAACACAGACATTTTTCAAAATATCTTTTTTGTGTTCTGCAGAAGAAAGAAAGTCAAATTTTGAACGACATGGGGGTTGATTAAATGATGACAGAATTTTCATATTTGGGTGAACTATCCCTTTAACTGTCCTGTAAACCTGCGATCATGTGACTAAACCCTGCCACTCATCATCATCTCAGACTAAACACTGGCATCAATCCTTAAAATTAAGCTGTGTTCACGTCATGTCGTAATTACCGTAATTAAATGACGACCTGGGACATGCGTCCTAAATTTGCTGAGTTAGACGCGTTCCTGGGTCAACATATTTTGTTTATCCTGGAACAACATTCCTGTCTGAAAATCCTTACCCCTAAACCCAACCCTACCCATAAGTTATCCCTAAAATCAGAGGGAAATGATAGGTCAATAACACTGATGTAGAAGCACCAAACCCTGATTGTAAGCCAACTTGACATAAACTGTAAACTTGTCCCTCAAATCTGATCGGTTGAATATAATGTTGTTCCAGGATCAACGTCTTTGTTGATCCAGGAACATGTTGTACTTGGCGAAATCAGGTTCTACACCCGCGACGTTGCTGTTCGTGTATTTTAACTCAGAATTATGCGTTTCTATGGCAACACTATTGACGCCAAAAATTAATATGCAGAGGTCATGTGGTACAAGTCGGAGCTCTGAGATTCAGAGTTTACAAGTTGTAATTACGAGTTCTACAAGGACGTGAACGCTTTTTACAAGTTGGAATCATGTAATGCCGACATTATGCGTTTCTATGGCAACACTATTAACGCCAAAAATTAATCTGCAGAGGTCATGTGATACAAGTCGTAGCTCTCAGAGATTCAGAGTTTACAAGTTGTAATTATGAGTTCTACATGGACGTGAACGCTTTTTACAAGTTGGAATCATGTAATGCCGACATTATGCGTTTCTATGGCAACACTGTTAACGCCAAAAATTTATCTGCAGAGGTCATGTGGTACAAGTCGTAGCTCTCAGAGAGTCAGAGTTTACAAGTTGTAATTACAAGTTCTACAAGGACGTGAACGCTTTTTACAAGTCGGAATCACATCATTCGGACATTCGTGAATGCACCCATAAACTCATATGTTTGATCTCAAACAAAACACTGCAACCTATTTTAAACTAGTCACTAAGCACAGGTGTCCACTGTTAACTCAGTCCCAACACTGTTGTGTTGCCCATTAGGATCCTAAACTAAACCTCTCAGTCTAAACTGCCCATTTGTATCTCTATTCATTTTATCTCAGACTAAAATCGCAGATTATTATCGCACACCAAATACAGCTGCCCATTATTATTATTATTACCCAACTGCAATGACTGCTATCTGTATTCCTCTCTGACTATTGACTGCTGCCTCCTCTGATGTACACAGATACACTAATGTTTATTGTTTGTGCCTTGGCCTTTTAGAGCACCAGTCCCTCTCTGCCGCTCATTACGTTCTCTCCATCATCAATCAAACCTGCCATCATTTTGCTTTTTAGGCCATCCATAATGGTTGTGCTCTCGGTGGTATCAGTAAAGCATCTGTTCATTTTACTAGGACCTATTCGGTTGTGTATGTTCCTTTTAAAGACCCAACAAAAGATGTTTTAGTTCTCTCTTCTTTTTGGTTTCAGACGAAATGATTTCACACTAGTGGCCTTCTAAGCTCTTATATTCATTCCAGTTTTTGAATAATAATCTTTATTTACATTCTGGTCAAGGCCAGTTTTAATAGTTTGATTTGATGAGATAATATGCAAATGTTATGATGAACTTGATTTTTTATGTTAAATCTTCAAATTGCACCAGTTAGTAATAAAGATATATTAAAATAAATGTTGCTGTTTGTTGTTGTTTAATTAGAAGTAATTTATGTCTCTTAAACAATGAACATGTGAAGTATTATTACAATTTGAAATAATTGTTTTCTATTTTAATTTTAAAGAGTAATTTATTCCTGTGATGCAAAGCTGAATTTTCAGCATCATTACTTCAGTCTTCAGTGTCACATGATCCGTCAGAAATGCTGATTTGCTGCTCAAGAAACATTTCTTCTTATTTTCAACATAAAAACTTGAATACGTATGGCGGTCCGCCGGAAACTAGATATTTTACTTTATAACGTGTTAAATATGGATATTTTTCTTACACAAACCAATCGATTCGCTTCAGAAGCCCTTTATTAACCCCCCGGAGCCGTATGGATTACTTTTATAATGGATGGATGCACTTTTTTGAGCTTCAAATTTTGGGCTGCCATTCACTGCCATTATAATGCTTAGATTAGCCAGGTCATTTTTTAATATAACTCCGATTGTATTTGTCTGAAAGAAGAAAGTGAGTAAATTATGGGATGATTTTTTAGGGATAGTAAAGGGATAGTTAGTAGATACTTTAAAAGGATAGTTCACCCAAAAATGAAAATTCTGTCATTAATTACAAACCCTCATGTCGATCCAAACCCGTAAGACCTTCGTTCATCTTCGGAACACAAATGAAGATATTTCTGATGAAATCCGAGAGCTCTCAGGCCTCTCCATAGACAGCAATTTAATTAACACTTTCAATTTCGTTCTAGCCTGTCTCCTGTGCAGTTTACATTGTAAATACAGTGCATCTCACACGCAGGCGTCGTGGTGCTCACGTGAACAGCATCGGCTACCGTAGAACTCGAAAGCGCAACGTAAACTGCGTAGGAGACTGACACAGGCTAGAAAGAAATTGTTGAATAAAGTCGTTATTTTGTTTGTTTTTGCGCACAAAAAGTATTCTAGTCGCTTCATTAAATTAAGGCTGAACCACTGGAGTCACATGGACTATTTTAACGATGTATTTCCTACCTTTCTGGGCCTTGAAAGTGTTCATTAAATTGCTGTCTATGGAGGGGTCAGAGAGCTCTCGGATTTCATCAAAAATATCTTCATTTGTGTTCCGAAGATGAACGAAGGTCTTACGGGTTTGGAATGACATGAGGGTGAGTCATTAATGACAGAATTTTCACTTTTGGGTGAATTAACCCTTTAAGTAACATGCCTTACTTGTAACATGTTACACCCAGCATTGATCATAAATGCATTAGAAACTGCAGCAAAAACAAACAAACAAAAAAAAACGACCTGAACCAAGGAACCTGCTACTGTGCAGTAGAGTCACGATAACGAAATATAGGTGGAAATATTTTGCTGAACACAAGTAGAGGGGTTGTTGTGGGGAATGGCCCGCTGCCTAGTTCTTGGTCTCCAGGACAACAGAGTTTCCCAGGCCTTGCTCTGTCCCTGACCTGCCAAACAGGACAGAGTGCATGAGAGGAGAGGGTTAGCATATACAGGACATGTGATTTTCATATTTAAAGAGTGGCCAAAAGTGTGTGCAAGCTATCTCTGTAAGTAAAAGAGGCTATACTATAATTTGGTCAAATGTCCTCACAACTACAGTGAAATGCCAAAAACTGTCTCTTTAGGATGTTTGAAGTCGTTTAAAATCACCTTTGTATAATAACAACTGCATCTATGAAATGTCCTCGCCAGTATTGTGAAACAAGCATGTGTGTGGGTTTATATAACTGTGTGTTACGTTTAGCGGGAGGGAGAGAATCTATATCTGTGAGAGTTTCTTTGTGTGTGATTGTGTGTGTGTGAGAGAAAGAGAGAACGATTCTATATCTGTGAGAGTATCTGTATGTGTGTGTGCTGGTTTGAGAGCAGGTCCTCTGTGTTTGCCAGCTGAGCTCAGGTGACACACTGGAGGGCTATTACAGCCTGTTGCCCTCTCCGGGGACCATGATGCCCTGCTGGTTCTGTGTGTGAGTGTGTGAGAGACAGCGGACAGCGAGCAGACGGCTGTCTGTGTCCTGCAGCGTCTGCGTCTCTCTCCTGCGGGTGAGTGTGGGGTTTTTTATTGTTTAGTTCACACTCTTCCTCGCACACTCTGCGCTTCAGCTCACATGCACTTTGAATATTTAGCTAATGCCAATGTTGTACACCTGTTTTTTTTCATTATGTATTTGTTTTATTATTTCTATATTTTTATTTTTTATGAATAGTGAAATTTTAGTTTGGATGAATAATTCTGTTTGTGGAAATTTTCAGATTAAATAAATGGTGTTAATTTATCTTTGTAATATTTTTTAATTGCACTGAATTAGTCCTACTTTATACATTTATTTATTCATTTATTTTCCATTTTACTGAAATAAACTAGTTTTAAAAAAGGTTAAAGAAAAAGTTGATTTCACCATTTTGTTGGAGAAACTGTCTGCGTTCAGACCAACTTTACACATAGAAAAATCATATATATAAGAAACTTAAATAAAGAAAATAACACTTAAATAAGAAATCATAATAAAAAATTATTTTTCTCTCTCTCTCTTCATCTGTCTGTTCTCGCTCTTTCTCTCTGTTTGTGTTGGAATTACAGCAGGCGTCATTAAATAGACCAAATCTGATGGACTAACTGAAAGATTAAACATTCTGACTGTAACTTTTCCACACCAGCGTTAAAAGGATTTTTGTAGCTAAATTTCTCTAGAGGATTGAGCTGGTGCTGTTGTGCCGTTACTAATGATGTCTTTCATCTTTAATGTTATTTGCTCAGCAGTGAAAGACTAATTTTAACTTGTGAACATCATGATCTGTGTACAGAGCTAGAGAAGAGCCGCTGATAGAGGCTAATTGAGTTTGCAGTGACTGATCCACTCTCTGTGGAAATTTATTAGAATTGTGAAATCTTGTCACACTTGGCAAACAAATAGAGCCCTGAGCTTTATTCCACACGCATGTCCACACCAGAGTCAGTTGTTTTTCTGGTCATTTCATTCCACTTTCATTAAGTTCTGAAAACAAATTTTAAAATTTATTGTAGCAGTTTTTTTTTGTCTTAGCATATATTCTGCATAATTTATAGCTATTTTGTACTTGGTGTTGAATGTTTGATGTTTTATTGTTTTCATGTTATTAGAAAAAATATATGCCCCCTTAAAGGTAAAAAAAAAAATTGCCATGAAATTCTAGTTTTATCATAGTTTTGTTAATATTTTGAATTTGCTTTTATTCTTATATTTTTATTTTTTGTTTTTAATAATTCTGTTTATATATGTATATATAGGTTTCAGTTTTAATTTTAGTTATTGTTTTATTTATTTTCAGTAAATAATTTAGTGCTTTAACTTACACCAAGGCAATATTTCTAATTTTTGTTTAGTTAAAGGTACAGTTTTAGCCCTCTAGCGGTTAAAAAACAAAACTGCATATATTTTGCGGAAGATCATTGTTTTGGTTGTGCTTCGGCTCCGAGTGACTGTGCAGAGGAATGACCCTTCACAACAGTTTTTGCGTGGTTTTTGTGATTTAAATATAGACGTTGCATTAATATATCAGATAGACAGTGTAATGGCTGTACGACTTGTGCGGACTTGAGCAAGCGTCAGTAGCAGAGGGGAAAACCCGCGTAATTAAAAAAAAATACAGTTATTGTGTCACGAAATGTAGTTTTAAGAGTTTTTCAGGCGAGAATGTAGTTGTTTAAAGCTCAAGTCTGTGCCTTATTTATAAAGATAGCGCTTATTTTAAAATTTGATCTGACGCTTTTAGAGTTGTGAGATCCAGGCAATCACAGGGTGCTCAGCGATCACTTACCCCGCCGAGAGCAGCCTTACCTCGGCTAGTCCCTCTGACGTTTGTCGCTGGCTCTGATGTCTCTGTAGTGTAGTGGTTAAACATGAGATACATAGTTGTATTTTTCTTCTCAAATGGCTAAATGGCCCTTGGCAATTTGAAAAAAAAAGTGCATAGTGTACCTTTAGTTAAAGTTTTTCAACTAATATTTTATTTCAGCTTTATTATCAATTAACAGACATGTTTTAATAGTTTTAGTTAACGATAATAACCCTGGTTTGTTTTGGAGGTTTTTTTTTTTTTCTTTGTTTTTAACAAACTAGCAGTTCAAAAAATCTGCATTTTGAGTAGCATTACTCTCA
This sequence comes from Coreius guichenoti, assembly GCA_039654105.1. Lineage (NCBI taxonomy): Eukaryota > Metazoa > Chordata > Actinopteri > Cypriniformes > Gobionidae > Coreius > Coreius guichenoti. The sequence continues at coordinate 10,845,874 of CM077175.1, forward strand.
TGTTGATGGCAGCACAGTCTAAACTGTTATTAAAAGCTCACTGCATAAAAAGTATGTTCTCATTACTATGTAACATACTATTGTAGGCTATATGTAATTTCTTAAGGTACAAACAGGTGCAGATATAGTATGAAATCTGTGGAATGTTGTTCATTGTTTTTAGTGTTTTTAATAAATGTGTTTGTTTTGCAGAGATGGCTAATCTCAGACTAAAACACTGGATCAGCATCAGAATCTGCGCTGTCATAGTAGCTCTGTTCCTTATTTATGCACAAGGTTGGTAACTGAAGAATTAAAAAAAATACAAACTTTGCATTAATATATCTGCTAGTCAAGAGGTAAACAATACGTCTTTTTCAGTTAAAAGACAAAGCCAGTTGATGCAAACAGAAAAACGAGAGCTCCTGGTGTCCACAGGTAACCATTTTTTTTTTCATGAAGGACAAGCACCAATCAGAGAGAATCACATGAACAGGACAGCACATATGAAGGCTTTTAAGTGTTTATGAATCATTGCATATACTGAATGTTTAAAATGCTTTTACTTTCTCAGGCATTTAATCCTAATGATTAGTTCAATGTTCATGTGTACAGGGTTGCTTCTCTCCATTTAGGAGTAATTTACAGAGCTTTAAAGAATGGTTTTGCAGATCGATAGCTGGAATGTTTTGCGAGGTATAAATAAGCATAATCTTCATTTACCCAGAGATCCCAGCAGAGGACATTGACCCCGGCTCTATAGATCTTACTGGACTTGTCAACACACTCATCAATGCTTCACAACCAGGTATTACTGTATATGCACACACATATGGGTGTTTCTTTGGCTACGGGCACCGTATGTCCCGGGGGTTGCTATTAAAATTAAACCTTATATATGAAGGGCACATTAAAACCGTTTGGAGACTTTACATCACGCCTTCATCATTAATTTATAGTTTTTATGGTTTTACCTTTTGTCCTAGACCCAGACATTTAATTCCAAAATATAAAAAAAATCAGTCATGAAAATATTATTACATGTTAAAAACTATGCTGATCTAAACAAAGAATTAAATAACATTTCAATAGTTTTTTTTTTGGGGGGGGGGGGGGAATTATTTATAATTTTATATATTATTTTTAAATAAGTTAAAGTATTATATCATTTATTTGTGTATTTAGTCTGTCATTTTATTCCATAAATGTTTTTCATTACAGAATACTATTAAACGCAATACAACATTTGTGATGTGGTGAAAATGTCATGATGTTTCAGAAAAACAAATTTATAAAAATGAGAGAATTCTCCTGTGATGTATATATTGCTGAAAATTGTTAGCAGAAAAATAAACTAGTGTGTGTTTTAAGAGAGTTAATTTTCTAAAAGTGCTTATAGTTGAAACACCCATATATAGATGAACATGCAAATGCACTCACACATCTCAATATGTTTTTTTGTTTGTGTGTTTTTTAGGTTCACAGCATCTTTTCTCCTTACTCAGTGTGACGTCACACAGTTCACTCTCTCTCCACAAGCTCACGCTGCTGGTCTACAATAGTAACTACCCTTATCCAAATAACACTGTAACTACAGCACCAATATGACACATATATGATGTAATTTTGTGTGTTTGCAAGCATGTATCTGTGCATCATGTACACATGTGTGGGTGTGTGTAGTCTCAAACTTTCAGGACATTGAGAGCAGCATATTTTCCTTGAGATACTGTTACTGTCTGACAAACAGGACCAATGACCTCACAGGTGAAAAACCTCCTTCAGTCGACCTTGATTGCTAATCTCATAATAATAATATTAATAATAATAATGATACATATATATATATATTTTTCTAAATCACTTTTGTGTTTTCCAGATTTCACAGCTATTCTGTTGGATGTGATGGGAAATTCCACCAGTTATCTGCAAGAACTATTTAAGTCCAACTCTATACTCTCAGGTAAAACACCAACTATAATCACCTACACACACCTGGATACAATATCATATGGAACCACTGTTTGCCTCAGTATTAATGTACTTTAATGTTGTAGAACTGGTCCTTCTCACATAATATGTCAAACTGTCATTTTGTCTTTGTCTGTGTGATCCTGGTAAACCCAACGTTGTGGGGTTATTTCTGATCCCCATGAGGAAAACATCTTATAAATCATACTAAATTATGTTTTTTGAACATGTAAAATTGCAGAAAGTTTTCTGCGATGGGTAGGTTTAGGGGATAGAATATACAGTTTGTACAGAATAAAAATCATTATGTCTATGGAAAGTCCCCATAAAACATGTAAACCCATCGTGTGTGTGTGTGTGTGTGTGTGCTATTATCATTATTCCAGTAAGTCAGAAGAACAGCTCTGATTGCATCTATATCTGTGTCATGGCTGGAAAGACAGGTGAGTTCTAGCATGCACACACAATTTTTTAAGCGATTTGTAAGAATTGATTCTAAATGCCACATGCGTCTTTTAATATTATACAACAAAAAGTCATTTTCTTAAAGGGATAGTTCACCCAAAAATGAAAATTCTGTTAGCATTTACTACCCTCATGTCCTTTTAAAACTATGACTTTCTTTCACAAAAGCATGCAGACAAGAGCAATCCAAAAGAAAGAGAATTAACTCTTGATTAATGATGATATTATTTTAATTATTTTATTAAACCAAAAAAATAACTCACTCACTTTTAAATGAATGCACTCTGCATAAATGTATTACTGACAACCTTCTTACCTTCTCTCACCTACCTTTCATCTGTAATATATTAAATTAACTTGTCAAAATATATAAGTTACTACATGTTTATGAAAAAAAAACTGAAAGTAAAGTAAGGGCATGTGTTCAGACAGTGATCTGTCTCAGCTGTGGGACATGGACTCAGTCACACCTCTGTTTAATCAGACCATCACAGAGGAAATACCCAGAGGTACACACACACACACACACACACTTATATTTATCACTCCAACACTTTATATAATTGTAAACGTGCTGGTCAAATTCTATGATTTAATTCCTGTAGGTAATATGACATTTCCACTGCTGCCCTTTGGTAAGTGAGTTCAGAGAGTGTCTGTTGTCAGCTTGGATACTATGATATGCTATGCTATGATATGCTATATTATCAATTTCTTTAAAATGTATATATGAACATAGAATGAGAATGTACACTGACCAATCAGAACCCTGTCTTACCCTTACAGTAGTGTGGCATGACCTTCCAAACAACACTGACCAGGTGCTTTGGCCTAAAGCCGGTACAGACTCCTACAGGAGCAGAGGTATCTTGACTATTTAGGAGCTTAATCTGCAGATTTAAAGGGATTGTTCACCCTAAAATGAAAATTAAGTCATTATTTACTTACCCTGGTGTTGTTCTAATGCGGTATGCATGACGTGCGCGTTCGTGAGACTCTGTTAGCGCAGCAGTTCACTCACTCAGAAAAAGCACACAAGTTCATGATTATGATTATCATGATTAAAACCCAACACGAAATACAATCCATGTACAAACCCAATTCCAAAAAAGTTGGGACACCGTACAAATTGTGAATAAAAAAGGAATGCAATAATTTACAAATCTCATAAACTTATATTTTATTCACAATAGAATATAGATAACATATCAAATGTTGAAAGTGAGACATTTTGAAATGTCATGCCAAATATTGGCTCATTTTGGATTTCATGAGAGCTACACATTCCAAAAAAGTTGGGACAGGTAGCAATAAGAGGCCGGAAAAGTTAAATGTACATATAAGGAACAGCTGGAGGACCAATTTGCAACTTATTAGGTCAATTGGCAACATGATTGGGTATAAAAAGAGCCTCTCAGAGTGGCAGTGTCTCTCAGAAGTCAAGATGGGCAGAGGATCACCAATTCCCCCAATGCTGCGGCGAAAAATAGTGGAGCAATATCAGAAAGGAGTTTCTCAGAGAAAAATTGCAAAGAGTTTGAAGTTATCATCATCTACAGTGCATAATATCATCCGAAGATTCAGAGAATCTGGAACAATCTCTGTGCATAAGGGTCAAGGCCGGAAAACCATACTGGATGCCCGTGATCTTCGGGCCCTTAGACGGCACTGCATCACATACAGGAATGCTACTGTAATGGAAATCACAACATGGGCTCAGGAATACTTCCAGAAAACATTGTCGGTGAACACAATCCACCGTGCCATTCGCCGTTGCCGGCTAAAACTCTATAGGTCAAAAAAGAAGCCATATCTAAACATGATCCAGAAGCGCAGGCGTTTTCTCTGGGCCAAGGCTCATTTAAAATGGACTGTGGCAAAGTGGAAAACTGTTCTGTGGTCAGACGAATCAAAATTTGAAGTTCTTTTTGGAAAACTGGGACGCCATGTCATCCGGACTAAAGAGGACAAGGACAACCCAAGTTGTTATCAGCGCTCAGTTCAGAAGCCTGCATCTCTGATGGTATGGGGTTGCATGAGTGCGTGTGGCATGGGCAGCTTACACATCTGGAAAGGCACCATCAATGCTGAAAGGTATATCCAAGTTCTAGAACAACATATGCTCCCATCCAGACGTCATCTCTTTCAGGGAAGTCCTTGCATTTTCCAACATGACAATTCCAGACCACATACTGCATCAATTACAACATCATGGCTGCGTAGAAGGAGGATCCGGGTACTGAAATGGCCAGCCTGCAGTCCAGATCTTTCACCCATAGAAAACATTTGGCGCATCATAAAGAGGAAGATGCGACAAAGAAGACCTAAGACAGCTGAGCAACTAGAAGCCTGTATTAGACAAGAATGGGACAACATTCCTATTCCTAAACTTGAGCAACTTGTCTCCTCAGTCCCCAGACGTTTGCAGACTGTTATAAAAAGAAGAGGGGATGCCACACAGTGGTAAACATGGCCTTGTCCCAACTTTTTTGAAAGGGTGTTGATGCAATGAAATTTAAAATCAACTTATTTTTCCCTTAAAATGATACATTTTCTCAGTTTAAACATTTTGATATGTCATCTGTTGTATTCTGAATAAAATATTGAAATTTGAAACTTCCACATCATTACATTCTGTTTTTATTCATAATTTGTACAGTGTCCCAACTTTTTTGGAATCGGGTTTGTACCTTCTTCTCTGTGGTGAATATGTCTGTTGCGTTCGTCGTAACAAGAAGTTATCGCATTCACGTCTGTCAACTCATTCTGACTGTCATCTGACAAACGGAGTTCTGGTCCAGTGATATTTGACTCGTACAGTATTTTGTGTCGCGTTTTGTGATTTCCACAACTTGTGTGCTTTTTCTGAGCGACACAGAGTGAACTGCGTGGCTAATATGCAGCCAAGGTAAAGAATTTCATTAAATAATACATACAATTTCGGTTTGTTTTTCACTAAACGCTACCATATACCCCCACTTGGAATAAAGGGCATGGGATAATTCTGTGATACTTTTGCATCTTTTTTAAAAAGCTTGATGCTGGTCACTATTCACTGCCATTATATGGATGCATGTGAGTGGGACATTTTTTAAATTCTCCTTTTGTGGTCCATAAAAGAAAGAAAGGCATATGGCATTAGAACAACACCAGGGTGAGTAAATTATGACTTAATTTTAATTTTAAAAATTAACTAACCCTTTTTAACATTTGACAGACAATTACTGCCTTCCCAGCAAACATAGAACGTTCCCCTAACGTTAGTATTTGGTTTCTGTTTGGTTATTTTTTTGAGAACCAAAAAATAACATTCTAGGAACATTTGGTTTTATTTTTTGCAACCATAAAATAACATTCCCAGAACGTTGAAGGAAGGTAAATAACTTATACAGAACGTTCTCTAATGGTTATTTTGCAACCATAAAATAACATTCCCAGAATTAATAAACTGTTAGTTTAAACTGTAAATAAACTGTTAAAACTGTTAATTAACAGCTTGATTCTTCTACTATTTCCACAGTATCAACCAGCGACGAATCCAAAACAGTCGTGCCAACCACTACCTCTACAATGACATCATCCCCCCTTATTAGATCGACAGTAGCCCCTCCCACTACTGTCACTGCGAGGACCACTGCTACTGTTTCTATGACAAACACGTCCACTAGCGATCTCACAACTGCTGTGATAACCCAGTCAAAAGCTGATACCATGACAACACAGCCAACAAAAACCCCACACGCGACTGTTACCACCATCACTCCTATGGTGACCGCAACAATTTCACTGCCAACTCAGAGACAAACAACCACGACAAGCATCCAGCAGCTTACTAAAATATCTCATACAGAAAAACCAGGCAAGACCCTCCGCCACACACACACAATGGAATCTGACATGTTTGACCTTTTATTCTGTTAAAGCGGCATTGGCGACACAGTGGTGCCTTGGCACAGACTGGCAGGGTTAATTTTATTGTTGCCATGACAATGATTTGATTTGAATGGAGTCAGGCTGGAGTCACTGATAGTATCCATAGCAACGGTCCATTATTTTCCCTGGAGATTGTTTTGATTTGGCTGGGTCAGAGAAGGTTAAAAGCACATTAAAAATCAATATATACACACTTACGTCTGTCTCATCGAGTCAAGACACAGCGGCCACAGCATATGCGAGAGAGAGAGAGAGCGTGATGAATCATAGACGGCTGAACTGCTTACCTTCTGTCCATGTCAATAGCTCTCGATACAGGTGCCCTCATTCAGAGTAGGAGACATAGAGAGAGAGAATGAGAGCCCTCATCGACTCTTGAGTGGACATTTATTCCAGCAAATTAAAATAGATATGACCACTAGATGGCACCAGAAGCTAATGCAAAATGTGCAGCTTTGTAGAGAGCCACTGTGGATCATAGCAGACAATCTTTGTTGATCCTGGATTAACATTCAAATCAACCAATCAGATTTGAGGGACACATTTAAAATTCATGTCAAGTTCAGGCTTACAACCAGGGTTTGGTACTTCTACGTATATCAGTGTTATTCATCTATCATTTCCCTCTGATTTTAGGGATAACTTAAGGGTAGGGTTAGGTTTAGGGTTAGGGATATGGTTAGCATAACATTTTTGGACAGGAATGTTGTTCCAAGATCAACAAAATATGTTGTAGTATGTAGTAACGCGTCTAACTCGGCTAAATCAGGACATGCTGCATCATAATGAAGTGTTTAATTTCTGCACTACCAGTGTCAGTCAAGTATACCTGGCTGGCCAAGTATTTATACTTTTACTAGAGTAATATTTTGTTAGGATATCTTTACTTTAACTCAAATACATAATTTGTTTAATTTGTTCACCACAGAGGTATGTGATCTCTTAAAACACATACTTCCTACAGGACTAATGAAGTCTAAGGTCAGTCTTGATGGTGAAGTGTGTGTATTTTGCTAGACAAAGATAGAATAAGATGAAATGGGCTGCAGGCAAACTTGATTGTAGTGTGTCTCCAGTGGTGAAACTGAAGAATGAGTCTCATTGGATCTTGAGAATCTCATGGCATTTGAGGCCACATAAAGCTCCTTGTTTACCTACCACACAACCACAGAGGTATAAACATTTCCTAATTCATTTCATTCATCTGACCATTGCGAGATACATGCAAATATATGTTTCTCCCTATGAGTGGTCTTAAAGGCTTTGTGAACTTGTGTTAAGGCCTATGTCTCACACCAAGAATGAAAGGATAAATATAACGCTAACTATATTTGCGTCCACACTCAGGGACGATAATGTTCTGTTTATCATAAGCGCGCGCTGCAATTATGTCCTATGCCAAGCTCTGGATTCTGATTGGCTGGAAAAAAATAGTTCTGAAAGTGTCTACAAGATAAATTTCCTCTGAGTCGTTACACTTTATCGTTATAGCTGTTGTGTGGACTTGCTATTATCACAGAGTTAAACTTTGTAGTTATCATTAATTATCATCCTTGGTGTGAACAGGCCTACACCAAGTAGGCACACATGGATGAATGAAAGACAACATAGCCAATGAGAGTAGTTATATGCCTGGTTTCACAGATAAGGCTTAAATCTAGTCCCAGACTAAAATGCATTATTGAGCAGTTTTATCTGAAAGCAACTTGCACTGGCATATCTTAAATATGTCAGTGTCATTGTTTTGTCTCAAGATTCACACCAATAATGTGTTTTTCTAAGGAACGTTTATAAAAGCTACTAAAATGTCCTAATCCTGATACCAAAAGACCTAACCCTGGCTTAATCTAAGCCCTGTCTGTGAAACCAGGCCATAGGGTCTCACCCCTCCTCTATTTGTCAATCAAACAGACCGCCCCAAACTCACACCATTAGTTGAGCTAAGGTTGCTGCGGCTCAATGCTAAAAATGTTTTGATAGCAGACACAGAGCGACAGCGTTTACTTGTATGGCAAGTCAGCATACAAAGGACTTACTTACAGTGGTCTGAGGTCTCTGTATATTATGCTAGAGAAAATATAAATGTATACATAAAAAACACATACAGCCATTTGAACAATACTTTCCTTTATATATATAAAATATTTTTTTAAAGAAAAATGTTACATTAGGGCCTATAACTTTTTTTTTACATTTCTGGAGATGGATTCTTTTTGTGATGATATTATTTTCTCTGACAGGATGCCCATGGAGAATAGAGCTACTTCGTCAAGGAAGTGAGAAAGAGGACCTGAAAGAGACCCTTGAAGAGGAGCTGATCTGGGGCAGGGTGACCATCAGCTCAGTGAAGCTGCAGCCATGTGTGTTTGAGCTGTGCAAGTTTTACTCTCAGTGTGTGTGCAGAGGATTCAGTCACAGAGCAGCAGCGTTACAGAGGTGCAGCTCTGCACAACAACTCAACTATTCACAACTAGTCACAAAACCGGCATAAAAAATAGAGATGCATGTTACAGAACATGCAAGTAACATATACATATTCAATGGGGTCCAAAAGTCTGAAATCATATTGACTGTCTGGAAATCAAAGAGATTATAAACAAGGATTTAAGATTTGAATTTTTAAAAGTAAATAGTACTTTTTTAAGATTGTACACTATTTCTAAGTCACTTCAAATATGCAAATTTGTGACACTGACCATGTGACCTCTGTTGTACAAAAGGTCATATTTCTTTGCTTTCATGAAGCTCGAGCTCTGCTGTCATTAAGACAAAAAGGGACGAATCAAATACTAAGACATTCTGAAATTCATGTTAATTTTTCAGTTTATCTTCTCAAAAGTGTATATTACATTTTTGCAAACTGCAAAACAGAAGGGAAAGTACTGACAGCATGATCTCAGACTATTTAAACCCCATGTATAAAATCAATAGTATCATGGAGTAAGTCAGTAATTTTGCATGTTATTATTAATTGTATAAAGAAAATGGTCAATATTTTGTTTGTGTTCTACAGATATTGTGTGGACAGCCATCACTGGTATGAGAGACATACAGCAGAGGTCTGCAGTCGGATGAGGAGAGTCACTTTTTCCAAAAGTGAGTTGCACATCATCAACAAATCTAACCCTAACATCAATCAAACCACAACACACTATCATATAATAAAAAATTAATATCATATTGTATTATCATACAACATTTTTGTATGATAGATTATTGACAGTCCTGCATCATTCCTTCTTCTACAATTAGTTTAACAAAGTTTTATTCTTGTACTTAATGTGACTGAAGTTATAATATCCCGTAAAAGGGTCATCACCATTATCATATCTTCATCTGTGTTTCTCTTTCTCAGTGAATTGTTCTCAGTTATTTAAAGCTATGGCTGTCTGTGGTTAAATGTGTGTGTGAGCAAAGAAACACAGTGTTTTCTTTGATGAGTGAGTGAGTTTTATCATTCCCTGTCAAACACATATACACACACACACACATACGTGAATATGTGGTTTACGGGGACTCTCCATAAGCGAAATGATTTTTATACTGTACAAAATGTATATTCTGTCCCCTTACACTAACCCTACCTCAAACATTCAAACATTTTTTGAATTTCAGAAAAAGTTTAGCATGTTTTTTAAAGGGTTAGTTCACCCAAAAATGAAGTAAATTATCCCATAATTTACTCACCCTTAAGTCATCCTAGGTGTCAAATATAGCCAAATATAATCAGAGTTATATTAAAAAATATCCTGGCTCTTCCAAGCTTTATAATGGGAGTGAATGGTGCCCCTAGATTTTGAAGCCCAAAAAAGCGCATCCATCCATCATAAAAGTAATCCATACGGCGCCAGGGGGTTAATAAAGGCCTTTTGAAGCGAAGCGTTGTGTTTTTGTAAGAAAAATATCCATATTTATAAACTATAATCACTGGCTTCCGGCAACGACCAGTCTAGTTCCGGCGGAAAAGTGACTCAGGAAGGACACATGAAGTGTCCTCATAAACCATGTTCACGTTGTAATACCGATGTCATTATACAAATTTGTGTCCTCATAAACCACATATACAAGGACACACATACACACACACACACACACACACAGGTCACTGGCAACCTCATTAAAGAATCTGTGTGTGTGTGTGTGTGTGTGTAGATGATGTGTACCTGCATGTGGATCTGAACTCATTAAAATGTGTGTGTGTGTGATCTCTTAAAACACATACTTCCTACAGGACTAATGAAGTCTAAGGTCAGTCTTGATGGTGAAGTGTGTGTATTTTGCTAGACAAAGATAGAATAAGATGAAATGGGCTGCAGGCAAACTTGATTGTAGTGTGTCTCCAGTGGTGAAACTGAAGAATAAGTCTCATTGGATCTTGAGAATCTCATGGCATTTGAGGCCACATAAAGCTCCTTGTTTACCTACCACACAACCATCCTCAAATATAATTTTCTGATGTCAGACATGAGCTGGTAAAGCAGAAATGCACAGATATTACCAGTGGCGGCTGATGGGTTTTATAATAGAGCAGGCACACAAAATTTTAGCAGTCGGATCCCCTCCCAAGGATTTTTTTAACTGGCTTTTTGGGTCACTTTTAGACAGAAAATTTACAGAAAACGATACATACAGCAAGACAATATAAATATAATTTCACTCACCTAGCCTATCACTTGAAGCAAAAATCCACCCTTCTGTCCTTTAAATTTCCGTGTTAAAAGAACACGTTCAGCCGTTTAGTGAAGCTGATTGCTGTAGCCTATATCTTAGCTTAGCCTATAGGTGTGGGGTTTTTCTTCATTTTTAATTTGTAGCTGTGGTTTGAATGGTAGTTTGGTAAATTTTGTTTGCGATCAAATATTCAGTACAGTATTTCGTAGTTGGTACATCAGCGGTAGCAGTTCAGACTAATATCACATAATTTACGTCTCTTCGATGATTGGTTGATATACCAAGGGAGGCTAGCCTCCTCTACCATGTTTTTTTTCTCAACACTCCTACCGCTGAAAGTGAAATACTCAATGGTGACTGGCGAATTTTTTTTTTTTTTACCAATGGAAGCACAAGTCTCCGGCTATGGATTTGCCTTCCCCTCCCCTTCTCTATCCCCTCAGACTCGTTTTTCGCAGATTCAGTGAAGAGCGCGGTGGTTACACTTACAGGGGTGAAGTATTCTGACACATGAAATGAATAACTGGGAATTTTATTACATTAAATCGTCTTTCTCCCATTTTCACCTCAACATTTTGGGTAGGCTGTGCCTCCCTTGCCTCCCCTGATGAGCCGCCACTGGATACTACACCAGTCACCCAAGGGCAAATCCTACAGGAATATGTACAGTAGAGTTTGAAATCAGTCCTATAAGATCCTAATGGGATCAAATAAGAATAAAATGTCCTACTGGATGAACTGAAATGATACAGTTCTGATTATTTTATTCCATATTAGATACTGAGTAACATAACTTGTATTGTATTGAAATAACGTTTTGCTACTGGACAGTTAAAGGGACTTAAACAGGAAGAGTTTCTAATATTATATTAATTTTAATGTCATACAGGACATTTTATCCCACTGAGAATCATAATAATCCTATTGGGAACTACACTCACCAGCCACTTTATTAGGTACACCTGTTTAACTGCTCTTTAACACAAATATCTAAACACATGACAGCAACTCCATGCATTTCGGCATGTAGACAGGGTCAACATGATCTGCTAAAGTTCAAACTGAGTATCAGAATGGTTCAGACCACTGATCTACTGGGATTTTCACACACAACCATCTCTAGGGTTTACAAAGAATGGTCCGAAAAAGAGAAAATATCCAGTGAGTGGCAGTTCTGTGGGCAAAGTGCCTTGTTGATGCCAGAGGTCAGAGGAGAATGGACAAACTGGTTCAAGCTGATAGAAAGGCAACAGTAACTCAAATAACCACTCGTTACAACCGAGGTCTGCAGAAGAGCGTCTCTGAATGCACAACACATTGATAGAAAATTGGAAAAACGTTGCCTGGTCTGATGAGTCTTGATTTCTGCTGTGACATTCAGATAGTAGAGTCAGAATTTGGCGTAAAGAGCATAAAAGCATGGATCCGTCCTGGCTTGTATCAACGGTTCAGGCTGGTGCTGTAATGGTGTAGGGGATATTTTCTTGGCACACTTTGGTCCTCTTAGTACCAATTGAGCATCATTTAAACGTCCATCCCTTTATGATCACAGTGTACCATCTTCTGATGGCTACTTCCAGCAGAATAACGTGCCATGTCACAAGCTCAAATCATCTCAAACTGGTTTCTTGAACATGACAATGAGCTCACTATACTCAAACGGCCTCCACAGTCACCAGATCGCAATCCATTCACATCATGGATGTGCAGCTGACAAATCTGCAGCAACTGTGTGATGCTATCATGTCAATATAGACCAAAATCTCTGAGGAATGTTTCCAGCGCCTTGTTGAATCTATGCTACAAAGAATTAAGGACGTTCTGAATGCAAAAGGGGGTTCAACCCGGTACTAGAAAGGTGTACATAATAAAGTGGTCTTGATCCCAATTTTAATGGTTTATAAATGGATCTTAATCATGATAGAAATCCCTACTGAAAGTAGCCCCACTGACTACTGAAACACCACCTGCCCCTGAAAAGTGGCCATGGTGACGTCAAGAAAGCTGTCTAAATACATTTTGATGAAAGATTACAAAGACAGACATCGTTTTTTACTGGAATATCATGCTCTGATGAGCCTCGCACAGAACAACCAGGTCAATTTTAGTCGATGTTGAAGCAGTTTCTTTACTAATACGATCACAATCTCTTTCTCTCTCAGATCTGAAGCAGAAATGTCTGGCAAGAATGTGTGTGAAGATATAAGACAAGAACTGAGATTAATTTGCCGGTGACGGACATCTGAACCATTTGAACTTGTGTGTGTGTGTGTGTGTGTGTGTGTGTGTGTGTGTGTGTGTGTGTGTGTGTGTGTGTGTGTGTGTGTGTGTGTGTGAGAGAAACTGTGTTCTGTTAAACAATGAATTACATTAAAGCATCACTGAATCTGAGTAGTGTGTGAATCTATAGTGTCCAGATTGTACTTTGTCTCTCCTGAACATGAATAAAACCAAACATATTTACCCATGTCTCATTTTTCTAACTAAACACTAAAATCAAACCTGGAAGCATCCAAAAGAGAAAAAAAAAAACCAAGATGGTGGACAAGATGAGTTTAACGTCAAAATACTTATTATAAAAGTCATTCAGTACTGAAAAGTATTGCTAAAATTGGTTTAATACAGTGTCATTACAAATAGATTACATAATATTTGTGTGCTGTGTATTTTTATTCAGAGTGTTCCGTCATTAGCATCATGCTTATTTCAAACTCTATAGAAATCCAGAGAATACAAAGAACCATTTACAACCCCCACTTTCTGCTTGATCCTCACCTGAGTTCCTGTCACACACACAATGGCTAGTTGTTTGAGGAGGTAAATTTTCAGTTGGGGTCAGGACCTTTACCCTGGATAAAAGAGAGGCATAGGTGTGTGTGTGTGAGATCCCACTTCATCTCTTCATGTGTGACCTCAAGCCAACATAAAGAGTGTGCACTTCCTGCAGCCCTGTTACTATGACGACCACTCTGCCTTTTGCCCTTTGACCTTTTAGAGTGTCCTAAATAGGGCTTTGTTCATCTTTTGGGATTTGTTTTCTTTGTCTCTTACACACACCTGCATTAGAAGAGATTCTGAAGTGAAGAGTTTGGAGTGATCTCTTGGTTTGGCTTTGGCTGAACAGTGTGCAGGACTGAATCTATGAATACTGGATGGTACAACTGATTGTTTTGTATCAGGACAAAGATGAGGCTGCTGTATCTTTTTCTCCTCTTCGCCCTACAGAAAGGTGAGAAAATGCTAACAATCTTCCGTCAGTAGTGATGGTGAGTTCATCACCCTGAAACTGACATTTAGATAATTAATCTCAGTTCCTGCACTTTTTTAATTAGCATATTATGATTTCTGAAGGATCATGTGACACCGAAGACTGGAGTAATGATGCTGAAAATTCAGCTTTGCCATCACAGGAATAAATTACAATTTAAAACATATTAAAATAGAAAACAGTTATTTTTATATTTAAGGACAAAAATACTTTTACACTTTCAATATGAAACTGTAGCAACAATTTAGTATAAAATTCTACAATTTAGCATTTTTAAAATGCTTTGTTTTTGTTTTTTTCATTATCCATGAACTCAATGCATATGTTATAAAAGGTTTTTATTATTAATAATTTTTCTTGCATAAAATACCGTCAATTTTAACATATTTTAAAAAATAATATTTGGAGATTTTTTTTTAGGTTTGTAGCTTGACTAAAAATATTTAGGTTAATTTTTAGTGAAATTGAGTGCATAATATTGCTGATTTTTTAGATTTGCAATACTTTCAAAATCAAAGAAAGATTCTATTAAACAATTTTATTATACAGTGTAGAGGGCCACACTTCCAAAGTACTTGATTATATTAAATAACTAAAGACAATAATAATAATAAAAAGTAAAAAAAAATATATATATAGTGTTTTAACTGGTCATCTAAAATATGCATTTTGTGCTATTCTAGATAGTTTAATACATTTTGATTTCTTATCTTACATTTCTGTTGACATAATATAGGCCTAACGCTGCATTATGATTATTCAGTTTATCAGAATGTTATGGGGATAAAAACTTTACAATAAGGTTTCATTGGTTAACACTAGCATGAACTAACAATGAGCATGTACATTTGTTACTGTGTTTGTTAATCTTTGTTAATCATTAGCTAATAAAAGTACAGCTGTTCATAGTTTGTTCATGTTAGTTTACAGAGCATTAACTAATGTTCACAAATACAACGTTTGATTTTAATAATGTATTAGTAAATGTTGAAATTAACATTAACCTCTTGAACTCCAAGGACCCTGACAAAGTCATCAAGTATATACTTTCAATTTTAAATGTCTGTGGAGGAGATCTGACCTCATAAGCTTGAAGCATTTGAAAGCTTAGAATGTCTACTTTCTGGATATATGCATCACTTTGGCATTGTTTTACAGAAAGTAACTTATTTACAGTAAATTACTCCATTTCCGTCTGGATTTGCCCTACCCAAATTGAAAAGCTTCCCATAGCCACATACAGTGGTCTAAATACATTTTGGTGTCGTTTTACAGGAAACCTTTTGAAGTTACATAAAACGCTGCTAAAAGTGATAAACATTTAAGTATATGTTGCGTTTATTACAGCTCAGACAACATATACTTAAATGTTTATCACTTTTAGCAGTGTTTTATGTAACTTCAAAGGGTTTCCTGTAAAATGACACCAAAATTGTGTATTTAGACCACTGTATGTGGCTATGGGAAGCTTTTCAATTTGGGTAGGCCAAGTCCAGGCGGAAATCCCCAAAAATGGTCCCAGAGCTAAGGGGGTTAAAAAAGATTAATAAATGCTGTAGAAGTGCAGTTCATTATTAGTTCATGTTAACTAGTTAACTAATGTAACCTTATTGCAAAGTTTTACCAAAAATTAAAATGTTATTATCTATGTTAAACACATGAATTCATGACAAAGAAATGTGGAACATCTGTTCTTTGTCTGTGCAGTTCATAGCACTGCTGTTTTCTGCCCAGAAAGTGACCTCAGCTCTGATGAGCTTCTGATTGGTGAGTGCATTCAACATAAACAAACAAATGCACAGGAGAAATTAGACAGAAAATATTATTTATATAATTGACATAATATATTAAACTACATACATTCTCAATCAAATATCTTTAAAATATGTGTGTGGCGTACAGGTTGTCTGGGTGTGCGGTTCAACTGGCTGTACTCTGTGTTTGATGACCTGCGGTCAGTGCTGGAGTTTGTGGTCAATCTGCGGTGTGAGACTGGACTCTGTCCCGCGGACATTCAGAACCACGGACATTACTGCAGCAACACAAACACACGGGACACCGTGCACACACACACACAGCCTGCCGACACACTCGACCGGTGAGAGCAAGCTCAGAGAGAGAGAGAAATGGGAAGCGGATGAAATTAGACTCAGGAGGGGGTAGAAAGAATTTAAATGGATGTATTAACTTCACAGTGGAGTCCACACAAACTTATTGCATGCTCTGAAAAGAGAAAAGAGATTAAACGCATGCAGAGCAGTGAAGTATGTAAAAAAAACAAGCATGCACTTTATATTAATGTGCATATAAATGCACACATATAAACATAAATTAATATAAATGCCAACATATTCCCGCACCTGGGCAAAGAACAATCTATAGTGAGATGTTTTTCATTTCCTTTCATTGTTATTTTACCCTTTTCTATAAAGCTGCTAAAAAGATATAATGCTAAATACATAAAAATAAATAGAACATTGAAATGAATGTGATTGTGTTTGTAGGTGTTGTCTTAACCACTGGAGATGTTCTCAAGAGCTAAAGGAGAGAAACTGCAGTCGCAGGACACCAACGTACAACAACTACACCTGCAGCTACAACTCCAGCTGTGGTACACACATACTTTCAACATATTTTCATTGCAGATTTTTACTTTTCAAAGAGCCTTAAAGGAAGGTATTTCAATAAAGTTAAGTGAAGTGACATGTGAAGGCCAAGTATGGCAACCTATACTCGGAATTTGTCCTCTGCATTTAACCCATCCAAGTTAGTACATACACATTAGGAGTAGTGAGTAGTGAACACACACACACTGCAAACCTTGGACACACACACACGGAGCAGTGGGCAGCCTGCAGCACCCGGGGAGCGACTGGGGGTTAGGAGCCTTGCTCAAAGACACCTCAGTCATTTCCGGCCAGTATTGAGAATCGAACCCACGACCTTCGGTTACAAGTCAGACTCACTAACCATTAGGATAACAATGCCCCTGAGGAGCTAAAATATTCATCACTAGCAAATAGTAATTATATGAAATGATTACACTGTTATGTGTAGAAAAGAGTTAGCTGACCTGAATTGTGTCCAACTTCTGCAGATATGTTGGATTTCTGTGAGGAAGGATTCTGCCATTGTGATTGGACAGTTATAGACTGCATCAGTTCCAACCATCCAGTCACAAAACAGGATGGAGGTAACCAACCAATCACATCACAGACAGGTAACAGTATTAAATCACCTTTACCTTTTAAAGATGAGATAAAATCACTTGATGTTCACAGTCCTAACAACAAACAGACATGCCAGAGGCATACAGGTGTGTTCCGATATAAATGTATTACATGATAGAATAAAAAAGTATCATACAGTATTCATCTCTCTTTTATGTTCCCTTCAGTCTCTCCCTTTGTGACGGATCTACCTGATAATGACACCTACACCAGTGATGTGCTCAATGGAACAGGTGAGGCTGTTAAGACCCACATTAGCTCATTGTTTTATCCTTTATTATTTAGTCTATTTATTCAATTAAATTAAATTAAAATTTATTTGTATAGTGCTTTTCACAATACATATTGTTTCAAAGTAAGTCAAGTCATGCAGTTAGCTAACATCATGTATTCAATTAGGCAGAAATAATAAGCTCATTAAAGCAATTACAAGTTGTGATCATAATGATTAGAAGAATTGGCAGTTGTGTATGTTGAGTTCTCGCAGATGTTGGGTCATCTGAAATCTTTGCAAGAGGCTGGATCCAAACTTGAGCTGACGTACTCTCTATTTATGAGATGCATTATGTGACTGTTTGGCTATAGAGATGTGTCTTTAATCTAGATTTAAACTGGGAGAGTATGTCTGAGCCCCGAACATTATAGGCTATTCCAGAGTTTAGGAGCCAAATGCGAAAACGCTCCAACCCGATCTCACGGCAATTCGTACACATTTTACGAGGTGGCTAATTCGTACGAATTTGTACGACCTCACTCGTACGAATTGGTAAATCGTACGTATTTGATGAGTTGGTCAATTCGTATGATTTTGTACGAATGACCTAACCTCAGACCCCGCCCCTAAACCTACCCATCACTGCAGTATAGACAAATCGTACGAATTCATACGAGTGAGGTCATACGAATTCGTACGAATTAGCCACTTCGTACAAATACGTACGTATTGGTCGTGAGATAGCGTTGTCTACGTCCTATAGTGGACTTCGCTATCCTAGGTAGCCTACTACCAAAAGTCCAGAGTTTTGTGACCTTAAAGACCGTGACGGAATGTAGAGCGATAGAAGATCGGTTAAAATAATACACAGGAGCTAAACAATTTAGGGCTTTATAAGCCAGTAGCAATACTTTGTAATCGATATGAAACTTAATAGGCAACCAGTGTAGAGATGATAAAATCGGGGTTATATATG
Organism: Coreius guichenoti; assembly: GCA_039654105.1. Classification (NCBI taxonomy): domain Eukaryota; kingdom Metazoa; phylum Chordata; class Actinopteri; order Cypriniformes; family Gobionidae; genus Coreius; species Coreius guichenoti. The sequence continues at coordinate 10,864,581 of CM077175.1, forward strand.
ATCATATTTTCTTGACCTGTTAAGAAGTCTAGCAGCTGCATTTTGGACCAACTGTAGCTTGTTTAATGAGCATGCAGGACAACCAGCTAATAATGCATTACAGTAATCTAGTCTAGAGGACATGAATGCATGAATATGCTTTTCTGCATCAGAAACAGATAACATATTCCGTAGCTTAGCGATGTTTCTGAGGTGGAAGAAGGCTGTTTTTGTAACATATGAAATAAGGTTTTCAAAAGACAAGTTGCTGTCTAATGTAACACCCAGGTCTTGTAGAGAATGAAATAAGAGTACATCCTGAGATACAAATTGTATTCTAAGAGATTCTGTGTACAGGTTTTTGGTCCAATATGTAATACCTCAGTCTTATCCAAATTTAATAGAAGAACATTTCTGGTCACCCAATATTATCTTTAACTCACTCTATCAACTTGGATAATTTAGAAATTTCATCTGGTCTTGATGAAATATACATGATGATGAGTATCATCAGCATAACAGTGGAAACTAATTCCATGTTTTCTAATAATATTACCATGGGGCAGCATATTGAAAATAGCAGAGGGCCTAAAACAGACCCTTGCAGCACCCCATAATTTACTGATGTTAACTTGGATAATACCCTGTTTAAATACACAAAATGGTAACGGTCAGAGAGGTATGATCTAAACCACCTTAATGCCTGTCCCTGAATACCAGTGTAATCGATCTAAGAGTATGTAATGATCTATAGTGTTGAATGCAGCACTAAGATGAAGTAAAACTAGTATTGAGATGCAGCCTTGGTCAGAAGCTAGAAGTAAGTCATTTGTAATTTTAACGAGTGGAGTTTCTGTGCTATGAGGGGGCCTGAATCCTGACTTAAGATGGATATAGTCATTCGGTTTAAGCCATTTGGTTTCTGTAAGGCAGAGTACATCAAAACTATTATCTGTGAAATCACTCCCAGTCTATTTTATTGTTGCCTTTATATTTGCAATAGCTGTACTGCTTTTAAAATGTGTTTTATATTCTTTATAAATGACTTGACTTCACATTCGTGTAACAATGAAGAGACATGCCTACTTGCTGAGAGAGTGAGAGAGAGATTTAGATATCTTGCTGATCAACTAACAGTGTGGTTTCTGTCTCAGACAGGGTGGAGCTTTCTCCATCAGACATCGACATGGAGATCATGTTCTATGGTAATGCACAGAAATATGGAATGTGTAAATATATAAACAAACATATTAATATAAATAAATATAAAAGTTTATATACAGTATATACATTTATAAATAAATCTAAACTTTTTGTAATATATAAACTACCATTGAAAAGAATACTTGTATTTAGCATGGATTAATTAAATTAATGAAAAGTCATTACTAATACATTTATATGTATTATGTATTATTATATGCTTCTTCTATTCATCAAAGAATCCTGAAAAAAATAATCATCAAAGTTATTAAGCAACAGAACTGTTTTCAACATTGATAATAATAATAAATGTTTCTTGAGCAGCAAATCAGCATTTTAGAATGATTTCTGAAGGATCATATGACACTGAAGACTGGAGTAATGATGCTGAAAATTCAGCTTTGCATCGCAGGAATAAATTACATTTCAAAATATATTCAAATTGAAAAATAGAAACTTTTTTTTAATTGTAATAATATTTAACAATATTACTGTATTTTTGATCACATAAATGCAGCCTTGATGAGCATGTTCTTAAGAAAAATATATAGTACTGGAATATGTAAAGATGTACTGAAAACTGAAAATCAAACTGGAATTCTGTATAAGAACATTTTCTGTGCACATAAAAACCCCATAGGACTTATTTTTTAAAATATATAAAAATACCTCCCTCTTTTACAGGTGTAAATGGCACACTGAATGAGACTATGAGCAACTTCACCAATGAGTTGGTGCTGGTCAACAGCTCTCAGAGCAGCAATATCCAGAGCACAAAGTACCCTGGGATATATCATTCAGGTAACACGCTTCACTGAACTTATATTTAGCCTCTTTTCTGTAGCCCAGAGGATGATTTTTCCTGTTATTGCAAGTTCTGGTAACTTAGCCACCTAAAGACTTAACTGATCTAAGCTGAACTTTATATTCAGGTCCAGAGGAAGAAGAGAATGAAGCAGATGAGAGAGAGTTGGACAGAAACTCAGAGAGAGGAAGTACAGTTGAGAAAAAGGAAGAGGAGCCAATAGAATCTGAGGATGGGGTCTCCAGTGGTAAGAGTTGGTGTTTTTCACAGCTAAATTGGGTAACATCAACACCAAGATGCACTGTGTTTGTTTGTGCATTTTGAGCTTTTAACTAGTCACAAACAAATTCATCTCAGCTTGTACATCAAGGACTTTTTTGAAATTCCAGCACACTGGCTGCTCACGGTTCAAAAACACTTGATCAAATGTGATCAAATGATTCTAAATGAAGACAAGCCTTTAAACCCCCACAGTTTGAGTTCATCTGAGGCTCTTAGCATTTATATTGCATTCATTTTTGCTGGCTTCTTCCAGGTCTTAGTTAAGCAATTTAAAAGAAAGAAAAAGTCTATATACAGTGGTTAAAGATGTAAATTAAGAACCAACAGTAAAAAGTAAACACCAAATATCAGCAACAAAACTAATTTAGTACAATAATTATTCAAAACAATATAAATAAACAAATTAAATTGATAGTTCACCCCAAAATAAAAAAATGCTGTCATCATTTACTCACCCTGATGTTATTCCAAACCTGTATGATTTTCTTTCTTCTGCACAATACAAAAGAAGATACTTTGAAGAACGTTTCAACTGTTTTTGTCTATATAATAAAAGTCAATAAGGTTTGCAGCTGTTTGCCCCCAAATGCAGCTGGATGGAAGGCAACAGAAGGGTCACTTTTTTGTAGGGTCACGGATTAAACTTCTAATGCTATTGATATATGTAAATGAACATTTAATCTTAAAGGGTTAGTTCACCCAAAAATGAAAATTCTGTCATAATTTACTCACCCTCAAGTTGTTACAAACCCGTAAGACTTTTGTTCATCTTCAGAAAACAAATTAAGATATTTTAATAAAATCTGAGCAATTTTTGTACCTCTGTTGAAAGCTACACAACAACCACTTTGACGTTTCAAAAAGTTCATAAAGAATCATAAAACTAATCCATATGATTCCATATTGACTTAATCGCTTTATATGATGAACAGATTGAACTTAGGCTTTTATTCACATATAAACATTCATCAGCAAACATAAACAGAAGCTCAACCGCACATGCTTGATATAACCTCATTGGTTCTTGCAGAAGCTCAAACGTGCTGCGTAACACATGAGAATGAACCTCATTGGTTCTTGCGGAAGCTCAAACGTGCTGCGTAACACGAGAATGAACCTCATTGGTTCTTGCGGAAGCTCAAACGTGCTGCGTAACACAAGAGAATGAACCTCATTGGTTCTTGCGTAAGCTCAAACGTGCTGCGTAACATGAGAATGAACCTCATTGGTTCTTGCGTAAGCTCAAACGTGCTGCGTAACATGAGAATGAACCTCATTGGTTCTTGCGTAAGCTCAAACGTGCTGCGTAACATGAGAATGAACCTCATTGGTTCTTGCGTAAGCTCAAACGTGCTGCGTAACACAAGAATGAACCTCATTGGTTCTTGCGGAAGCTCAAACGTGCTGCGTAACATGAGAATGAACCTCATTGGTTCTTGCGTAAGCTCAAATGTGCTGCGTAACACAAGAATGAACCTCACTGGTTCTTGCGTAAGCTCAAATGTGCTGCGTAACACGAGAATGAACCTCATTGGTTCTTGTGGAAGCTCAAACGTGCTGCGCAACACATGAGAATGAACCTCATTGGTTCTTGCGTAAGCTCAAACGTGCTGCGCAACACATGAGAATGAACCTCATTGGTTCTTGTGGAAGCTCAAACGTGCTGCGCAACACATGAGAATGAACCTCATTGGTTCTTGCTGAAGCTCAAACGTGCTGTGTAACATGAGAATGAACCTCATTGGTTCTTGTGGAAGCTCAAACGTGCTGCGTAACACACGAGAATGAACCTCATTGGTTCTTGCGTAAGCTCAAACGCGCTGAGTAACACGAGAATGAACCTCATTGGTTCTTGCGGAAGCTCAAACGTGCTGCGTAACACGAGAATGAACCTCATTGGTTCTTGCGGAACCTCAAACGTGCTGCGTAACACATGCGAATGAACCTCACTGGTTCTTGCGGAAGCTCAAACGTGCTGCGTAACATGAGAATGAACCTCATTGGTTCTTGCGTAAGCTCAAATGTGCTGCGTAACACATGAGAATGAACCTCACTGGTTCTTGCTGAAGCTCAAACGTGCTGCGTAACACGAGAATGAACCTCATTGGTTCTTGCGGAAGCTCAAACGTGTTGCGTAACACGAGAATGAACCTCATTGGTTCTTGCGGAAGCTCAAACGTGCTGAGTAACACAAGAATGAACCTCATTGGTTCTTGCGGAAGCTCAAAAGTGCTGCGTAACATGAGAATGAACCTCATTGGTTCTTGCGTAAGCTCAAATGTGCTGCGTAACACGAGAATGAACCTCACTGGTTCTTGCTGAAGCTCAAACGTGCTGCGTAACACAAGAGAATGAACCTCATTGGTTCTTGCGGAAGCTCAAACGTGCTGCGTAACACGAGAATGAACCTCATTGGTTCTTGCGTAAGCTCAAATGTGCTGCGTAACACGAGAATGAACCTCATTGGTTCTTGCGTAAGCTCAAACGTGCTGCGTAACATGAGAATGAACCTCATTGGTTCTTGTGGAAGCTCAAACGTGCTGTGTAACACATGAGAATGAACCTCATTGGTTCTTGCTGAAGCTCAAACGTGCTGTGTAACACGAGAATGAACCTCATTGGTTCTTGTGGAAGCTCAAACGTGCTGTGTAACACAAGAGAATGAACCTCATTGGTTCTTGTGTAAGCTCAGACATGCTGCGTAACATGAGAATGAACCTCATTGGTTCTTGTGGAAGCTCAAACGTGCTGCGTAACACACGAGAATGAACCTCATTGGTTCTTGCGTAAGCTCAAACGTGCTGCGTAACATGAGAATGAACCTCATTGGTTCTTGTGGAAGCTCAAACGTGCTGCGCAACACATGAGAATGAACCTCATTGGTTCTTGCGTAAGCTCAAACGTGCTGCGTAACATGAGAATGAACCTCATTGGTTCTTGTGGAAGCTCAAACGTGCTGCGTAACACACGACAATGAACCTCATTGGTTCTTGCGTAAGCTCAAACGTGCTGCGTAACATGAGAATGAACCTCATTGGTTCTTGTGGAAGCTCAAACGTGCTGCGTAACATGAGAATGAACCTCATTGGTTCTTGCGTAAGCTCAAACGTGCTGCGTAACACACGAGAATGAACCTCATTGGTTCTTGCGTAAGCTCAAACGTGCTGCGTAACATGAGAATGAACCTCATTGGTTCTTGTGGAAGCTCAAACGTGCTGCGTAACACACGAGAATGAACCTCATTGGTTCTTGCGTAAGCTCAAACGTGCTGCGTAACATGAGAATGAACCTCATTGGTTCTTGTGGAAGCTCAAACGTGCTGCGTAACACGAGAATGAACCTCATTGGTTCTTGCGTAAGCTCAAACGTGCTGCGTAACATGAGAATGAAACTCATTGGTTCTTGTGGAAGCTCAAACGTGCTGCGTAACACACGAGAATGAACCTCATTGGTTCTTGCGTAAGCTCAAACGTGCTGCGTAACATGAGAATGAACCTCATTGGTTCTTGTGGAAGCTCAAACGTGCTGCGTAACACGAGAATGAACCTCATTGGTTCTTGCGTAAGCTCAAACGTGCTGCGTAACATGAGAATGAACCTCATTGGTTCTTGTGGAAGCTCAAACGTGCTGCGTAACACACGAGAATGAACCTCATTGGTTCTTGCAGAAGCTCAAACATGCTGCATAACACGAGAATGAACCTCATTGGTTCTCGCACGTCAAGCGAACATGCTTGAGCTTCCGTTTACCACAACTGATGTGTGAGTTAATGAATGTTTATATGTGAATAAAAGCCTAAATTCAATCTGTTCATCATATAAAGCAATTGTGTTTCTTCAGAAAAGTTGGACTAACCGCTCAATTCATATGGATTAGTTTTACGATCTATAAACTTTTTGAAGCGTCAAAGTGGTAGTTGCGTAAGCTGTCAACAGAGGTACAGAAATTGCTCAGATTTGATAAAAAATATCTTCATTTGTGTTCCGAAGATGAACCAAAGTCTTATGGGTTTGGAACGACATGAGGGTGAATAAATGATGACAGAATTTTTATTTTTGGGTGAACTAACCCTTTAAGACAATAACCTGTGACCTGTGCTGCCACTTTCTGTATTTTAGTTACTGCTGTGCTGATAACAGAAGAGCGGGGCGGAGACAAAGAGGAAATCCTTACTACCCACAATGCAATGGAGTGGAGCACAAACGAAAGTGAGCATGTCTTATCATACTGAAAACACATATGCAAATGACCCTTATTAAAACATTCAGCATGTTTTCTGACTGTAATTTTTTGGTTTTATGACAGATGAGCTGACTGTTAGCATGGCGCTAACCACTATAACAGAATCACAGACTGTCACAGACTTACCAGACACGCATTCAAACACACACAGTCCGCACGATACACCCCACACAACACCAACAACATACACACACACTCACATACAACCTGACCGTCATTCATCTGAGGAAGACGGCGATGAGAGTGATAAAGACACCTTTCATTTAGCTGCAAGCAAACCTGTCACACACACACCTGCACATACTACACACACTGTAAAACCCGTTACACACACATCTGGTACACATACTACAACTAATTACTCAAATGACATCGCTAAACCGTATGTAAGTCTACCTTTACACATCCTAACAGAGGAAAAGAGTGACGAGTCAATGGAGGAGAGAGAAAAAGAGGAGCAGGATATGGCAGAGAGTGACAAAGAAATAGAAGAACATTCAACACAAACCAATCAGAGCCCTTATATAGTTCTGATGACCACACCCACTAAAATAACAACCAATCAAAACTCACTTCACAAAACAACCTTGCCAACAGCTACTAATAAAAATACAGTTGCTGCAACCACCTCTGTGCCACTTCCATCTATAAGAGGAAGTGAGGAGAGAGAGATATGGGTTGAAGAGGTGGAGAGAGAGAGTGAGGAAGATAAAGAGACAGAGAGAGAGATTGATTTAATAGTAAACCCACCAAACAAGAGCCAGGAAAGCAATGCAGAATATGGCGACTTAAGCACAACCAAACCAACAATTCAAACACAAGCCAACACGAAGCCATCTCCTTCTGAAGAGGACGAAAGGCACAATATAGAAAGCAGGGAAGCGCTACAAAGTGATGAAGAAGAAGATGAATCAATCAACAACCAAACCACCACGATCCCATCCAGGGTCAGCGAGGTCAGTCTGTACATGTGGATCATTCCAGGACAGTTCCCTAAACCTCCCATACACAGTGCATCACCAAGACCAACGGTTCACCCAGCTGCAAAACCAACTAGGAGCAACAAGACCCCAGCTACGGTTTCCCACAAGCCTGTCAGCACACAGACCACAACATCAGGCCATGCTGCTGTTGAAACCATCCCTCATCCCCAGAAACCTCCCCGTCCCGCCCTGGATCGGTTACCATCATTGACTACTACTGCTCAGCAGGAGTCCGCTGAGGAAGAGGAGCAGGAGAAAGAGGAAGAAAAAGAGCCATCTGACAGCTCACAGGAATCAGAGAAAATCGGTAACGGTGGCAATCCACATCTGCAACTTCAATACAAACTATATGATTTAGCCAGGCAGGATGTGCATCCTTTTATCAACCAAATAGGCCCAAAACCTGTTCATAACATACTCATGAAATCAAATGATTGGTTGATGATAATCTTGTTCCTAAAATCTAATTGGTTGATCAGTATGGTAATGTTGTACCAGAATGTTCATTCAAGAATATATACTGCTTGAGCAAATTACATTAACCCTCGTCCATCCTCGGGTCATTTTGACCCGAAACTCATTTTTAAAAATTGAGAGTTCATCGAAGTAGTCCAAGACCCTAGGACTTTTGTTGCACTTGAACCATGAATGCACAAAAAAAATTGACTGGAGTTTTGTGTTTGAAATGTACAAAAACTAGCAAATCCTTCCCTCGCGGGTCAATTTGACCCCCCATAGGAATGAATGGAATGCTTCAGTACACATACACAAAAACCTAAAAATTTTCAAAATTCAAACTAAAAAGGCTAAAACTTTACCAAAAAACTATTTTATTATGTCTACATGTCTATCTGAATGCATACTGAAGAGAAACTGACTTTAGGACCAAGTGGAACAGCTCATTTGCTCCATATAGAGCTATAAGGCCATCTAGTGGCAAGAGTCATGAAATATCATCTTATATTATCTTTTTTCCACAAGAGGTGGCAAAGACACCCGATGTAACATATTTTGAGCTGAATTAAAAGGGTTATGCATGAACTTAGTTATTTTGAATTGAAGTTGAATGTGAAGAATATGCTTAAATTACTATTTATTTATTATTTATTGATAAAATCTAGTAATTTAAAGGTAAATAAAATAACACACACACACACCAAAAAAAACCCCTCCAAAAAATGTATTAAAAATAGAAAAAATATCAAAATGAAATTAAATAAGCTTTCTGGACCAAAAAAAAATTAAGTATAATTTTAGGGCTTCGGGTCATTTTGACCCATGAGGGAAGGATTTGTTACAAAGTGTGAGGGAATGATGAGGGTTAAGCTATTCTCCAAACACTCCTGCACACTCCAGAGAAATCATTTGTGTGTGTTTCCCAGAGTCTCACCAGGTTCGGAGACGAGCAGCGCCGTTCTTTGCCTGGTCTCTGCTGGAGGCCACTGGACTGTCAGATCTACAGCAGCAAGAAGACTCTGAAGGTGAGAAATTTAGAGAGAAAAACAGATCAAAACATACATATACAGACAGATAACAAAACATTACGCATGTGTGCATGTGCAGTTATAATCAAGAAACAGTGGGTTTTTGGTTCGTCAAGCTATAGTCATCATCTCTCTGTTCAAGTATACATGACACATTGCGTAATTGAACATTTGAAGCATTAAGGCAAGACCACATAGATGAATAGAGTAAAATTTTAACTAGATATCACCATACTTCCCCTTTTGATTTATCACAGTACGTTAAGATAAATGATTTGTCTAAATACACATAAACTCTTTCTTTTGACACGTCTATACAACACTGAAGCCAACTGTAGTCTGATTAACTTGTATTCATGCTGCACAAAGTCAAGCTACAATCACTGGTAGAATTGTAGACTAAAGCTTTATGACATTTTAAAATGACAAATTATAGCTTAAAGGGATAGTTCACCCCAAAATTATCCCATAATTTACTCACCCTCAAGCCATCCTAGCTGTATATAACATTCTTCTTTCAGACGAATACAATTAGAGTTATATTAATAAATATCCTGGCTCTTCCAAGCTTTATAATGCCAGTGAATGGCAGCCCAAAATTTGAAGCCCAAAAAAGTGCATCCATCCATTATAAAAGTAATCCACACGGCTCCGGGGGGTTAATAAAGGGCTTCTGAAGCAAATCGATGGGGTTTTGTAAGAAAAATATCCATATTTAACACGTTATAATGTAAAATATTACGGACCGCCGTCCGTATTCAACTTACGAAAAAGGTGTAACTGGTGCGACGATGACGTTGGACGTAGCGTAAGCGTTTTGAACTGCGAGAGGCGTTACACTTTCTGCGTAAGTTGAATACGGAAGGCGGTCCGCCAGAAGCTAGATATTTTACTTTATAAAGTTTTAAATATGGATATTTTTCTTACACAAACCCATCGATTCGCTTCAGAAGGCCTTTATTAACCCCCCGGAGCCGTATGGATTACTTTTATAATGGATGGATGCACTTTTTTGAGCTTCAAATTTTGGGCTGCCATTCACTGCCATTATAAAGCTTGGAAGAGCCAGGATATTTTTTAATATAACTCTAATTGTATTTGTCTGAAAGAAGAATGTCATATACACCTAGGATGACTTGAGGGTGAGTAAATCATGGGCTAATTTTCATTTTTAAGTGCAGCTGAAATCAAACTATTGAAATGCATGTAAATATTCTTAAAGTGGATAAGTGAAAAATAGATGCCAGATGCCACGTTTTTTTTTTTGGACATCCATTACCATGCCGTTCTTCAATGTTCTTTGGAGTACCACGTAAATAACATGCTACATTAATATGTTCTTCATTAATATCATTCAGTACCATAGTATGTATCAAAGTACCATGATACTGTTGTCATCTCTGTAGCATGGTATCAACACAATGGTACAGTTTTTGTACGGGGAATAACAAAATTCCAGTATTAAAGAAGTGTGGATACATTAATGTGTGTGTGTGTGTGTGTGTGTGTGTTTGTAGAGTGTAGCACGTCTTTCCTCCAGTACAGTGCATCTGGACAGGTGTTGAGGAACATGTCAGCTCTGGGAGAAATGCTGCACTGTCTGACTGGACGATGTCCTCATGAGTATCAACACTACGGCTGCTACTGTGGACAACAAGGGACAGGAAACCCAGTAGACCAACTGGACCGGTCAGAACACACAAAAACACACATATCTTCACCGGCAAAAATGCCGGAATCAGTTAGCATAAGCAGTTATCAAAAGCAGTTATTGGGCTCAGTAAGATTTTTAATTTTTTTGATTTATTTAAAAAAAGAAATGAATAAGTTTATAGAGCAAGGACACATTAAATTGATCAGTAACACTATTGACTACGAATTTTGCCTCAATAAACTCCAAACTTACTGCTTATTAATAGTTAGTAAGGTAGTTGTTAAGTTTAGGTATTGGGTAGGACTAAGGGATGTAGAATATGGTCATGCAGAATAAGGCATTAATATGTGCTTTATAAGTACTAATAAACAGCCAATATCCTAGTAATATGCATGATAATAAGCAACTAGTTAATAGTGAATTGGACACTAAAATATTGATCAAAGGTGACAATAAAAAGATTTTGATTTAAAATAAATGCTGTTCTTTCTTTCTTTCTAACTTTCTAGGCATAAAATAATTTGATCAGTTTCCTCAAAAAAATCAAGCATCACAATTGTGGTCATCATTGATAATAATAAATAAATAAATAAAAAATGTAGTAGAATGATTACTAAAGGGTCATGGGACACTGGAAATTCAGCTTTGTCATCATAGTAATAAATTAGTTTTAAGATATATTAAAATAGAAAATTGCAATAATATTTCACAATATTACTGTTTTCACTGTATTTTTGAAAAAATAAATGCAGCCTTGGTGAGCATAAAGAGACTTCTTTCAAAAACATTAAAAATGATTTGATCGATATATGTGTGTATATATATATATATATATATATATATATATATATATATATGTGCACACACACATATCGACTGGCAGTGTATGTAAAGACGCACACACAGACATGTGAACATTACTGTAATTGTGTGGTTATATTGAGTGCTGAAGCTCTGTTGTGTCCTGACTGTCCTTGACGTGTCTCTGTGTCAGGTGCTGTTTTCTGCAGCAGTGCTGTTTGGAGCAGCTTAGTGTGCTGGGCTGCAGAAAACACAGAAAACTCAACGCTCAAATCAGCTGCCACAAAGGAAAGCCTCGATGTACGACATTACACACATGAAAGCATGCAAAACACTCATACTTCACAAATACTATGATTAAGAACGTTTTTCACTGAGGTCGGTTTTGTGTTAATGATTGTGTTGTGTATGTGTGGCAGGCTCAGGTGTGAGTGTGTGCGACCGGCTGCAGTGCGTCTGCGATCGCTCGACTGCCGAGTGTATGGCGGCTTCACACTTCAACCACTCAATCACCTCCTCATGTTCTGGGCCCCGGCCACCGTGCTTCCGTAAGCCTGATTCTTCAACACAATCAGCCAGTCAGGACTCCAGTGAGGAGAGCAATGAAATGATCCCACCACGGCCTCAACTCAACACACAAAACCAATCAAACACACATGTTCAGCCACATACACCCACACTCAACAAGAACCCCACACACAGCAAACCACAACAGGGCATCAAAGAGGAGGAAGAGGAGGAGCCAGGAAAGGAAAAAGAAGAGGAGGAGGAAGAAAAAGAACAAGAAGAAGAGGAAGAGGAGGAATTGGAGCAGCAGCAGTAGGAGATGGTTCTATAATTTTTTAATTTTCAGGGAGGATAGAGGAATCAGTAAGAAAGGATGTAAGGGTTTAAGGAAAAGTTAAGCTCAGTCTTAACTCGCTCAGTATCCAGTGGCCACAGAAGATCATCCAAGATCTGCTGCTCCTCCTCCGCTTGTGTTTGATCTGCTGAAAGACTGTGTTTGTGTGGTGAATCGTAAATGCCAGCAGTTGTATTTTTACAGCGAGTTTCTCAGTATTTTTTTATCCAATTGTAACTGATGAGTGTTTAATTAAAAATAAACGCATTTATTGTTTATGTAAAATTTCTGAATCCATATAAAATATATATGTTGAGGTTACAGGAGACCGTTTACCTAAGGCTCTCCAAATTTCCGAGATGTGGCAGGCGATCTGGGTTTAACTCCAACTCGAGCAATTTGCAGATCCCATTGCCCTGTCTGCTCCAGTATTATTTTATATTATTATAGTTTTGATTAAGATATTACTAAACATATTTTAGTACTTCAAAAATTATTTCAGTTAGTTGCAAAGACAACATTTCTAATTTTTGTTTAGTTTCAATTAACAAAAATCTCTATAAAAATGTCAAAGCCAAAACAAACAAACAAAAAATGTCTAGGTGAATCTCATGAAAAATATCAAGAAATGTCTGGGTCATATTTCACAAAAAAAAGAAGGAAAAAAAAAAAAAAAAAAATGAAGACTATTTGTAAGAACATTAAAATATTATGCATGTTCCCCCAATTCTCAGTAGTCTACTGTAATGCAATGCAAAACATAATTATCAGTACTCAAATTTGAAATAAATTATATTTTTTTTTAAGTTAAAAGTGCATTTGTTAATAATGGTAGTTTTTGATCTGAATTTGAATTTGCACTGAATTCAATTTATACTGATTTAAATTTTTTTTTTTTTAGTGTGGCCTTACAGAATTCCTGTATTACACAGTAACATTTTTTGCTTAAAGGGTTAATTCACCCAAAAATGAAAATTCTGTCATTAATTACTCACCCTCATGTCGTTACAAACCTGTAAGACCTTTGTTCATCTTCGGGACACAAATTAAGTTATTTTTGATGCTATTTTTGATGATACTTTTTGTGCGGAAAAAACAAACAAAAATAACGACTTTATTCATCAATTTCTTCACGTCTGTGCCAGTCTCCTACGCAGTTTACATTGGCCAGCTCCTGCGTCAGCATCACACGCATGCGTCGTGGTGCTCACATGAACAGCGTTGGCCAATGGTGAGCCGGCATTCTGACGTAACTCGGAAGTGCTGCACTGTATTTACTATTGTCAACAGCGTAGGAGACTGACACAGACGTGAAGAAATTGTTGAATAAAATCGTTATTTTTGTTCGTTTTTTGCGCAAAGAGTATTCTCGTTGCTTCATAATATTAAGGTTGAACCACTGGAGTCACATGGACTATTTTAACATTTGATAAATTGTTAAATTTGTTTTTGCTACCTTTCTGGACCTTGAAAGTGTTCATTAAATTGCTGTCTATGGAGGGGTCAGAGCTCTCGGATTTCATCAAAAATATCTTCATTTGTGTTCCAAAGATGAACAAAGGTCTTACGGGTTTGGAACGACATGAGGGTGAGTCATTTTTGGGTGAACTAACCCTTAATGTCACAATCAAGTTCACCCAACTACAGAAAGACAACAGAAACAGTAAGTATTTAAATATAAAATCTTTATTAAGACTAAGATCTCGTACATGAAATCTCATTGCACATTAATGTGGCAGACACTGTCAGACAGCGAACCTGGATATGGCTAAATAACACCGAAGAGAGTTCATGGTAACTTTTATAATCATTTACTGTAGCAACACTGCAGTGGTTTTGTACCATTAAACATTTGAAATCTAGCATGATGCATGCAGACTTACCTATCATCAGACAGAAGTCTGCGAAACCCTTACAGTCCCATATCGACACATCACCATCAACCCCATATCTAACTCAACTTATTCTTTACTTCTCTCCCATACAAACAAAAAAAAGAGAGAAAAAAATTCAAACATTGTTGAGTTACAGATAAATCAAATAAAGATTCATTTCAAACAAACCATGTGATAAACACTAAAGTACCGTAAAGTTCCACCAAGGATGAAAATAAAACATATATTGTGAATTACACTAAAAATGATATTAGCAGTTACAGTAAGAATGATTTCCCTTTTCTGATGTAAAAAAAAAACTGAAAAAAAGACTCACTGTGTCCCTTTGACACACACGCACATCTCTAAAGGTGCATTACAGATGATGTGTCGGAGAAACATCAAATTCCTATTTCATATTACACCAAAAATACATTGCATTAATCTAGAAATTCTTTATGATTTCATATTTCTACAGAAATAATGTGCCTGATTTAAATCACAGCATTAAATAGGTTTTACACGTATTGTCGCAAAGCAACCTCTATTGAAATGCAGCAAGTTACTCAGAGAAATACACAACGGCCAAAGGTCAACTACTGACTATTTCCTGTCCACCAACACTTTGTCACTGAAATCCTTCCTTTAACACATCATACTTCCTTTAATTGACTAGACAGATCAGGATCAAGGCAGAAAAGCTGCCATCAACTCTTTGAAATCAAGAAATCGATCCAATCGAGCATTTAGAAGTAGCCATCTGGGAAGTTTGACCTTTAAATACTTCAAGACATTCTTTATTTTCTGTGCATACTAATCCCACAATGAAGTGCAAGTCTCTAGTCATAAACAGACAGACCATTGAAACGTTTCGCTGGCCAAAAAAGTGGCAACAGCATCGCATCGTCATTAAATCATCTATAATCAGCATAGAAATGCACCACACCTGCAGAATACACTCCTGTCTTCTCACTTGCCGTTCCGTCCACATAAATACTTTCCCAAAACCAAGACAAGCCAGTTGTATGACAACAAATCTCTTGAACCAATGAAAAGCACCTCAGAACCACCCAAACGGTTTCTACCAGCTAAACGTAACTGAAATTGATCACAGCTCTCACCACAGGAAGCTCAGATGATGTAAAACATTTCCAGCAAAGTATTTCAGCATCTAACAGTCACAGATAAATTGTCAGTATTCAGCATGACACATTTTTTCATCTTTTCAAGTTACCTGAAAAGCAAATAAGCATTTCAATGCCCATGTGGCTCGATATATAAAACATCTGTTTGATGAATGCAGATCACTAATATCCATCATTTTTCAGCTCCCAGTTTTTTAGAAGCTTTCTTATGTTTGAGTTCAAGAACACTGCGGTATTCCCGCCCTCAAAGAGAATCTGGTTACTGATTGGCTCACTATTTGAATGGCGGCCGTGTGTGGCCATTAAGGAAGGGTGTGGGCGGAGCTCTTTGGTGATGAAAAGCAAATGTTTTGGTTTTTCTATACAGTGAAGGCAAAATGGAGACCATAGTGATCACTAAGAACTCTAGATGAACAAAAGCCCTATTAACATCCACAACATTGAAGTTAAAGGCTAACTGTAAATTAATAAAGGCCTAAACTCACGGACGTTTGCAGTGAAATGTTGGCTACGCCATGCAAAGAGTACACAAATGACACTCTGCAACTATCAGCAATCTTTCATCTAAAAGTATATATATTTGTCAAAAATAAGCTACTATACCTGTGCGATACTGTACACTATAATCATTTATATAGGAGAGATTTGAGTGAGCAGAAATCAATTATATGTTCAAATCTCTCTGCTGATGATGGATTAATGTGCTAAAGAATTAGTTAATGAAAATAAAAGCAAACTAGCACTTAATGCTAGCACAGCAAGAGTGAGTCATTTTCTAAATGACTCCTATGAATCAATACATAAAGAAGCTGAAGAATCAAGTGTTCAAAAGACTCAGTTAGTTTGATTCTTGGAGCTGCCTTTTAGTGCAAGAATCAAACTGAAAAATCACACATAGGATTCTACAGAGCTGGTGTATGATTGGACAGCTGGTTGTAAAGCTCTGCGTGCTGATTGGTGCACAATGGAGGCGTGAAGTGCCTGTCCAGTTCGCACCCCTTCTCTCTGCTGGACGTGAATGTATGCAATGTTTATAGTGAAAGGTGTCTAATGAAGATGAGTGGCTCAGGTGAGTTAAAGGTCACAAGACCAAGCATGTGGCCTTTTAAAGTGTGATAAAGGTCAAAGTTGAGTCTGTGTGATATAGACAAGGTGAAAAGTCGTGGTTCAGTACACGCAGAGGTCAGGGAACTTCATTTCATAGACTGGCACAGACTGGTACTGGGTGTGGCCTGACGTCACGGTAACGGTGCCCGAGGGGCTCGGGGGAGGGCTGATTAGAGATGAACAGACAAAACGACCAATCAAATATCACACTGAAAAATATTCGATAAACATTATAACACCTACATTTTCCACCTGTGAAAACTTTCTCAAGTCAACTTACCGAATGGTGAGTTCAAATATCTGAGCCAGGCGATCGTGCAGCATGTTGGCCTGAAAACACAAAGAGGAAGTTCAAATACTGCGGTTCCTAATTACCACAACCCTATGAGTGCATTTATATGCACAATCTTATAGAAACAATTTGAGCAAACCCCCATATTTTTTGCATGTTGATTTCACTTGTACTGTATGCACGAAATGCCTTATTCAGTCCAGAGCTTGTTAATTTATGTATTTAGACTTACCTAGACTTATTATATACACACTGTCCAGCCAAAAAAAACTGGCTGTTTGGATTTAAATAGGCAAATGCTTAAGAGTCAATGATTGGATCATTATTACAGTGATTATTATGTGTCTAGCATGCTATATGTTTGGCAACAGTTCTTCTACTAACCGTAATTGATGGAGTGTGTAGCATTTAATTTCTTTCATTTCTCGCACTCTGTAACAAATCAGTCACTCGTGGGTCAAAATGACTCGAAGCCCTAAAATTATACTTTTTTTTTTGGGTCCAGAGAGCTTTTATCATTTCATTTTTATAATATTTTTTTCTATTTTTTAATGCAATTTTTTGGAGATTTTGTATAATTTTTTTTATTTCATTTACCTTTAAATTACTAGATTTTATCAATAAATAATATAATTTAAACACATTCTTTCAACTTAAATTCAAAATAACTCAACATTTCATGCATAATCCTGTTAATTTAGCTCAGAATATCTCACATTGGGAGTCTCTGTCGACCTCTTGTGGAAAAAAAATAATATAACATGATATTTCATGACTCTTGCCACTAGATGGCCTTATAGCTCTATATGGAGCAAATGAGCTGTTCTGCTGGGTCCTAAAGTCAGTTCTTGATTTTATCTCATCAGTATGCATTCAGATACACATGTAGACATTACATGTACATAATTTTTTGGTAATTTTTAGTCTTTAAGTTTTAGCCTTTTTAGTTTGAATTTTGAGCATTTTTAGGTTTTTCTATGTATACTGAAGCATTCCATTCATTCCTAAGGGGGTCAAATTGACCAGCGAGTGAAGGATTTGTTACTTTTTTAAAACACATAACCTCCTCAAATCCAGTAAATTTTTTTGTGCATTCGTGGTTCAAGTGTGACAAAAATACTAAGGTCTTGGACCACTACGTGAACACTCAATTTTTACATTTTTTTCAAAAATTAATTTTGGGTCAAAATGACACGAGGGACGAATGTAGGAACATTCCAAGATGACATCGTCAAGATTCATCAGGCTCATATTGTGAAAGAATGGTTGGGAGAGAGCAAGAAGATTCATTTTCACACAGACCTTAAATTCATTGAAAGTCTTTGGGATGTGCTAGAAGAGACTTTACAGAGTGCTGGACTCTTGCATTGCCAATACAAGATCTTGAACAAAAATGTATGCACCTCTTGATGGAAATAGCATCACATTTATTTCCATCAAGAGGTGCATAAAGATTTTGGTCAAGATCTATGTCTGCCTAAATATTGTTACTGTTTCAAACAATAAATAATTATCAGTTATCATATTAGCCAAAATGTCCATATTTGTGCATCCCTAGTTTTCTTTTATATGTAAACAGGGTGAAAGACAGATCGGCAGATCACACACAAGCTGTACCTTGGACTCGCAGTGGGCAGCAATCTCTTCAAACGGAGCTTTCTGGAACTTTTCCATCACCTGCCGTCTCCTCTCCCTTTCCTGTTCCTCCAGACCAGTGGTATCTGAGAGAGATGGAGCGAATTCAGACACTAACACACATAAATACACACGCCAACACTGAGAAGATACTGATTCACATGTACCGATGGCCTTCTTTAGGGTCTCAAACGTGATCTCCTCTGCAAGCTGAGACTACAGGATAAACACAAACATATGTTCTTTAGTCTAATTCCTAAAAACAACTAAAGAAAGTTTAAATTGTGTTCATTTATGTTTTTGCCCAGTATACCTGATCAGGTAAGCTGTTGGAAAGGATGTCAACTTGGAGAGAAATAGTGTCGACAAAGCTCTTCCTACGTGGCAGCCGGTCTTCATCTGTGGGTCAGAAATCAGTGATATAAATGGTTGAAGCTTTGAGCACTCAAACTTTTCTTATCATGCACGGATTCGGCCTGGATTTGTGCTAAACTAAACCCAGTATCCACATCTATGATATATGGGTTTAATTAGCCTCTTACTCATAAGGGGAGGTGAATTTCCCTCACTTTTTTCTCACTGCCTGCTCATGTTTAATGAATGTAATGTTCAGGCAAAGCAGCACGAAAGCATTATTAAACAGAAGAAAATGCAAATCACGCAAACAAAGGAGGAAATCACAGCAACAAGTTTCAAAAGAATAATTCATGAGTAAAAGTGAGTTTCAGGGCGAGAGTGTTAATGTCACAGCAGAAATAAACTATCTCCATAAACATCTCATTACAAAAAACTATATACACTCATATTCCATCAAAAAATTCCTTGCATGTTTCTTTTTTTATCCTCATTATAACGGCATTATATTAAGGATGAACACACCGATCAGGCATAACATTATGACCACTTCCTAATATTGTTGGTCCCCCTTTTGCTGCCAAAACAGCCCTGACCCATCGAGGCATGGACTCTAGTAGACCCCTGTAGGTGTTCTTTGGTATCTGGCACCAAGATGTTAGCAGCAGATCCTTTAAGTCCTGTAAGTTGTGAAGTGGGGCTTATATGGATCGGACTTGTTAGTTCAGCACATCCCACAGATGCTCAATTGGATTGAGATCTGGGGAATTTGGAGGCCAAGTCAACACCTCAAACCATTCCTGAACCATTTTTACTTTGTGGCAGGGCGCATTATCCTGCTGAAAGAGGCCACAGCCACCAGGGAATACCGTACAATGTATGTACATACAATGTTCCCAGCAGAACATTGCCCAAAGCATCACACTGCCTCCGCCGGCTTGCCTTCTTCCCATAATGCATCCTGGTGCCATGTGTTCCCCAGATAAGTGACGCACACGGCCATCCACGTGATGTTAAAGAAAAGGTAATTCATCAGACCAAGCCACCTTCTTCCATTGCTCCGTGATCCAGTTCTGATGCTCACGTGCCCACTGTTGACGCTTTTGGCGGTGGACAGGGGTTAGCATGGGCACCCTGACTGGTCTGCGGCTATGCAGCCCCATATGCAGCAAACTGTGATGCACTGTGTATTCTGACACCTTTCTATCAGAAGCAGCATAACTTCTTGAGCAATTTGAGCTACAGTAGCTCGTCTGTTTCATCAGACCACACAGGCCAGCCTTCGCTCCCCAACGTGCATCAATGAGCCTTGGCCGCCCATGACCCTGTCGCTGGTTCACCACTGTTCCTTCCTTGGACCACTTTTGATAGATACTGACCACTGCAGACCGGGTACACCCCACAAGAGCTGCAGTTTTGGAGATGCTCTGACCCAGTCGTCTAGCCATCACAATTTGGCCCTTGTCAAACTCGCTCAAATCCTTATGCTTGCCCATTTTTCCTGCTTATAACACATCAACTTTGAGGACAAAATGTTCACTTGCTGCCTAATATATCTCACCCACTAACAGGTGCCGTGATGATGAGATAATCAGTGTTATTCACTTCACCTGTCAGTGGTCATAATGTTATGCCTGATAGGTGTATATATATATATATATATATATATATATATAAATAATATGTATTAATTTAAATTAATAATAATTAATTCATTGTAATATTAATAATAAATATTAATTAGCACATACTTTTAGTCTGTTTTTCCACATAAATCAGCACTGAAAATGTAAAAAAAAAAAGGCATCTTTGACCAGGGGTAAAATAAACCCTCTACTCAAAGGGTTTCTCGAGTGCAGCAGGTCTACTGTGATTGGAAGAAAGTGAGGTCCAAAAAGGTCAATAAAATGTCAAATTCTGCTTCATCAGCACTCTCCCTGAGACCCAAGCTACTAAACTGTGAGCTCGAACTGGTGAGTGTCTCTCTTTAACCTACCAGTAACACAGTCCAGACGACAGCAGCGTACAAAACACCAAATCAGTTAAAACAGGACTAATTTATCACATGACACATCACACTTATATTTCATCCCATTGTTGGAGCTACTGGAAAATACCACCAGATTCAGGAGCTACTGGAAATCTGTTACAGATGCTACGGAGGGCAGGAGGTCTACATCTGCAGCTGTGGTAAACTTACGGTTGAGCTGGGGAGAAACTAACTACATATTCTTACTATTCACTTAACTTTCTATCCACACACTGACAGGTGACCTGACTAACTCAATGATGGTACCTCTGGATGCCTGTTTGCATCTGTGCAGAATCTTTCCTACCGTGTACAGGACTTTAGTGCAAACACACACAGACAGAGAAAAGGCAAAATTGGAAGAAGCGAGTGAATTCACATGTAATAAGGAAAGCTCTTCAGGAGTTAGTGTTAGCAGTGAAACTATTATTTTAAAGGTGCAGTATGTAAAAATGACAGCTAGTGGTTGAAATGGGTACTGCAGTCCAAATTCAAATATTGTTTGCCCCGCCCCCTCCTCTCAGACTCACGCGGGTTGCCAGTTTGAGGACAGGAACAGGAACGAGCGCAATTGACAATGGAAGGCAAGGAGACACACACTGTAAGTTGATGAGTTGATTTATCCGCTTTTTAATGTGCTCCCGTTCATAGAGATTTTTAGATGGATGCCGAGGCTTTTAGGTCAGGTAGAATCTGCAATCTCTGACCCAGTTTGTTTACTGGCATCCATGGCTACAATATGCTGTGTTTTCCGCCAACTGGCAACCTGTGTTGTCGAAATACTATTGGGTAAACTGGCGGCGTGCGTTATTGCACAGACCAAAACAAAAACAGACATTCCGACACGAAACGCACATAACTGGCTGTAGCATTGTTTTTCTGAGAAACGAGTATATGAACTCAGCATGTTTCCTAAATCTATGCAAACATATTATGGTATTTTTATGCTTTAGTACAGTCAAAAACTTACATACGGCACCTTTAAAGGTTTAATTGAGAGCATTGCTGTTGCAAGGGACTTGGTGATTGATTTTAGCACCAGGTTCCTGGCTGTAATACACTACACAACTTTAAAAATCTGAACAGATTTTAAAGCACTAGGCATACACTTGCTCACTTTGTAAATGGTTACAGAGAAAAACTGGGCATCATATACTAAACAACTGAGGATCACACACTACCAAAATTTCAGGTTGTTCCAAACACAACAAACTCATGCAGAAACGCGCCTTGTTTCTAGGTGAGGCGTAACAAGTGAAAACAATTGTTCTAAAATTGGCTCAAAATATCAAAATCTCCGACTAGACGGAATCATGTGCTGCTTCCGAAATTGCATACTGTATAGTAGGCACTACATTTGATTTGAAACTTACTTCGCAACTGTTAAAAAATACTTTCTATATAGTATGAATGTGGGTAGTATGAATGAAATTCGCACGTACTACATCCGCCATGTTGTCATTGTCATGTGACCTACAGCATCAGTTGAGTTGCTTCACCTCCATGGGCGTCGGAACCAATGTATGTGGGTGGGACAAGACCCACCCACTTTTTAAGACCAATGATATTGTACCCACTCACTTTTACCGTCTCTAATTCAGCGCATGTCTGTTCACCTACCCCTAACCGATAAACACTTTATTATTAAACACACGTTAGATGCTTTATTTCCACTTTTCGAATACTTTCTTCATTTTTATTGAAAATAAATGCCTTTCCGATCTGATATGTGATGGGAAAAGGGAGTAGAGCGAGTTCGGCAAAAGGCGGATTCGAACCTCAGGTCGATTTGCGTCAAATCTTTCTGCGATGTGCCTTACCCCTACACTATTGCCACCATAAATAATTTGGTGTCTTCCATAATTTTGTCTTGCCCAACCAGACGTTTAATAAACAAGACAGGTTATTCGCACTTAATGTAAATGGAATCTACTCCAGTAAAATTTTTACTTTTTTTTTTTGCTTCCGACGCCCATGTTCACCTCCATTCACAAATCATCTCCCATGGCCTCATGGGATAGTAAAGTGTCATGGAATGTGCAATTCACAATCTCGCCAGAAGTAGTGGGTCATCTGGGTACTTTTTGACATTTGATATTGATGTTTTATGAATACTACTATGGACATACTTCTCGGGCTCGCACACTGTTTTTCGCCTACTATATAGTATGGAAGTAGGCATATTTAGACACAGTGATAGTCTACAGCAAAAAAAATTCTCTGTGCCCATCATACACTACACAGTTTTCTGTGAAATCTATCAAATCCGACTGTTTAAAATCTGCAGACTGGCGCTGACTTTCAGCATCTAGTCAAAAAACTGCAAATCTGTTTTTCTGGCCAAAAGCCATGTAGTGTATTCCAGCTTTAAGTAAGGTTTAAGTAAGTGTTTCAAGACAGTATGAAATGGCATTCACAACCATTTTATTTTCATGATGATGTGACATTTCCGGTTGAAATGAAATATTCAATGTAAAAAAATACAGGGAAAAAGTTAATTTTATTCACTGTGATTTGATTAGACGGGGAAATGTTATATTAGTAGTTACTAATACATTAATCATTTATCAAATGCTTGATAAAATATTATGAAAACCAAAAAATGTTAATATAGGGTTAATTAGCATTTAAGTTTTCTTCTTAATAATAATTTCTAATATAATAACTGATGAACTTCATACAGATACTGAACTGAACTGAACCAACACTGAACTGACTTCAACTGAACACACAATTGTCTTACTTAGAGCTGCTTTACAGCTGAATTGATCATTAAATTCCTGTTCATCGCTTGAAACAATCTGTATTGTATAAAGCGCTATATAAATAAAGGTGACCTGCCTTAATATTTAATATTGGATATTAAATGAAATCAGATAACGTCTCTTTTGTACAGTACAGAATAGTATGTGTTTACCTGTAACCTGGGGTATGTACGGTATAGCCAGTCTCTCTACGTTATATCCAGGTAGAGTCAGAGCTTCTGCCATATCAGCCGTCTGAAAATACAGACCAGTGTCGTCCCGCTCCAAAGAGTCTGGGAACCTGATCCACACACACAAACATACAGATACACAGAAGGAAAGACGTCTGGAGTTATGCCAGTATTATTTATAATAACAACTAAAATCAATAACTTTAAAGACTAAAAGTGAATATAGGAATCACAACATTATAATGTACAAAATGAAATATGGATATTTATTTTCAGATCAGCTAAAGATTACATTTAACAGTGTTATTAAATTATTCGTATTTTTAAAGATGAACTTAGAGTGTTAGATGACGGCAAAGGTCATTTATATGTAAAAAAAGAGGAATTGAGCTTCATAATTAATTATCCAATATCAACTGACACATTTAAAAAAATCTCTCATATAAGCTGATTACAATGGAAACTTGTTTCCGCCATGGAATAAAAAATAAAGTTGTGACTTTTTATAATATAGACTCGCAATTCTGACTTTTTTCATCAGAATTGCGAGATATAAACGCAATTGCAAGAAAAAAGTCCAAATTGCAAGAAAAAAAAGTCTGAATTGCGAGTTTATATCTCGCAATTCTGACTTTTTTCCCCTCACGATTACAACTTTTTCTCTCACAATTCTGACTTTATTTCTCACTATTGCGAATTGTGAGAAAAAAAAAAGTCTTAATTATAAGATAAAGTCGTAATAGTGAGAAAAAAAGTCGCAATTAAAGTCGGAAATGAGCTTCCATAGATAACTGATATAGTTCTTAGGAAAAACACATTTACATAGAATTACTCACACACACTTCTCTCTAAAAACGTGCTCAGGCAGAAGGTACGGAGCATCCAGAGTTCTCATCTCGATCACCTGACAGGAAGAAAATGAGTCTCAGGACTTTGTATGTAGGGTGTGTGTGTGTCGTAAGTGTGTGCACATTTACCTTGCTGACGTGTTGGCAGAAAGGAGGATTTGCAATCATCTGACTGAGGAAGTTGAGGTATGCGGCGACCAACGCCATGATGCCACAGCGAATAAACATGGGCATATTCTCCTCATTGACCAGGGCCATGTCCTTCAGCCAATCAAAACACAAAGATTAGCATAACAAATATGAAATCTCAGATTAACTGCTTCTGGTAAAATCGCTTCAGATTGAAGCATCTGCTAAATGAATAAATGTAAACGTAGGTGAGAATACCTGTAGGGCGATGGACAGGCGTATGAGGTCAATCACCACCTCTTCATTGGCCAGTTCAATAGTGATTAGAGCCAGAGCTGTGAAGAGCAGTTCAAAGTTCTTCTGCACGTTATCTTCCTCCTTACAGCCCAGATAGATGTGTCTATATAACTGCTGCCCATGCTGGAGGGAGAAAAAGCAACAGTTTAAGGGCAGAGGTTCTACATGTGTGTGGTTGTGATGTCTGTGCGCATTTGTATCTTGTACCTTTTTCATGAAAACCACATCCTGTTTGGAGATTTTTTCTCTTTTGAACTTCAGAGCAGCTACATTAGGAATAATCCTGTGTGAACACACATACACACACACACACACACGTTGGTGCAACTACATTATGAGGACATTCCATAGACGTAATTGTTTTTATACTGTACAAACTGTACATTCTATCCCCCTACACTACCCCTACCCCTAAACCTACCCATCACAGAAAACATTCTGCATTTTTACATTTTAAATATAACATTGTTTAGTATGTTTTTTAAGCCATTTTTATTACGAGGACACAGGAAATGTCCTCATAAACCACGTTTATGTTGTAATACCAGTGTAATACCCATGTCATTATACAAATTTGTGTCCTCATAAATCACATAAACAAGCACACACACACACACATACACACACACACACACACACACACACTAATTAATTGGTTTAATAAGAGTCTATCACTCTCACTTAGACATTCTGGCACCAGTGTTGTTATTGTTAACAAACTAATAAAAATTGTTTTCGTTAATTGAAATAAAGCTGAAATAAAATAAAAAAATATTAGATGAAAAGCATATTTACATAGCAAAATTACTAAAACAAACTAAAATGAAAATGAAAACAAAAAAATATCTAAGATCATTCAAAATATTAATAAATCTTATAATAGTATAAAACAACTAACTGGCACTAAAGTTGTCAATCAAGTAAAACATTTTAATTGTTTTTAATTGTTAAACAGTTTTGAGTGTCATTGTTTGTCTGGAGCTGCTGTGCTAACGACTAACAACCAACTCTAGCTTGTATATACTCTTGTGTATTGTATGTTCATCTTTTGTTCTTCCTTGTCGTTCGTTCGTCATCTTCTCTTTCATTTTCGCAAAGCATTATTTTGCTTCACTTCAGCTATGATAGAGACATCCACTCTTGTATTGCATGTTCATTCATTTTGGGGGCGGAGCAATGAAAGGAGGGGTGTGTTTTTTGGGGTTGATTTCAAATATCAACAGTGTTTCTGTTCAGAAATCGCTTACTGCACCTTTAAATTGTTACGGCGTTAAATTATTTAATTGTTTAATTTAATTATTAAATTATTTTATTTAATTTTTAATTTAAATCACAGGCGTTAGCACATTAACTTTTGACAGCCCTAGTTTTCACACATTCACTTAAGGGTGTTAGTTGAGCATCCATACCGGATCCCTCGGAGTTTGGCTCTGTTGTCATGGCGATCGATAATGTTGTGCAGAATCTCCAAGACAAGTTGCCGGAGTTCGCTGTCTTCCATCAGAGAGATGGAGCACAACGGCTCCAGAAATGCTGCAGGCAGGCCAGCACAAATCGTTTTACACTTAAACCCAGACGTCACCTATACAAACAAAGAAACCATCAGACATGACCAGCACCACCATTATAATACTTATACACACTAGTAACTAGTAACACATTGTCAGACTTCTTGAAATGGCCAGCAGTGGGAGATGGAGAGCAAAAGCTGTTGACATCCAAAATATCAATCATACGTCTCAACCTGCGGCCCATTTCCTGCCTGTTGCCGGGCAACGGTGCCTGAAAAGTTGCCCTGTCTAAAATCATCCATAAACCAGACTAAAGACAAAATTGGACATTACAAAAAAAGCAGAAAAAGGACACAAAGCACCACAGGCAGCTGTAATCTGGTGTTATGATCCGTGCAGTCTGCTGTCTAGGAACTTTCAGAAACTCCCTTCAGGAGGGTGTGGAAGGTTTTTACTAACAAACTCAAAAACAGAATGTAAGTCTAATATCTTCATTCTGATGTGATGCATGGTACAAGCCTGACGGTGTGCTCACATTAGCGAAATTAAATTTTGGGGGCAAAACCAATCAGCTTTCTGTTAGTCAACGTGGCAAATTTGTGTGTTCAACTTAACCGGTTGCGAAATTTGCATGGGGAAATCTTTCATCCTCAAGGAAAATTCATAATAGCATGGATTCCTATTAAAATGACTGGATTTCACCACCAAAAATTTGCAGAGCAATGGTAAAGCAACCGCACTTTTAGTTTCCCTTCATCATTACTACCTTACACACATGTTGGGTTTCCATGTTTTATGGGGACTTTCCATAGACATAATGATTTTTATACTGTACAAACTGTATTCTATCCCCTAACCCTAAACACAGCCCTCACAGAAAACTTCCTGCATTTTTACATTTTCAAAACATCATTTAATATGATTTACAAGCTGTTTTACTCATGGGGACCAAAACATTTTCCCACAAGGTCACAGATTCCGGTATTATCCACTATCCTTGTGGGGACATTTTGCCCCCATAACGTAGGGTTTACTAGGACCACACACACACACACACACACACACACACACACACACACACACACAAAAGAATAGAGGTTTACCATAATGAGAGAATTTAACAGCATCATCTGGATTCTCTTAGTGCCCTGATGCCTGAGAAAGGAAGAGGAGAGAATTCATAATCTTCAATATGAATAGACTTTCTTTTTTCTATTTTTACATAAACAATGGCTGGATCCATTTTTGCATACTATACACCCTTTACAATATGCAAGACTGGGATTAGTCTGTCTCAAATCACAGTACACTGGAAAAAGGTATATCAATGGTGCCCGGATGTTGTGCTATATCCGGTGGAATGTTGAGCATTCATAAAAATATTACCCGCATACAAGAGTACTGGTTTGAAATAATTCTCTGACATGGTATCAAGATGAAATTTGGTGATGATGTAGTATTTTGAAAAACTACCACACTTGCCTATTTCATTTACTACCGCTCAAAATTTTGGGGTCGGTAAGATGTTTTTGAAAGAACGGTCTTATGCTCACCAAGCCTGCATCTATTCAATCAAAAATATTTTTCATATATTTTAAAAATGTAAAACAAAGCAGAAATTCAGGTGTCACATGATCCTTCAGAAATTCTAATAAGATGATTTGGTGCTCAAGTAACATTTCTTATTACTATCAATGTTGTGCTGCTTAATATTTTTGATACATATTTTAAGGATTCTTTAAATTGATAGAAAGTTCAAAAGAACAGCATTATTTTTTAAAATAAATTTAAGTCTTCACTGTCACATTTGATCAATTTAATACATCCTTTCTGAATAAAAGTTGTAATTTCTTTCAAAAAATTCTAAAGCTTTGAATTGTAGTGCAGGTAAACCTACATACTTCAGTAATGCCAGCACAATACATACTTTTAAAAAAGAAAAATAGAAAAAAATACAAATAAAGAGTAGGACTGATTGATTATGGCAAAATCATAATCACGATTATTTTGGTCAATATTGAAATCACGGTTATTCAACACGATTATTGGTGGGCGATATTATCAGAGTCTTATTTCATGATATGAGTCATATTCGATATTAGTAAAATTCACAATTATCGATAGGCTACTTCAGCATAAACTAATACTAGGTTAATTAATGTAGCTAGAAGACAGAAGACAAGTAAACAGTCAGCGATACAATAAGAACAAAAAAACTAATTACAAACTAACCGGACAAATAAATACAACAGAACAAAAATACAAATTAAATAAACAGTGATCTAAGTTTTTCAGGAAGATGTACTAACAGTGCTATTCAGATAAGTAATAGCCTA
Organism: Coreius guichenoti; assembly: GCA_039654105.1. Lineage (NCBI taxonomy): Eukaryota > Metazoa > Chordata > Actinopteri > Cypriniformes > Gobionidae > Coreius > Coreius guichenoti. Next base: position 10,893,347 of record CM077175.1, read on the forward strand.
CAACAGAAACTGAATAAAGTAATCAAATGTAAAATAACACTGCATAGTCTTTACTGTATACATATAGATTAATCCTTATTAAAGCTACAACAGTTATTCATTCAAGAACAGTGAATGATTTTATCTTTGTCTTTTGTTATTTGATTAACATTAATTACACAGACTGAAGCAGTGATATGGAGCTTCTGTCCCTTTAAGACCGAATGCACGGATCACGTGTTTTCTTTCTCAACTGTTTACATTAACTTAAGACATAAATGACTGTGTTTATGAGGAAAATTAACAAAATGGCATTTTGACATTTTTGTGTGTAGGCTATTTGACCGTTTAGGCGTGAATCCAAGCCCACAGTATACTTTGCTAATGCGCTTTACACTCCGTCTCGGAGTGCGCACGCACAGAAATCTGCCTTGGGAACAGTGACTCTTTCGCTGCTTTTTGACACAGTTTAATATCAGGCAGTAGACTTCATTTTACAACACTCACTTGTTTGGTTGATTTGGATGTTAAGTTTGGCTTAGGGAGGAACGAAAGTGATTATTTTTCCTCGATTATCTTGTTTTCATAATGTTGGAGGCCAAAATCGGAATCGAAAATCAAGAACAAAAAAAGGAATAGTACAAATAAAAACAACTAATCAAGGACACAAATTAAATAAACAGTGCTTGAAGTTTTTCAGATCTGTAACAGCAATACTTTATCCTGCCTGTTTACACTCACTGAAGACAAACTTTTGACATCCCTGATTGCAAGTCATTTGCATGTTGCAAATGTGCATGTGTCAGTTTAGCAATCAGCACAATTATCATGGATTTCTCCAAACACTACAACTGCCGTGCCGATAATGACAAATGTAGAGTCACACTGTCCTACCCGATCTTGACGGTGTCCAGTGTGTGGCATGGCGTGCCATAAACAGGCACTTTCCCCATAATGAACATCATCACTTCTGCTCTCTGATAATCAGGAAGATTTCCTCCAAAGAAACCTAGACACACACATGAATCCATTTTATTGAACTGATTCAGTGTTTGGACATCACGAAAGGTCAGATCTTAGTGAGCACATGAAGCGTGCTCACCGATTGTTTGGATGATGGCGTTCTGAACGATCCGCTCCTCGCTCTCTTTGGTGCGGGTGGAGGAAAGGCTGCTCGCGGAGTTCCTGCGGGAACCGTCGCCCAGCTCAAAATCCACACTCATACGCAGATGCTTCAGCAGGGTGTTAAACACCTCTAAGACCGTGGGACCTGAGAATACACACACAGCACAAAAGTAATTATGCAATTATGCATAATTCTCAAACTCAAAATGTCACAGATTCTGTCTGGGCCTACTTAAGCACAATATGATACAAAAAACAAAAAATCATCCCAGCATGTGACTCAGACTAGACACAGGAACTAAAAAGCACTCCTAGGGGGCGCTGCAGTTACTCACAGCAAACCCATAAAACCTTCAGCCAATCATCAAATACACATCCTTAATCAATAAACTATAAATACCACATGACGGAACCCTAAACAGTTCACTAGGTTACCATACATGCGCCCAATTTAGTGACTGCTTGAAGGTTTTGATTGGGTGACAACCGTGTTTGTTAACATACCCAACCACAGATTGGCTGGTGAAGAGATGGGACTGAGAAACGTGTAAGCATTGTTTGGGTTAGGAGCAATATGACCTGTGAGAGAAAACAGATTTCAGAAAGGAGAAACGGAATAAAAAAAAAAAAAAAAAAAGACAATGAGGAATGAACATCAGGAGAGATGACGAGATGAAAAGGGGAAACGTGAGCAGTAGTTTGACAATTTTGGCATCTGTTTGTAGTTGTAGTGACTAACACTAGGGCTGTAATCAACCAAAGAAAATCTTGGTCGACTGAAGTCCTGAAATTTTCAACTAAAAATGACGTTAAAAAATTACTCTGTGCAGCTCGAACATAGGAGCTCAGCTCAGCTTCGCGGCTGAGACACGAATAGACTATTAACTTAAAGCTTTTACTCTTAAACACAAAAGGCACGTCCACTTTAATAAAAAAGGAATATTTATTAAACAAGCCAGATCAAGAGCAGAAACGAAATAAAGTGCATAACTGAAAAATAAAGCATAGGCTCAAAACTAATACAAACAGTGGGCACAGCGCATTGCGCATTAGGCTCCAAATAAAAAATAAAATAAGTTATAAAATGATTATTACACTAAAACATTGAAATATGGCAATTCTGATATGTTCATATAGCCTACTCAAAACAGACGGGGCAACCTAACGCAGACAAGTTAGCTTACCGTTTTTAGGTGATATGACTGTTGCAAAATTCGACTTTTTTCCCATTTTCTATTTTAAAAAAATGCTGCCACACTGCCGATGTCTTTGTTGACATGGTAGAAGAGGACTGACTAGGAAAACGCTCTCACAATTAAATAAATAATATATAGCAAAGTAGCCTACTTCAATCTGTCTCTCTTCTCCAGTGGGTTGGGCTAATCCAAAAGAAGTGAAAACAAGGGGAGGTGTTCTGAAGATAGACTGTTACCTGTGAAACAGGGGTGCTCTGAAAACACCCCCATGTTGTAGTGCTTTCCACCTGATGAAATGAATGCGGCAAAACTGATGAAATGAACGTGGCAAAAAATCGACCAATCAGAATTTTGGTCGAGCCAGAACGTATCGACTAATAATCGACTGGGAGATTACAGCCCTAACTAACACATAAGCAAAAGAACAAACAGAATAACAAAATAATCATCTGAATAATGACAATAATTAGAATAAATCAACAACAGGTAGAGTTTAACATTCAAAAGTTTGGGGTTAGTAAGATTTTTTTTTAATGAATACTTGTATTTAGCAAAATTAAAGACATTTATAATACTAAAACAGATTTTCATTTCAAACAAAATGCTGTTCTTATGAAATTTCATTGAGAAAATTGCAGCAAATCAGCATATTAGAATGATTTCTAAAGGGTCATGTGACACTGAAGACTGGAGTAATGATGCTGAAAATTCAGCTCAGCATCACAGGAATAAATTACATTTAAAAATATAAAATGAAAAAAAAGTTTATTTATATCATAATATTTTACAATATTACTGTATTTTTGATCAAATAAAGATAGCCTTGGTGAGCAGAAGAGACTTCTTTTAAAAACATCAAATGTAAAAGTAGATTTATACATTTTGTGAATAAAACAAACTCGAAAAAAAACGATGTACTAAAACGGAAAAAATGTTCCTTTGCATTTTCCGCGTACAGACGACACCATTGTCAAAACGATCCCTGTTCACATAAATCCGCTGTAATATGCATGTCAGACCAGAAGTTAGTGATGTCACTTTGTAAAGAAACACTATGTGCCTAATGCCTATAGACTGAACACATAGGCGGAGGGTGAACCAACTCTAGGGTAAGAAAGCGTGCATAAAAACGCTCCCTTAAGCTGTCACTCATCTTCATTCATCGCAATCTCACAGAGTTCTACACGTTTATGTTACAAGGTAAATTATAACGATCTCAGCACTGGACAAAAACTCCGGCGTTTTGAGTGGTGAGGGGATTCTCTAACACGTCTGATTGGCCATTGTGTTCAAGAAATCATCAGATATGTTAGTGATTGGCTACATTGTTCAACGGTACAAAAATACGTTGTAAATAGAAAAGCCTATTTATATTAGTTTCGACGCTCGCAAGAGCACAATCACCAAATCTGTTCATGTGTATCAGTTTATGAAGAGAGAGTATTCGCGAGAGTGCAGAATTCAGAGTTCACTGAACAAAACTCCGGTATTTCAGCAATTACTAATCTTAACGCCTCTGATTGGCCATTGCATTCCTAAACTCAACAGAGTCGTGTGTGATTGGTTTTAGTGCGCAACGCTGTAAAATGCGTAAAAAGTATGATGCAACATGAGCAGATCTAAATGTAATGCCGCAATCGGCACTTTTCATTAAATTTCCATTTTCACTTTATTACTAGATGTTGTTTAAATGTGCAGGCTAAGCCTTCCCCAGCCTTACACACGCATGACATCACTGTTTTCACAAATTCACGTTTTTGTAGTTTGCACGGAGATAACAGTATCATTTTCAAAAACTTGCACTTTAAAAAACCTGTTTTCTAAAGTTAGCATTTTCAGGCCCCCAAAACGCCGTTGTCGTGTAAATGAACAGCCAAAATGGTTAAAAAGATTTACGTTTTTAGTTGAAAACTGTTGTGTAAGCGGTATGTGTGTCAGTACTCAGTCTTACCGATGGAGCCCTTGGCTGCTATGGCAACCGTCTCCAGCAGCACCTGGACGATACCTGCCCTCACACGTGGGGTGTTCTTACTGTGGGTGTCAAGGTGAGACAACACTTGCTGGATCACGTGGTGAGAATGTTGTGCCTGAAACACACACACTTCATAAAACATGCTGTAGAAGTGAATTTAATTTACTCTTCATTATCATTAAAAGCTCCAAATGTCACACAGGATTAACACAAAGAGATGAAGTGAGAATCTGTTCACTTTACCTGTATTGAGTACATGATTATCCTGAAACAGGAAACAGCAAAATCGTTCGGGTCCCACAGACGATGGTTGTCTAAATGCCTATAGGAAAACAATGCTGTGTTTTACACTATGGCCACTTATAAGACAGCATATTTACCTAAATAGTCATGCATAATTTTATTCACAATGACACATGATTTAGGATAATATGATAATACTTTCAGCTACCAATACTAGTGAAGTGTTGTCTCAGTTCTGTAAAAATTCACACATTTAAATCAGCAGAAGTGACCCTTAGCTAAGCTTTGCCTTAAAAATGCTACTATCCCTTTGCCATACACAAAGGATGCTTTCGCTCTTTCACAATGTAAGTCTATGGAGGATCTGTGTAATGTTTTTTATGCAACATTGGATAATTTCCATAAAAATATGTTAAAATGTTGTCTTTTATAATAGTGACACAAGGTACCCAGAGATAAAACAAGTGGTATTTTTTTTTGCCTCCTTTTCCAAAACTTTTAATGAATCTCCCAAAAGGAGACCAAAAATACAGCTTTTTTTTCCCTCTACTGCAATTAGATTAAACATTGTCACCCCTGAATTTAGACTCTGCCGTTTTTAACCATGCGGCTGTGCAATTGGACAATTTCATTGTAGAGCTTTTTATCTACTACTTTTCTCCAATATCCCAATTTATTCCAGCCCATTTAAGAATAATAGCCAAACAACTTTTACCACTTTTACCAAAAATCTCCAGTTCATTCTTATGGGCTGCTCTGTAAAGCTTGCCTGGGTTTAACCCCCTGAACCCGAAGAACGCGCCCGCACGTTTTGCTGGATTTTTCCTCATGACAGTGTAAACAATTTAAAATACTCCGTCATTTTTGGCCTCACAGACATGAACGATATGTCTTTACAAAGCGTAAAGTGTCTAATTTTTTTATGTACACTCAAAATAAAAACTAAATGTAGTGCTTTTCGCTAAATAAAGAAAACAAACAGGATGCGCGTTCTCCCGTCTGTCTCCCTGTGATGTCTACTCTGAAATGCGTCTGAAAATAAAAGAACTCAGAACTCAGAGAATACTTGTCACACAGACACGACAGCTATCTCTTTATAAAGCTTGGAATGTCTACTTTTAAATGAAGTCATTTATATAAAAAACAAATATTCTCTGTTTATGTAATCCGTATGAAAACAGCGAGAGGTACAGTTCCTCCAACGGCGCCTCATTATCTTTAATGTGACCACACACCCACGCGCAAAGCGATTCACATGCAAATCGTCCACGAGGAAGGAACGCGAACCTGTAAACGCCCCCCCATCACCTCAAAACAAAGAATCAGCTTCTTCATTCTTCTGATTTTCATCGAGTTTGGAAGACACGCTGTGAGTTTACCTTGGATTTACCTCAGAAGAAACAGAACGTGATTTATGAGAATTTTTAAGGTAAAATTTCTTCTCACTTATATTAGCGTTATTGCTACATAAACTTAACATTGTAGGCTACTAGTTGAACTATTGCCAGACTAAAATGTGTGAAATCAACGGAAACATGTTGAAATATGAAATAGGTAGGCAACCTTTCAGTGCTAAATAAAGATACACGTACGACATGGGGATATTTTATGCTCTATAATATTAAACACAGCATGATATGAAAGTAGGGTTGCCAGCTGTCCCGTATTAGCCTGGACGTCCCGTTTATTGGGCCTAAATGTCCCGTACATGACTGTCCCGTTTATTGACTGCTACGCTGATGTAACCACTGACTAAGGGGCCGTTCACATGTTGCGTCTTTTGCACGCTCAAGTTCGTTATTTTAAATGTAGCGACAAGCGCTCAAATAGAGAGACTAATTCGTTTTCGTTCATCTTGCACTGTCCCTGTTTGCACTTTTGCGCTGTATTTTTTTTTTACCACTGCTCTATGTGTTGTTTTCATGTGTAAATCCAAGTATACACTACCGTTCAAAAGTTTTAGATTTTCTAAAGTTTTCAAAAAAATTTCTTCTGCTTAACAAGGCTGCATTTATTTGATCCAAAATACAGCAAAAACAGTAGTATTGCGAAGTATTTTTATAATTTAAAATAATTGTTTTCTATTTGGATATATTTTTAAAATGCAATTTATTCCATTTTATTTACTTCAGTTTCACATGATCCTTCAGAAATCATTGTAATATGCTGATTTGCTGCTCAAGAAACATTTCTTATTATTATGAATTTTAAAAACATTTGTGTACAATTTATTTCAGGATTCTTTGATAAATACAACAGCATTTATCTGAAACAGAAATCTATTGTAACATTATACACTACCATTCTGAGTAAGAGTTTAGTTTTTTTGTTGCGGTTTTGTTTTTTGAAAGAAATTAATACTTTTATTCACAAAGACGCCTTATATTGATCAAAAAACACAGTAAAGACATTTATAATGTTACAAAATCTTTTTATTTCAGATAAATGTTATTCTTTTGAACTTTGTTATTCTTTTAAACCCAGAGGGAACTTTCCGTTCCCTCTGGGTTAAATCTTTGATTTATCAAAGAATCCTGAAAAAAATTACACAACTGTTTTCAACATTCATAATAATAAGAAATGTTTGTTGAGCAAATAATCATATTATAATGATTTCTGAAGGATCATGTGACACTGAAGACTGGAGTAATGATGCTGAAAATCCAGCTTTGACATCACAGGAATAAATTACACTTTACCATGTATTCACATAGAAAACATTTATTTTAAATTGTAAAAATATTTCACAATATTACTGTTTTTACTATTTTGGATCAAATAAATCCAGCCTTGGTGAGCAGAAGAGACTTATTTAAAAAAAAAAAAAAACATACATATCTAAAACTTTTGAACGGTACTGAAGGTCTAAAGTCTTCATGTAAAGAAAACGTATAGTCAGATTACTTCTTTTAAATTAAACGTGATTTTGTGAATAAACTACAAACAATACATTCAATCATTAAGTCTCCTCACATTCATTCTCTATAGATCCCTCTCTGTCACATTCCTCATTGATATTCAGGGGAGGAGTCGATGACGCCTCAGGTGTGAATCACAGCATTATTCATGATGGTCCACACCCTCCCCGCATACAGCCATTCTGACAAAAGTGTCTTACAAAAGTTAAATGACTATATTGTTTTGTATGAATGAGTGATCAAAATGGTTTTCACATTGTTTTGAAGAAAAAACTCTAGGTAACAACATCCAGTTCTGAAAAGCCTTGTGAACAAATGTTTACTGTGTGTTATATGGCCTGATTTCAGTGATTTAACATTTTAGTTTTTTCAAAAACCACGCATAAACATTATTTTCTCAAAACTACAAACTTTTATGTACATGTTGCTCACATATTACTGTAGCCCTGTTTGTGCTGAATACAGTGTAATCAGACTTTAGCAATTAATATGCTTTAAAGCAACTGAAAAAAACACAAATGTCAGAGCATGTCAAACTTCTTCGGGGCCACAAAATATCCTTAGGGTCCAGAGGGTTAATACTTGTGAGTAGAAGTTTTTGGGGGAAAAAAAAAAAAAAAAAAAAAAATTAAAGGGATAGTTCACCCAAAAATTTAAATTCTGTTATTATTTACTCACTATCATGTCATTCCAATCATGTATGATTTAATTTCATCTGTGGAACTCAAAAGATTTTTTTGTCCATACATTGGAAATCAATGGTCACCAAAACCGTTTTAAAAAATATCTTCTTATATACAGTCAACCAAAACGTATTCAGACATCTTCAACATTTTCTCACATTATCACAGTTTATTCGCTATACTTTAGAAAATGGTAATAAAATATGACAAGAACTAAAAGTTAAACTGTGTCAGAATAAATGAATCTTGATAATGTCAGATAACTTTGATAGAAAGGTATGTAATGGATTACCATCAACTAATCAGCCATCAGCTGTTAAATTTAAGTACACAATTAGATAATACCAATTTAGGTTAACCAATTACCAAGCAATGCTTACTTTTGTTCAGTCTGTGGTGTAAAAGGTCACATTAGCAATCAAAGAAAAAACACTTAAGCAAAACATGGTCAGGTCAAAGTGTCTGAATAATTTTGGTCATTTTACTGGTAGTCCACTGTATGAAGAATTTTTGGGTATAATATGTCACAGTTTACTTTATTTTGCTATCCTCACTTACATAAATGAACTATCCTGCACCCACTAGTAAAAAATTATATCTGGTGTCTGAATAATTTTTGGTTTGACTGTATTTTGCCGAAGAAAAAAGTCATACAGGTTTGGAACTCAAATTCCATCAGTAAGATAGCTTGAGTCTTTAAAGTCGCCATGAAATCAAAATTGACAATTCCTATTTTTTATGGAATATTGCCGTATTTATTATAATTGATTCATCTGTGCATATCTTAATTTTTTTTTAATTCATGTGCCCTCGTAATCTTTAAATCAAAATAACTTCCTCTCTCTCCTGCAGTGACATCTCTTCTTTTCTCTGATGACAGCTGCGTCCAAAATTGCATATTCTCTTGAGTAGGTACATATTTTGAACAAGTACTTTTACTCTGCAAGCACTAAAAAAGTGTGTTCTATATAGTACGAATGTGTTGTAGTATGAATGTAATCCAGACATACTACATTCGTCATGTTGTCATTATCATGTCACCTATATAGTAGGGAAGTATGTGATTTTGGATGCAGCCAATGAGTTTACTGGTGCTCACTCACATGAGATTACAGGATATAGCAAACCACAACGATCCGATCAATTACCGATGGACAAAATCAAGTCCTGCTCTACATATTTTCTTGCTCGAGAAGCCGTCTCACTAAAATATACACTGATAGTCGCACCTTATGCACCAAAAATTGATGCACATCTTGATAGAAATAAATGCTGTGATGTTATTTCCATCAAGAGGTGCATCAATTTTTGGTCCAGATCATGTATTGACAATGCAAGAGTCCAGCACTCTGTAAAGTCTCCTCCAGCACATACCAAAGACTTTCAATGAATTTAAGGTCTGGAATCAGAGGTGCCAATTCATGTATGAAAATGATCCTTCGTGCTCCCTCCCAACCATTCTTTCACAGTTTGAGCCTGATGAATCTTGACACTGTCATCCTTGAATATAGCCATGATGTGTCTTCCTACATGGTTGTTTAAGAAATGAAAAGCTACACACTCCATCAATTAAGGTGAGAAGAACTGTTGCCAAATATGTAACATGCTAGAAACATAAAAATCACTGCAATAATGATCCAGTCATAGACTCTAAAGCATTTGCCTATTTAAATCCAAACAGCGACTTTTTTGTGTATGATAGTGTATGATACAGTAAGGAAGAAAAGACTATCGCAACTTCTGTTTCATGCCGACTTTAAAGGCTCAAGTGCAAGGCCACAGACGACTACGTTTAATACAAGTGTTTGGAGTTGATTCTGGTACATCGAGCATGGCTGTTCCACTCAACAACAGCTGTGATGTGGAAAACTTCCTGCATTCCTGCGCCGCAAAACAAATCCTGTTTCCACACCTTTATCACTCCTCTTTTCCGCAGTCTGATCTAACTCTAAAACCTCTATGCCACCATCCTCTCCCTTCCTGCTGTCGCCATGGTAACGTCAATCTGATCTCACCCCCCATCCGATGAGAGCTATTTTTAGAACGCCTGAAATCCCCCTCCACCCAAAAAAAGCTCTCGCTGTCTGTCTCGGGCGAACACCAGCTTTACGTGTTATCAGAGGTACAGATATCTACCCTGGAGCTCAACATTCCCTCAAAACCTCACACAAGTTTAATAAATACAGAGCACACAGCGAAACAGTTTAATCAGGAGAGAGGCAGAGTGTTAGAGAAAGAGCAAGACGAGAGACGGAGAGATGTGATGGAGAAGGTGAGGGAGTGTGATAGAGAAAGAGACGTGCTTGAGAGCCCCTCTGCGCTTTGATATTCTCTTTTTACAGACATCTCACTCAGCGCTAATTGGCCAATGACTGAGATGAGCCAAAACGGTCTCATTAATGAGCCCTGAGAGTGTCTGCACATACACCATACACGCACACTGCATACGGCTGCATGTGTCTGAATTGTGTGCTAATAAGCTACAGATGGAGACCGGGTCGCAGCAGTCAAACCGAGAGCTGCTCATTTACACACAACGCCAAAGTCAAAGCAGCTCTTCTTCAGCTCTTATGCTCTTATGCTCACCCAAGCCCGAATTTATTTGATCAAAAATACAGTAAAACAGCAATATTGTTGTGAAATATTATTACAATTTAAAGGAACTGTTTTCTATTTTAATATATTCTAAAATGTAATTTATTCCTGTAATGGAAAAGCTGAATTTTCAGCATCATTACCCCAGTCTTCAGTGTCACATGATCCTTCAGAAATCATTCTAATAATCTGATTTGGTGCTCTATTATTATCAATTGTTTCTGGTGCTCAAATATTAATAATGTCTCTTATTATTAGCAATGTTGAAAAAAGTTTTTGCAGCTTAATTTTTTTGTGGAAACCATGATACATCCACCATTTATTTGAAATATAATTTTTTAGCATTATATCTTTAATGTCACTTTAAATCAATTTATTGTGTCCTTGCTGAATAAAAAATAATTATCTTTTTTCTTCTTTTTTTTTAAAGATTGTACTTACCCTAAACTTTTTAATGGTAGAGTATCAGTTTCCACAAAAAATATTAATAATAATAATAATAATAATAAACGTTTAAATGTTTCTTGAGCAGCAAATCAGCATATTAGAATGATTTCTGAAGGATCATGTAAATGCATAATTTCGCCATCAGAGGAATAAAATTACATTTGAAAAAATATTAAAATTTATCATTTTAATTGTAATACTATTTCACAATATTACTGTTTCACTGTATTTTTGATAAAATAAATGCAGCCTTAATTGGTGAGCATAAGAGACTTCTTTCAGAAACATAAAAAAATCTTAATTATTCCACACTTTTGTCTGGTAATGTATATAGAAATTCTAATAAACAAATTTTCAAATATAGACAGTTTAATTCACATTCAGTGCATTATAAAACCTTCTCTTGCATCAAGCTCTGCGTCATAATGAAATAGTCATCGTTACACCATTCCCTTGCTTATAAAATGACCTGGAAATGACTTCAATGCTCCTCTACACTTGCCTGGATGTGCGCTGCATGAAACAGGGGAACATTAGTGCTAATGGATGAAAAAAACAGCTCTAATACGATATATGAGACATTCAAGTAATAAGCCACAAGAGGATCAGCTACAGAGATCTTACTATAGTTAAGAGGCATTAAGCATGATACCAAACGAGTAATGAATTTGACTGATGTGCATTCACAAAGAGGCTGAAATTTCAGCTACAGGCTTCTTTTGATAAAGAGATCTATTCATTTATAATATATAGTTGTACTTCAATATTTAATACTGCTAAACTAATTCTAGCTGCATGAGAATAATCAATACTGCATTCATTGTGTACTGTCTACTTGTGTAATACAGATGGTTTTTGCTGCTTGTCCAATTTAATTAAAATGAGCAGACACCATTTTTGCACATTTTATCATGCATGCAATTTATAAAATGAAAGTTTGCTTAATTAATTTGCACTGAGATGAACAATTTTCACTGTCATAGGGGATGTACAGAAATCTAGATCCAGACTGACACAGACACACTGGAAAATGATGCGTGCCTTTTTAATCTAACATCATCCGTCCATGTAGCTTATTTAATTTAGTACTCTGATAAATTAAAATATGGTTATTTCCTTAATTATTTTTGTATGGCAGGGAAAAAAAAAAATCAATAGCAAATATTTGGCTATTTATAAATTGACAAAAATGTATTTAAATATGTAACATTATTATACAGTGATGCATAATAAAGTAATACCTGAATACAAAATCAAGCTTAATCCTTTTAACTTTATTACATCTTGAAATTAAGGTCAGCTAGAAAAATAAACTGTAGAGAGGAGCATTTTGCTAAATAGATGCACTATATTACATATTACTGTAATGTATGTTTGAATAAATCTGTCATGAAAACAAGCTGACACACCATTTAAATGTTTATATTTCAAAAAACAATGTAATTTTAAAGTTAGTATTATAACATTGTTATTATGAAAACTTCCTTGTGTATAATTTAAATGTTTGTATACAAATCAGTTTCATTTTAATCTTTAATATTATATGCATCAACTAATTATAGTAACGTATCAACTATAGTTTACAGCAATAGTAATTTTTGCCATGTACTGTACTTGATATGAATTGAGATCGAAACCAATTGATTCAAAGTTAGAATCCAATCACAAGCTTGTGAATCGAAATCAAATCAAAGTTTTTTTTTGCTTTATTTAATTTTATTTATAATTTTATTTAATTGTTTTTGTTTCATTTCATTACATTTTTTTGCATTAAAGCTGTTATTGAATAAATAATAACGCTATTGTTGATTACATCCCAACAGTCTCAATGAAATTATGAAATACTTAAAATGTCACACTGATTAACAGGATGTGAAATCAGGGAAAGCCAATATGAAGTATCAAGTGTAAGTATCAAGGCAATATCAAGTGTCGATATAACAGGAAAGTCACTAGGCTGCAGAGTCAGTGTGCAAACAGAGACACATATTTGCATCTGTAACCCATTTAAAACATAAATCAAGCTCAGAACAGCTGGATTCAGATCACAACCATTCCTTTAATACAAAACAGAGCCATCTGGGCGCTGCTTGCATTTTCTGCATGATGTTTGTGTTGAGACTGGAATGAATGAATCCCATCATGCCCACAGCGTGAGAGGAAGCAGACGAGCAGCTGACAGCAGCATCAGCGTCTGGACACCTGAGCTCACAGGCTAACGCCGCGCGCTTGTCTGAAAACATCTGCGTGTCTCCGTGCACCCTTTGCATACTATAGGGCTCGCTGAACTCATAAAACACCTGATCATTTTGAAAATGTTATCATTGTGTTGCATGCTTTCAATTTTCTCTTGCAATCCCTGCTCACGGTCATGCCTGAAAAGCGATTAATGGAAACTGACATGCTTGAAAAGCTGAAACGGCCACACATATTTTAGCCCGTGCGCTTGTGTGTGTGTGTGTTACAGGGATACAAGGAATATTACAGATTTAAAATGGTACAATACCAATATTTTGCGAATTAATGTGAAGCATAAAAGCTTACATTTACTGGGTGACTAATGCATCAATGCATGATTTTAGACTAAAAATTCAATACATTGATTATGGAATTTAATCTTCAGTTATCAGAAAACCTAGTGTGTTAGGGCATGTAAAAGTATTGTGGAGGAGATGACGTGATCCTATAGGTTTCCAAAGCACAAAAATAACCATAAAATTAAATTTACTGATGTACCGAAATTATTTTTTTACTGAAACACCAAAACCGAAATTAAAGTTCATTAAACTAAAACACTAAAACGAAAAAAAAAAAAAAGTTAATTTAATTTATTTAATACATTTATTTAATATGCAACACTCAAAGAGTTGTATATAAACATGTAAATTGCACATAAGGCAGTTTTTATATCAGCTTAAGACATAATTATGTTTCTACTCCAATTTGTCATTGAAATGTAGACATTTAAATGATGGCTGTAATAAAAACGTATTCAGGTTTCAACGTTTTCAAGCACTAAATCATGACAATAGTAAGTAAAACCATACTGAATATGTAATATTAATAATAAATGCTCAAAATGCTCCTCTCTAAAGTTTGTTTTTCTAGTTAACTAACAAGGTATGAACACTGAATGGCTTTCATGAGGTATGAAAATAACGTAACGATTTCATAACGTTACGTTATCTTTCCACGGTTGAAACACTGATTGAGTGTTTACATGAGACATGACACATTTCAGCAAGTTGTACTATTTATTTCGTGCTATAACTAGTAGTAATAACATTATCAATTCACGTGTCAAATTTTGGTGCATCACTAAAATCTAAACTAAATCAAAGCCTATTATAGTGAATCCCATGATATATTGGATTTCCATAGCAACAAAAAAGGAAGTTATAAAAATGATCTTTCAACTGCACTATCAATGTCAAAATAGCTCCTGGTCCAGATATATGCATTTAAAAAATTATGGCAAATGTTTGTATTAAGGTACCCTGATCACAATGTGATGTCACCATGGCAACAAGCCCAGTAATAAAACAACAGCCTCAACTTAAAGTCAAGGCTTGGCTTGGCTTGTTCATTTTACTGTAATGAGTGAATAGTGAGTGAATATATTGCCATAGAGACTATTCAAACAATATCACTGGATAATGGTACCTACACAGTACAGTATAGCCAAGGCAATGGTACTTACACCAGTACAGGGCGCACTGCATTGTTCATGTTGCCGTAAGCAGCGCGACCCAGCAACTCTCGAAAGCAACTCTCCGCCAATGAAGCCGGATTTTCCTCTCCAGCCCTGAAAAAAAGAGACATACATGTGTACTAAACTCTGTCATATACAGTGTGTGGTTTTACGCTCTGCCTTCTGATGTCAAATACACAAGTGTGTTAAATGATGCATTAAAGACCTGTGAGGAAAAAAACCCCAGCCACCTCTCTGTCACTTATATACACACACACACACACACACTCACACTTTGTCCCTTCAGCTCACCGACAGCCCATGAAAAGCAATTAGCAGAATCTGACGACCTTGAAAAGCTGAAATAACCACACAACTCTGCAGGCACACACACATTAGTTGTGTCTATGTGTTTTCTGGAGCCAATAATAGTCACATATCCAACCTAATCAGAGTGCTGTACATTAAAGCACTGCAACAGCAAAAAGTGGCTATGTTAAATACTAGCATACAGCTTACTTCACAGTATCTACTGTATATTTCCTGCTATTTTTTTTCCAATAATTTATAAAATAGTAAGCAAAAAAAGTTTTAAACTGTGTTGTGCTGCAAAATAAAATTATCATTATATTATTTTTCTTAAATAAAATACCTTTTCTTTATTTTGCAGTGAATATTACATTAGTAATAGGTATTATTATCATCATTATTATTATTTTATAGTCATACTGATATATGTCTCAAAATCTTAGGCCAAATTGTGCAGCCCTACAAACAAGCACAGTAAATCTCTTTTTTAAATTGCATTTTAAATCTTAATTTTATTAGAAAAATCACAATCAGATTTTCCCCAAAATCGTGTAGCCTTAACGATAACTATAGCTATAAAGTTTTAATAATCATTCTAATTATATGAGAATAGGCAAGTCCACACCACAGCTATAACGATATCAAAACAAAGGAACAATATCGTTGGAATCATTTTCAGAGTGATTTTTTCTAGTTTATGTACGATAAAAATACTGACAATCACTCACAATCCACCTGACTTGCATTTGAACCCATTTTTGTGTAGAAATGATAAATAAAGAGTCAGGAAAAGTTTTCATATCATGGTTAACATCAATAATACAATGTTGGACAAGTCCAGCAGATTGCACTGTGGGACAGAGCACCCTGACCAATATGCACTAGTCATATACTGTACATTTTAACTAATGTAGTAAGTCAGTATGAATGCAAAAGTAGTATGAATAGTACAGTAGATTATGCAATTTGTGAACATCCTCTTTATAATTGAATGCATCTAGAAAGTAATTGCAGTAAATAATGAATTGAATTAAACATTTCTAAGGCGGTTTTAATTTATTCTGAGAGATAAGCTTTCAGATGAGAAGAGAGTCCTCTGTGACATTAGCAGGTCAGGTGTCATTCCTGCCCAGTTTACACACGTCAATCAAACGCAGCCGTTTTGTGTTTGCAACCTTAATCACCGATCGATACACTAGATCGGATTTCAGCTCCTGATTATAGGGTAGAGGGGAACGATTGATGTTTCTGTACGCATAAACACAAACAGGCAATTAAACTTAAATATTCTGTGCACACAGGAGCCCTTATCTGAGGCACTCTCACGTTTTATTCTCACACAAACACACACACACATAGCTTTAAAGGAATCAGATATCCTTGATTGCCCTCTACATGTGGACCTCCAAAGCTCTCTTATCAAGAAAATCTCTCTTCCTCCCTGCCTCTCTGTGTTTGGTGGTGCTATTCAGTGGTACAGAACAAAAAACATTATTTATTATTATAAAATAATAAAAAAAATTAAATGATTTTGGCTGAAGATGCATCTTTTGTGTCAAGACTTGACCCATTAATACTAACATTTACTATTCTATGTATCTATTAAAAAAAAACCTTGCTACGTGTACTGTGCTAGACTAACTCGAACTAGTCACAGCATATTATTGCCTTGATTGCTTCTATTGCTCTCCTCATTTGTAAGTCGCTTTGGATAAAAGCGTCTGCTAAATGATTAAACGTAATTTAAATGATTTGTGTGTGTGTGTGTGTGTGTGTGTGGTTCAAGGTTTTTCCAACATGGCCACAAGGATGGAAATAACAGAATTCTTTGACATTGTGGGGGCATTTTTTGGACCCCATGAGGAAAACAGCTCTTAAATCATAATAAATTATGTTTTTTTGAAAATATAAAAATGCAGAACGTTTTCTGTGAGGGTTGTGTTTAGGGGTAGGGTTAGGGGATAGAATATGCAGTTTGTACAGTATAAAAATCATTAGGTCTATGAAAAGTCCTCATAAAACATGGAAACTCAACGTGTGTGTGTGTGTGTGTGTGTGTGTGTACCTACCTCTCGGAGTCCTCATTATCTTGCATGTTGAACAGCATGGAGGGGATGAGTTTATCCATGTGTTGAGGTTCCCAGATGATTGCCTGGAGTTCATCATTCACAGTCTTTCTGACGACACCCTGGAGACCCTTAATGCCTGCTACACGGATCCTACAGCAGGAACACGTTAAACACACTAAATAAACGCACACTAAATAACGCACTCATTAGATCAGGACTGCCAAAGTCAACTTATAATGGTCCCAAAAGTTTGATTGCATTTGTTAACACAACATCAAAGCAATTGGTCCTGGAGTGGCCTAGCCAGTCTCCAGACCTGAACCCAATAGAAAATCTTTGGAGGGAGCTGAAAGTCCGTATTGCCCAGCGACAGCCCCGAAACCTGAAGGATCTGGAGAAGGTCTGTATGGAGGAGTGGGCCAAAATCCCTGCTGCAGTGTGTGCAAACCTGGTCAAGAACTACAGGAAACGTATGATCTCTGTAATTGCAAACAAAGGTTTCTGTACCAAATATTAAGTTCTGCTTTTCTGATGTATCAAATACTTATGTCATGCAATAAAATGCAAATTAATTACTTAAAAATCATACAATGTGATTTTCTGGATTTTTGTTTTGGATTCCATCACTCACAGTTGAAGTGTACCTATGATAAAAATTACAGACTTCTACATGCTTTGTAAGTGGGCAAACCTGCAAAATCGGCAGTGTATCAAATACTTGTTCTCCCCACTGTATGTATGTATGTATGTATGTATGTATGTGTATATATATATATATATATATATATATATATATATATATACACACACTCACCTAAAGGATTATTAGGAACACCTGTTCAATTTCTCATTAATGCAATTATCTAATCAACCAATCACATGGCAGTTGCTTCAATGCATTTAGGGGTGTGGTCCTGGTCAAGACAATCTCCTGAACTCCAAACTGAATGTCAGAATGGGAAAGAAAGGTGATTTAAGCAATTTTGAGCGTGGCATGGTTGTTGGTGCCAGACGGGCCGGTCTGAGTATTTCACAATCTGCTCAGTTACTGGGATTTTCACGCACAGCCATTTCTAGAGTTTACAAAGAATGGTGTGAAAAGGGAAAAACATCCAGTATGCGGCAGTCCTGTGGGCAAAAATGCCTTGTTGATGCTAGAGGTCAGAGGAGAATGGGCCGACTGATTCAAGCTGATAGAAGAGCAACTTTGACTGAAATAACCACTCGTTACAACCGAGGTATGCAGCAAAGCATTTGTGAAGCCACAACACGCACAACCTTGAGGCGGATGGGCTACAACAGCAGAAGACCCCACCGGGTACCACTCATCTCCACTACAAATAGGAAAAAGAGGCTACAATTTGCACGAGCTCACCAAAATTGGACAGTTGAAGACTGGAAAAATGTTGCCTGGTCTGATGAGTCTCCATTTCTGTTGAGACATTCAGATGGTAGAGTCAGAATTTGGCGTAAACAGAATGAGAACATGGATCCATCATGCCTTGTTACCACTGTGCAGGCTGGTGGTGGTGGTGTAATGGTGTGGGGGATGTTTTCTTGGCACACTTTAGGCCCCTTAGTGCCAATTGGGCATCGTTTAAATGCCACGGCCTACCTGAGCATTGTTTCTGACCATGTCCATCCCTTTATGACCACCATGTACCCATCCTCTGATGGCTACTTCCAGCAGGATAATGCACCATGTCACAAAGCTCAAATCATTTCAAATTGGTTTCTTGAACATGACAATGAGTTCACTGTACTAAAATGGCCCCCACAGTCACCAGATCTCAACCCAATAGAGCATCTTTGGGATGTGGTGGAACGGGAGCTTCGTGCCCTGGATGTGCATCCCACAAATCTCCATCAACTGCAAGATGCTATCCTATCAATATGGGCCAACATTTCTAAAGAATGCTTTCAGCACCTTGTTGAATCAATGCCACGTAGAATTAAGGCAGTTCTGAAGGTGAAAGGGGGTCAAACACAGTATTAGTATGGTGTTCCTAATAATCCTTTAGGTGAGTGTATATACACATATACACATATACATACATACACACACACACACACACACACACACATACATACATACATACATACATACACACACATTCGCATTGTTCAAAAGTTTGTGGTTGGAAAGATTGTTAAATATTTATGAAAGAGATTCTGCTCACCAAGACTGTACTTATTTGATAAATAATACAGTAAAAATAGTAATATTGGGAAATATTATTAGAATTTAAAAGAACTGTTTTCTCTTTGAATATATTTGAAAATGTCATTTATTCCTGTGATGGCAAAGCTGAATTTTCAGCATCATTACTCCAGTCTTCAGTGTCACATGATCCTTCAAAAATCATTATAATATGCTGATTTGGTGCTAGAAAACATTTCTCATTATAAATTTTGAAAACAGTTGTGCTGCTTAATATTTAGTGGAAAACGCAATACATTTATTATATTATATTATATTTAGTGCTGTGCAATCGATTAATCGCATCCAAAGTAAAAGTTTGTGTTTACATAATAATGTGTGTGTACTGTGTATAATTATTATGTATATATAAATAAATACACACACATGCATGTATATATTTAAGAAAAATATGTTACTTTTATATATAAATTATATAAATATATATACAGTATATACATGCAAATATTTCTTAAATATATACATGAATGAGTGTGTATTTATATATACATAATAATTATATACAGTACACACACATATATTATGTAAACACAAACTTTTATTTTGGATGCGATTAATCGATTGTCCAGCACTAATTATATTATATTATTACAGTTTTTTATTTTATTTTTATTTAAATTATTTTCATTTATTGACAGCCCAACATAAAACAACCACAGACAGACACATGACAGCACACACCTGCTGCGTGTTTCGGGGTCCTCGTGTGTGGAATGACACATGGCACTGAACTGTGAGACGAAAAAGTCGTATCTGCGATGGTAAGAGGGCGTATCCTCCTCAATGTTCGCGAACTTCACAAACTACAAGGAATCAGACACATACTCAGAATGATTATGTCTGAAAAACACAAAACCACGCCCAATCTTTTTCTCTCTCACAAAATAACAGAATCAAAAACACTCCCACACAAAGGTGTGACGGTGATATTCCCTTTCCATGATGTGCAGAGGAAGTTACTGCTATCAGCCAGACAAGTGTGACATCTCGTTAGACGAGCAAGAGTGTGTGTGTTCATGTGCATATGTGTGAATCATTGTCTGTTTGAAATAAACAGGGGGTTCATATTTGACATTTGTAGGCCTGGTTTCACAGACAGGGCTTAGGTTAAACCAGGATTAGGCCTTAGTTAAATTAGGGCATTTAAGTAGCTTTTATAAACGTTCCTTAGAAAAAAAAACATAACTGGTGTGCATCTTGAGACAAAACAATGGCACTGACATATTTTAAGATATGTCAGTGCAAGTTGCTTTCAGGTAAGACAGCTCACACATGCATTTTAGTCTGGGACTAGGCTTAAGCCTTGTCTGTGAAACTTGTCAGTAGCATTTTATTTCACTAAAACAGTTTTACATGAACATTTTCCACCCATTCCTTGACCCTCAGTATTAAACATGCATTAAACAACCTCTGTTTCGACTGGCTTCCGTTTTTTGAAAGTTCCTATATAAATGATGTGAGCAGTCATATGCAGTCAATACTGTGACGTTTTCTGAATGACCTGCTTTTGCTATGACATTAAATAATATCTGAGAAATGTAGTTTCGGGCTTCAATACATGATGCAATGTTCAAAACGCACAAACAATTCAATGCAGTAGAATCTTTGCAATGAAATGCTTCAGATACTCTGTGAGCAGATATGAAAAACTCCGATGAGGAATAATACAGCAGAGTAAGCAGAGAGAGAGAGAGAGAGAGAGAGAGAGAGAGAAAGAGAGAGAGAGAGAGAGAGAGAGAGACTGAAAGAGAGAATAAAAGGAAAAAAGCACCATAACAAATGGCAGAATAACAGTCAAAGCCATTTCTCATCTTCCACCTGAATCGGTCACGTCTCCTTCTGAGATTTGAAACTGCATCCCTCAGTTTTGTTTAGTCACACACATAAACTTACTGAGTTGGTGCCCAGCACTTGTAAATCTGGTTCTCTGGATTCCAGCAGTTTGGCTACCATGTGCAAGAAGCTCTCCACAAATGGCTTGATACTCTGGGAATGACACGCCATCAACAACTGATCCAATGCCTCCATCGCTATAACCACGTACCTGTGGACACACACAGAAGAAACAGGGTCCAAAATTAACACCTGCCAAGCTCCAAATAGAAGTAAAAATTAAAAGTGTAAGAAAACAAAAATAGTATAAATTATAAAATTGTAAGAAATAAAATAGTCTGAACATCTCTGATGTGATATTCAAAGCATTCCAAAAGGGGGCATTTTTGGGTTCCCCAAAGAACCTTTCAATGAACAGTTCTTAAAAGAAACATTGTTCTTAATGTGAAGAACATTTTAATGTTTAATTTAGCTAAAGAACCCTTTTTCCACTATTAACAACCTTTTTTGCAGTGAAAAAGTTTCCATGGATGTTAAAAGGGGCTTTCGCACCGGAGGAACCTTTTCATACTGTAGTTCCTAGAACTAATGGCGGAAGTACCCGCTTTTTGGTGTGTTCGCACCATAGGAACTGGGAATGATTTTAGTTTTAGGATACCTTTTGGGGGAACTAAATTAGCTCCTACTTCAGAGTAGGGTCAAACCCAGCACAATAGAAACTACCACTGACGTAAATGTATGCTGACTGGCCAAACGCACGCCAAACACCAGCACCCGCCATTTAAAAAAAAAAAGCTGTGTACACAAAGATTATAGCCTATATATTTACTCCACAAACAAACTCTACGAACATGGAAAACAGTGATAGATGGACCTCTCAATCTTTCCGCTAAGGAGAAAATCCAACGTGATTTTGAGGGGACCAAGCGAAACATGATTATGTACTTCTGCTCAGCTAGCGACACTGGACATCAACCACACGGAAAAACACTAATACTGACGCCGTCAAAATAAAAATCACAACAACAAGCGCGGCTTACGTCACTTCAGAGTTCCTACTGGCGGTGCGAATGCAACCAGGAAATGGCCCTAGGGGAACATTTAGTTCTCGGGGAACCACCCTGGAGGTTAGTTCCTAAAACTACCCAGTGCGAAAGTCTTGATGGAACCAATAGGAAGACCTTTTTCATAGTTCCTATAACTATTGGTGGAAGTACCCCCTTTTTGGGGGATGTACCCACTTTCAGCTTGGCTTTGCGCTCCTGCACCCAGGCCGCACAAAACAGAGCTGAATGGAGGGTTGATCTATACAGAGGAAAGGCTCAAGACCACGCCAACAACCTCCAGCGGCTAAAAGAACGTTGCCTGGAATCCAACCAACAAACATGACCTATGCTAGCCAATTTATGTCTTTAGCCTATTGTCACCTGCATTTTCGCTTGCGACAGAAGCATGCCAAACATAAAAGAGGAATGTTTTCATAGTTCCTATAACTACTGGTGGAAGTAGCCACTTTTTGGCGTTTTTGCACCGCAGGAACTGGGAACATTTTTAGTTATAGGAAAGCCTTTTGGAGGACAAAATTAGTCACTTCAGAGTTCCTACTGGCGGAGCGAATGCAACCAGGAAAATGACCCTAGGAACATTTAGTTCTCGGAGGACCTCCCTGATGGTTAGCTCCTATAACTGAGTTCCTGTAATAAGGAGCGAAAGCCCCTATAGATGCCAATAAAGAACTTCTAGAGTGTATTAATGAAAACATTTGTCGCAATTGAGAAAATTTGACCTCTGTGGACAAATTACCATTATAAGTTAATCTAGCATCCCTAATTTTTTTTATTCAGAACAACTGAATATTTGTCGAATTAAGATACCAAAAAGAAAATGTGAGGAATAAAATCCCAATATGTCTACATTTTTGGTGACAGGTGCAATCTTACTAAGAGGTGGAGATTAGCTTGCATATGATGTAAGCGACACAATAACATGCAATAACTGTAATATCAGTTGTCATATTTTTATTGCATAAAACATTATGCAATAAAATGACAGTTTTATGGCCAGTAAGAAGTATTCATGGTAGATGAACTTCTTAACTTCACTCATCATTAGCAGGTGTGTGAAAGTTCATTTTGCACTGGCAATAAAGCGGTGTGGGAAGTAACTGTGTGTGTGTGTATATTTGCGCGTGTCTCACCCATAGCGATGTCGTACCACATCTCTGCTAAGACGTTCAGCCAGGTACGCTCCGATGCGGTCTAGCTTCTCTGGTGCCGACACCGCATAAAACGTCAACTTCTCCATATCAGATTTCACCAGTCCATCCTGAGGAACAAAAATGGAAAAAACGATGAATATTTGTATTTAAAAAAAAGTCAAAAAACTTATTTTTTTGTGATAAACCTTGGACTCTTGAAGTGTCTGCACTGTAGATGCATTATTGTGCTGTATCCATTTATTGTTTTTCTTCCTTTTGCAAGTCTGAAGGAAATCTCCTACTGTTGTTGATAACGGCTCAGATTATTCTAAAATTCTGAGAAGGTTTTTAAATAATATCTGGACTACTCTGGGGTGCAGGTTTCACCAAGTCAAATTTAAGACTTTTTAAGACCATTATGAATGAAATTTAAGACCTATATCACGCAATTAAAAAACGTACAAAGGAAATGCAGAATCACAAAATTACTCAAAGCAAATTAATTTATTTAAATTGAACAAAGTATCAGTAAACTTGCACTCCCCCATAGATCAATCCCACCAGGATTTCACTATATATATATATATTTGGGTGATTTTTTTTAGATTGAAATGACTTTGGTGGTAAAATTTTGTGGTGGTCATTTCCAGAAATTTTATTTTTCAATAATTAGGATGCCACATTTACCATATTATTATGTTAGATGCACAACAGTCACACATGACAATAAAACAAACAAAATGCATAAATCTCTTTTGGTATCTTACAAAAAAAAAAGAGGCTTGTCCAGTGGTGTGCTATCTAGTTTTAATAACATGATTGCTTAGGGTGGGAAATATGACCAAAATCTTACAAGTAAACCACAGCAATAAGAAATTGCTTAATATAAGTAAAAAGTTCTCAAGTAATTAAATAATCAAGTAAACGGTCAGTAATAAAATAAGAACTTATAAACAAATGACAATAGGACAAATAAATACAACAAAGATACAGATACAAACAGTGCTTTAAGTTTAAGTACTGTTTTTCCCCCGTTGTTGTTTTTTGTTTAACATTAACGACACAGACAGGAGGGGGTATAGGCTATATTAGGTTGCTTTCACTTTAAGACCTACAGTAATGCGCAGATCCAATACTGACACACGTCCCAAACTTTTTTAAACACAACATAACCGCCAATATGGACATAGGCATAATAATGTGTGTGTTTGATCATTCAAGGGCAATAAGCCTAGAAATAGACACATTCATATACTCACACGAGAGCTGACAGGCGGCAAACGCGTGCACAGAATCCGCAGCCAGTCTGACATCGGTCCGCGTGTCAGAACCGAACTGAGTTCGTGGTTTACAGCGCTTTTATTAACTCTTTTTTTAGTGCGCAATCGCTTAATTTTCGCTTACCAAAGACACATAAAGCGGATTTTATTCTTCAGCTAACAGTTCTCCAGTTCTTCCAGTTCCGTGTCTGACGCGGAACTGGAAGAACTGGAGAACTGTTAGCTGAAGAATAAAATCCGTTTTATGTGTCTTTGGTACAATCCATAAGAGACTCGCGTCAATAACACGAAAGCTGATTGGCTGCAATATAAAATGCATGTTGGTCTCATTTTTAGTTGTAATACAGCGAATTGGACTAGCGAAAGAAAGAACTACAACACCCCGGAATAAAACACACACACACACACACACACACACACACACAAAAGCGCTGCAGGAGCATTTCAATGAGCAATAGAGGTAGCGTTACATGGACGTAGGAAAATTAATACCTGTTTAAAATTATTTAAGACCTAGAACTCAATACTTTAGCGAATTTAAGACTTTTTAAGGCCTAAAATTTTGATTTTTAAATTTAATTCGTTTTTAGACTTTTTAAGACTCCGCGGGAACACTGACCATAGTACGATGCATCATTGTAGAAACTAACTAGCTAGTCATGCTTGTTTCCCGAACAGGGACACATCTCCGTTGTTTGAACCACATTGATTCATGACGCCACGCGCATGTGGTGGAGTAATAACTTCTGCTAATTAATCGATTCGAGATCTCTGAGATGCTGCTCTAACAACCACGTCACCTGATGACTACTTCACTGTTTTTTGTTCCCTGTCATTTTTTTTTTGTTTGTTTTTTTTTTTTAGTTGGATTCATTACGGGATCCCTCTTACGTCATACTCCACATTTATGCACATGGGCACTCTTAAAAAAAAAAGTGCTAATTGTTGACACGCTAAAATATATAGCTTGAACTGTATATATTTAAATGGAATGAACACGTAACGATAAGTTTGCGATGCTGTTTGCAAATGTTAATACAAATATTGCTTGAAAGTATTCAAAATTTTGAGTTTTAAAGACTGAGTAGAATATTTTTCTGCTGTACATTTTGGAAAAAGTGTTTACTGTTACTGTGTTTACTGTCTAATAGAAGGCGTCATAAGTAGAAACTCACTTTTACCTAGAATCCCTTTAGAGAAATAAACTCCTGAAGCTCTCAAAGTGCTAATTAACTTAACACGATTTTAACATACATTACATAACATGACTGTGGGGAATCTGTCTATGTGTGTGTGTCAGTGGAAACAGTCACACCCTCTCATGAGAATATTACTCACACTTAGCCTTCAGAGAAAACAATTGTGTGGGTGTGTGTGTGTCTCATTCTAATCAACAGAGCTGAATGTTAATGTGATGAATATGGAGTAACAGCAAGGTTAAAAACCTTCCCGGTGTGTGTAATGGTGTATATCAAAGTGTTGAGAAGGTCAAAGGTCAAAATTAAAGCATTAATAATACATATTCATAATAACAGTGCCAAGACATTTCTCTCCAACAATATGAATAACAAGCAACAGCTGCCAGTCAACTGCGCTTGAAATTTAGATTGACAGTCCAAGCAGCTTCTTTCTTATTATGCCGTGGCATTTACTTTAGCGGGTCTCTGAGGACAGGAAGAGCCAATGAGAATATATTTTGATCACAGCACTTGAACTTGAATGAGTCTAAAGCGCAGAGCATGAACTCTGATATAATTATGGTATTTAAAGCTTTTATTTAAAGCCTCTGTCAAAAACAGAGGTAAATGAGCAGGACTTATTGACTGCTGAATTCTACTGTGTCTCCTCTGTGGTGTTTTTAATATGCATTAAGGCAAATTCATCAGTCAACACCACTGCGGAGTATTTTCTCCTTAAAACTGCAGTTTACCAAAGACAGTCTCAAAAATGCAGTTTGAAACCACCCGTTTCCTACTGTCACAAGCATGTAACCAATCCCGCCAATGTGCGGGGCGGGGCTTTTCTCTACTTTCTAAGTTCAAAGCGTTTCTAAGGATACTGATTTTTAGAAGGTGTCTGGCTCTGAAATGGCGAACGGGAACATGGTTTGTGTAACATTAGAAACACATTATTAGCTGTTTGATAACGTACTCAAGACAAAGGCTAATATGTCAATTACCGTTATGTGTCCGACGTTGTAGAGAGCGATACATAAAACGCATTACCATTCTGATACATTGACTTGTAGCTGAGCCTGTATAATTCACTCTTCCACTTCTTCTTCTGAATCAGTTTCTGGTACAAACATATATGGCTGAATTAAACCAGTATTTCATTTGCCATTGTGCAGCGTTTACTACAGTTGACTTAGTGGATCAGGTAGTCCGAAGTGGTGTGATTGAGTGGAGGTGGGGACTAACTAAATGAAGCAAGGGTGTAGAGTTACATTCAAGCTATTTTAAGACATGAGGAAATTATTTTCACAGGAAAAAAACATTTAAATGTGTCAATTTTGAGGCCATTTTGAGATAACGGCTAAAACTGCTTGGCCAATTAACCATTCTATCAGTTACAAAATCTATGAAAATTAAAGGGCACCTATTATGTCCCTTTTTACAAGATGTAATATAAGTCTCAGGTGTCCCCCGAGTGTGTCTGTGAAGTTTCAGACCAAAATTCCTAACAGATCATTTAATATACCACTTTAAAAATGCCAATTTTTGGGTTTGAGAAAAATGAGCTGTTTTGTGTGTCTCCTTTAAATGCAAATGAGCTGCTGCTCCCCACCCCAGAGGGCGGAGCCTTCACAGCTCGTGAACACAGGAATGAAAACTGAAACATGATAAATCTGTTTGGCTTTTATTATCATCTCTATCGCGGACACGCTCACGTGACATTGCAGTTCTTCATCATCATGAAATATTATCATCTGCATGCGTTTTAAAGCCATATCACTCTCAACCTTACAGTCTATGCTCTCAACTTGAGCACACACACCCGACGCATGCGCACAGAGAGCTGGATGTCGGTGCGTCCGTGAGTAGGCTATTAAACTAGACTAGTTCTCTTTCATGTGTTATTGCGATTAAACTGTCAAATGCACACATGGTTATGTCAGAAACACAAAAAGTTCACATGAAAACAGTTGGTTATGTCTGTGCACGTACGCAGCGTGCAAGTACAGAAATCCCGTGTGTATATTAGATCTATCCGTGTACTAAAGTGAAAGCAGTGTAATATACAGTACCTACTGCTATATCTGCTGTTAATATGAATCAAACAACAAAAGATAAACAGAAAATCACTCACTGCTCTTGACTGAATGAACTTTAGTAGCTTTATTAAGAACACATTTCTTACTTGAATGCTGCTGTTAAATGCTCTGGCGAGGAGATAAAGATGGCAGACTTTATACAGCTCTCTGAGGGCGGGGTCTATGCTAATATGGCAGTGTCCATCAACACTCATGGGCGGGGCCTGTGAAATGTGACATCACTTTGCCAGGAATCTGCAAACGGCTTGTTCTGAGACACTGCTTATGATTTATGGGGATTAAAAAAAAGGAGTGGGTGGATTTTTACCATTATAGGGTGGTTGTGTACACACACTGTCAACACACATTTATGTTCAAACACCATGTAAGAGTGAATTTTGCATAATAGGTGCCCTTTAAAGTTCAAAATTCTAATATTTTCCAAATTTCAATTTTAAAATATTTGTGTGAATTTTGACATTATTTTATATTTTTATTTTTAATAACTATCATTTATAAAATAATTAAATCATTTTAATTTCCTTTTATTTCAATTTTGTGTATGTCGCATTTGCCCCATAACATAAATACAGACATACATATAAACATCTGCGTGATGTAAAAGAAAACGTGATTCATCAGACCGGGCCACCTTCTTCCATTGCTCCGTGGTCCAGTTCTGATGCTCACCTGCCCACTGTTGCCGCTTTCGGTGATGGACAGGGGTCAGCAACAAACTGCGATGCACTGTGTATTCTGACACCTTTCTATCAGAACCAGCATTAACTTCTTGAGCAAGTTGAGCTACAGTAGCTCGTCTGTTTGATCGAACCACACGGGCCAGCCTTCGCTCCCCACGTGCATTAATGAACACGTGGCCCATTTTTGATAGATACTGACCACTGCAGACCGGGAACACCCCACAAGAGCTGCAGTTTTGGAGATGCTCTGACCCAGTCGTCTGGCCATCACAATTTGGCCCTTGTCAAACTCGCTTGCCCATTTTTCCTGCTTCTAACACATCAACTTTGAGGACAAAATGTTCACTTGCTGCCTAATATATCCCAGCCACTAACAGGTGCCGTGATGAAAAGATAATCAGTGTTATTCACTTCACCTGTCAGTGGTCATAATGTTATGCCTGATCGGTGTACATATATTGCCAGCAATGTGTTATAATATATTATAAATCTTACACAAATTGTGTTTAAGAAAATTTAAGAAATTCAAGATGTTTCAGACAAACTAAAAATAGCCTATGTGTACAGTAATGCACTTTAATGGAGGCCTAGCAGACAAGCTGGCAACCTGGAATATTCAATTTATTCCAATATTTCAGAATTTAATTGCCATCTATTCCAGTGATATGTTACCTTGGGGTCCTCTGGGAAAATATTGTCCACTAGTCGCTTGTAGCGTGGTCGCAAAGGGCCACAACATCCACACACACCTGTGAAAAAGAGAAGAAGTGTTATGCATAGACACACAACCTTGACATTTTAAATAAACTTTGTGTATGTTTTCTGTTCAAACTGCAGAAACACATGATTCTAGTGAGTCTGTGCATTTAATGAAACAGATCCAAGGTGGCATTCTTGCATCTATCTGCACTGTTTTGTAAATGTTTTTCTATTTTAACATGCGTTACACTGATGTCTTCGTTGTGTTGTATCTCGCAGATTTTTAAGCATCTCCTTCCATAGCACCACATTTTAAGATGGTTTGTCAAGTTAAAGAAGTTTGGCTTTAACAAACGTGCCTCGTGACACCAGCTTTCTGTTCCATTCCGCTGCACTGTCTGGCAGTTTCTGAACGCAAGAATGGCCCTAATGAGCTAAGACAGATATGCAACATAAGCAGTCCTACACCATACATTCATACTGCACCCACATGAGCCAATAAGATCTTCGGAATCTACATACGCATGATATTAAAATGAGCTGTCAGGATGAAATGTGTATGTGCACTGATGAAAGGCACAATGCAAACTGCAGTGTGTATGTGTGCGTGTGCGCGTGTTTGTGTGATGCAGCCACACGGTTTGAAGGGCTAATTAATTATTAAAAAAAGTCAAAGAAGAAATCTGAGAGCAGCAGAGCAACCAGTACACACACACAAACACACACACTTCTCATATTCAACACACACAAGCTGCTCTGACAGTCCTTCACCAGCTAGAGCTGAAATTGCTCATTCATCCTGTTCAACATGGATAATAAATCTGGATTGCATGTGCATATGCCAACAGAACGTGTTTGTGTGCGTATGTGTGTGTGTGCAGGGATTGTAAAGTGAGATGTGGAAAAGGAGCCGCCATTATCAGCTCAAACACCTGATCCAACTTCAGAAAGACGGAAAAAGCGAGAGATGCTGCGAGGGAGAGAAATAAATAGGAAGAGGGAAACGGAAAGCGAAAGAGAGCGGGCTTGCGAGCTCTACTGCAAAGTGACAAATGCATCAACATTCTTATTACCAAAGGGTGTGCAACAGGCTTGTATTAATCATCAGGATCTCACACAAACAAACACACACATAGATACCAAGTCTGCTGAGGAAAGATCTCCTCTCCCAGGTGTGTCTATATCTGAAGGTTCCGTCAGCTTCTGAGCACGGCACCTGTCTGTACCTCCTCATCATGACCTCGGTCTTTTGATGACTCCTTTAGACCCCCAAAACCTCAAACCTGGTCCAAACAGTGACCTTTCTGCCTCCTGCCACAACTCTGGTATGAGACTCAGACACACCTGAGCAGAATACCTGCACGAGGACTCGCCCTCTACTGGGACTGACAGCAGAGCCAACCAATTACAGATGAATGAAGCAGACAGGATGTTACGCCTACTGTGAGGTGACAGACAGAAATGAGACCATTTACTGTTTGTTTTAACAAACAGGACGCTGAATGAATAATCTAAAAAATTATAAGATGTCATGCATTTACAATAAAACAAAAAAGAATATTCAGCAGTGAATAATGAAAGGTGAGACTGGAGTTGATTGGAAAAAGTGGGGTGCATTAAAGGTACACTATGGGTGTATCTCAATCAGCTCTCTATTTCAGTAGTCAGGGCAGTGATCAGGGAGTTTGTCTCAATCGCAGACTCCTTCCAGTGCACTGAAACGTTCACTACCTAAAAAGTCCAACAATGCACTGTGAAAACCAGGGAGCATCGATGCTCATTATGTTCCCTTAACGGAAGTTCTGAAGCGCGAAACATAAATCACTTGAGCCGACTCACTACACATAATGACTCGCGAAATATTATTTTGTTATAAATATTGTTATTATAACAATTATTTTTTATATTTCAGCATAAGCCTAACATAACCTAATATGGATGCACCGAAATGAAAATTCTGGACCAAAACCGAAAATTCTGGATGCTCTTGGCTGAAAACTGAAACCGAATATGCTTTTTAAAAATTATTTATTTCTTATTTTAAATTAGCTTACTTTTTATAATTGTATTAATATTAGACTTTAAAAAAAAAAAATTCAATAATTTTAATGATACTGAAAAACACAAGCCAATATACAGTATATACAGATAAATACAGTATAACAAAGTATAACTGTAGTGTATTCAGGTACAGCCATGAAATAATTAGGCCTATATGTAAAATAACACTATAGTGTTCACTGTATAAATTAAATATAGATTAATCTTTGTTAAAGCTGTGTTTTGTTGTTTGATTAACATCAATGATTTAGCAGGAGGTATTTATACAGGAAACGTATGATCTCTGTAATTGCAAACAAAGGTTTCTGTACCAAATATTAAGTTCTGCTTTTCTGATGTATCAAATACTTATGTCATGCAATAAAATGCAAATTAATTACTTAAAAATCATACAATGTGATTTTCTGGATTTTTGTTTCAGATTCCGTCACTCACAGTTGAAGAGTACCTATGATAAAAATTACAGACTTCTACATGCTTTGTAAGTGGGCAAACCTGCAAAATCGGCAGTGTATCAAATACTTGTTCTCCCCACTGTAGGCTGCTGTCACTTTAAGACCGAATGCACAGATCCAATATGACACACATCCGATTTCTTTCTCAACTCTTTACGTTCACTTAAGACATAACCGACTGTGTTTATGAGAACGCTTGCCGAGACTGGTATTTTGACATAATTTTGTGTGTATGTGTCCGAGCGCACAGAGATATAAAACAGGAATCAATTTGCTGTTCGCACGCTATCTGAAACGCGCCTCTCTGTGTGTAATAATAATAATAATAAAAAAATCACAAATAATAACACGCGAGTACCAAATTGATGGTGAAACTTAGCAATTAATCTGCAAAACACATGCGTGCACAGCGGAAACAGCTGATTAGTCACGTGGGTTTAATGTTCGCTACGGCAGAATGTGTTTCCATCTCCCATTATTCGCATTAACTCTTTTTCGCACAAGTCAAAAACCACCTCAAGCGAGCGTTTAGGACTGCAACTAACAATTATTTTGATAATCGATTAGTTGGCCGATTATTTTTCCGATTAATCGGATAAAAAGCCCTTTTTTTTTTTATTGACAAAACACACTATTCCACTTCCTGCCCAATGCTGTCCTTCAAACAAACAGCTGAGTGCTATGAAAACACACATAGTGAATATATCTACCATTACATACATTAACCATGGTTTTACATCAAATAAAACAAACAAAAATAATAATAATGAATAAATAACAGGGTTATTGTAGTTATTCAATGGTAACCACAAATTAACCATTGTTTTGCTTCAAATCCATAGTTTACCTATATGGTATTTCTGTGGTTATACAAATGGTAATCAATACGGCAAAAACATGGTTTTATTATAATAAAAACATGGTTTTACTATAATAAATCCATGGTTAATTTTCGTAAGGGTATATCCGTGCTATACGTTATGTACAAAAAAAGTTTCTAACCAAAAGGACAGTTTAAATCTCTACATTAAAATGATATTAAAGAAAAACAAAAACAAAAAAACTCAGTGTTACCAGATTAGAGGAATGTTCTGCAGGAACACACACACACACACACACACACACACATTCGCTCTGGACACAGTAACCTGTTACTGTCATTTCTTTATCCTGTAGAAACGTCTTACATTTAGCTATATTCAAATTACACGCTGTTATCCCTTTACAGTTACTACTCTTCATAAAATACTTGAATTACATGTTGACTTTTAAACCTAAATTTAGCGTCCAACAGCATTTATTTCAGCTAAATTAATGTTTTTGCAATGAATATTAAGTGTCTCCCTCTCGACTGCGTTCTGTCTGTTTCACGCGCCCGCCGCGTTCAGTAAAGTTTAAAGCCTTGTTTATACTTTAGCCTGGCTCCGCAGCGCGAGCCTCCACTGACTGCGCGCGCTCCTCCCTAAACGGACGAGGCGTTTATGCTTTACGCGCTCGCCGTTGTACTTTTCTTTGAAACGACAGAAGGCGACTCGGAGTAATTGTTCTATAAACCATCAGGAAACAATGGTGAGAAGAAGTAATGTACACAGGTGACGATATTTATTTTAGTACACTTTCACCAAAAACCACACTACAAAAGAATCGTTTAAAACTCAGTAAACCTTGATATTATTTCTTTGGACATTAGATCAAAATGTATGTACACATGTATACAACTAAATTAACGATCTCTTAAATAGTTCCTAATTTCACTAAACATTTTCATTTAGATTCGTGAAATTTTTTTATTAAAACATGGATCTTTATTTTCAATAAAAGGGCTTATTGCTGCTTTTGTAGGCTCATTTTGTAAATATAAGCAACTAATTTGTACGTGCAAACTGGGTTCCGGTGTGATGAGATGTCATGCTCGGCTAGATTCGCCTCGAACTCGTGCATCTTCGGATGCGGAGCCGCGCGGAAAGTTACAAAAAATGCGCTGCACACCGCCACGCGAAATAGGGTCTCGCGCACTCAACGCGCACTACCGCCCACTCCGCGATGACATAATTTTTGCCGCGCGCACCCTCGCGCTCGTGCGGACGCGTCGAGTATAAACAAGGCTTAACACAGACTGTCAGGACGCGCTTTCATGCAAAATGGAAATACTCGCGTGAATTAGTAGCATTTACAGATGAGGACGTAATTACTGTTCTCTATATAGATCAGTGGATATAACCTGTAAAATTAACGTTTTGCGCTGAGGACGCAGACGCGCACACACACACACACACCTGTCAAAGTGCATGACGGGGTATGTTAAACGCTAATGCATTCGCTTGCTTAAAGCTTAAAATAAACAATTCTCATGTTTTGGGCTGATCATGTACCTTTCCTGCATCAGCTCACTCTGTTTCCACTCCACTATTTCTAGATGCACATTTTGTCCATAGAAATGCGTTATTCAGTGCTGTAAATTGGCGCGACTTGTGGAAGCTTTGCATACATAGGGTAGACCCGACTAATCGATAATGAGAATCGTTATCGATGATTTTAATTATCGATTATTATCGATTTTATCGACTAGTTGTTGCAGCCCTACGAGCGTTAATACTTTTTTGCAAAGTAAGGTTGTTTTTTCCCTCCAAAATTTGCCGTTTCCATCACTCGTTTCTGATGCGATACTTCAAAATGCGCATAAAACAGGGTGATGGAAATTTATTGGTAGTTTATGTGCATGTTTTCTTATCGGATAAAATGTTTATCCGACTCACTTGAGTGCATATGTCTTTTATGCGCATTTTTAGAATTTATGCACATCTTGGCGTTTCCTTTCCAGCATTTTTTTTAATGTGATACCCAAAAATGTGCATAAAAATAGGTGGATGGAAACATAGCTACTGATCACACTACAAATTCTGATAATTTTTTTTAAATTATTATTTATTTTTATACAGATTCTAATATTTAGATTATTTAATGTTAAGATTTAAAAAAAAAAAATTGTATAACAAATAATTGGATTATATTAAACCTCAGATTAGAATATCAGGTTTTTAATTTGCAATCATAATAGAGAATTACAATATATACACTGCCCGGCCAAAAAAAAAAGTTGCTGATTGGATTTAAATTGGCAAATGCATAAGAGTCAATGATTGAATCATTATTGTAATGATTTTTATGTTTCTAGCATGTTATATGTTTGGCAACAGTTCTCCCAACCCTAATTGATGGAGTGTGTAGCTTTTCATTTCTTAAACAACCATGTAGGAAGACACATTATGGCCATATTCCAGGATGACAATGTCAAGATACATCAGGCTCAAACTGTGAAAGAATGGTTGGGAGGGAGCATGAAGGATCATTTTCACACATGAATTGGCACTTCTGAGTCCAGACCTTAAATTCCAAAAATGAATGCACCTCTTGATGAAAATAAATGCTGTGATGTTATTTCCATCAAGAGGTGCATCAATTTTTGGTCCAGATCATGTATTGACAATGCAAGAGTCCAGCACTCTGTAAAGTCTCCTCCAGCACATACCAAAGACTTTCAATGAATTTAAGGTCTGGAATCAGAGGTGCCAATTCATGTGTGAAAATGATCCTTCATGCTCCCTCACAACCATTCTTTCACAGTTGGAGCCTGATGAATCTTGACACTGTCATCCTGGAATATGGCCATGATGTGTCTTCCTACATGGTTGTTTAAGAAATGAAAAGCTACACACTCCAATTATAAATATGCTATTTTAAATATTATATGGCTATAATCTCCCTCTATGACAGCTATAAATTAATAAACACACTTCTGAAAAATTATGTTATAGCGTTTACAACATTACTTGATTTGTTCATAATACTCAACCATTTCCACATGAAATATCAAAAGACATTCACAATTTCTATCAAATCTCAGGTCAGCTGGCTAGATAATATTACATTGGTGACAAATCAGAAATTCACAACAGCCATGTTCAATACATCATAGAGACCATATATTTAAGTTTGAAAGGCATAAATGACACATAAACACGATCAACAGAACATAAGGGCCAAATAAGGGCAAGTGACAATTCCACCAACTGGACAGCAATTTCAAATGGGGGTCAATTTTGATTTTGCTTAAGTTTCAAACAATCCAAAACAAGTTGACAAGCCTAGGCTAAAATATGAAATATAAAGTAAGAGACTATATAAATAAATAATACTAATGCCATGGTAATTCTGAAAACAAAACCACATTGAGTTTTTGTTTTCTCCATCTACATTAGCACACGGTCCGTTTAATAGCAGCCACGGCCACCAGGGGGCGCTCACCCTGTGTGGGCCACCCCAGAGCTGGGTGTAAATCCTGCATCCAACTGGTGCCTGTTGAATCCCCATTACTGCCGACACGAGATCGTCTGGGGAAATGAAGAGATTGATTCAGCGCCTGCAGAGAAAATCCTCTTAACCTTATGAGGACCTGAAATAGCTTAAGAGTTTGAAGAGCGAGAGCGGAGCTCGAGAGAAAGCTGCTATAACAGAATTACAATCTATCTTTAAGAGAGACCATAATGCATAATAATGAAGGCAGAATTTTAAGACCTTTGTGTGCACATGACATAAACATAAAATAACCTGTGGGGAGTAAATGCATCAAAATTATGTAAAAAAACAAAAAAAACATTTATTTTTGTTCAACTTTCTGCTGAGAAATAAGCATTGTAGTTCTAAATATTTGCTTGAGTAACGCTCACTTGAATTTATTCTATCTTTGGAAGTCAATTTACTAATGAGGAACCTTCATAAAAAACAGATTGGGCAGATGGGTCTGGTTTCAGACACATGTAAAACCTTGTCTGTCTAAGATTACAACTGTCGTACTCTTCTTTTAATCTGACACAAGATTTGAAACACTCGCATTCTTATTGGTAATAAACACCTCTCTGAAACCTGACGACACACCCACTGTTTCTGTCTTTGTTAAATCAGCCACCTATTTTAATTGCAGGTGCACTTTATTTTATTTAAACCTCCTCACCCATTCGTCTGTATCTATCTTAAATATACTGTAAATTAAATCCAGGATCAAAATGATGGTTTAAATATAAACCTGCTTATTTTTAAACAAGGTTTAAAGTTTATTGTGGTTTTACAGAATTATTAGATAAACCTTGATTTAATCTAGATTTAAGATTAATCCTTGTTGGTGCAACCCACCCACAGTAAATGTTCTACCTAGAAGGTTCCACTTGAGATTTTAATGTCTGACCACAGACGTGTGTGTTTGCTTTAGAGTGAGTATATACAGTGGGGAGAACAAGTATTTGATACACTGCCGATTTTGCAGGTTTGCCCACTTACAAAGCATGTAGAAGTCTGTAATTTTTATCATAGGTACACTCCAACTGTGAGTGATGGAATCTAAAACAAAAATCCAGAAAATCACATTGTATGATTTTTAAATAATTAATTTGCATTTTATTGCATGACATAAGTATTTGATCACCTACCAACCAGTAAGAATTCCGGCTCTCACAGACCTGTTAGTTTTTCTTTAAGAAGCCCTCCTGTTCTCCACTCATTACCTGTATTAACTGCACCTGTTTAAACTCGTTACCTGTATAAAAGACACCTGTCCACACACTCAATCAAACAGACTCCAACCTCTCCACAATGGCCAAGACCAGAGAGCTGTGTAAGGACATCAGGGATAAAATTGTAGACCTGCACAAGGCTGGGATGGGCTACAGGACAATAGGCAAGCAGCTTGGTGAGAAGGCAACAACTGTTGGTGCAATTATTAGAAAATGGAAGAAGTTCAAGATGACGGTCAATCTCCCTCGGTCTGGGGCACCATGCAAGATCTCACCTCGTGGGGCATCAATGATCATGAGGAAGGTGAGGGATCAGCCCAGAACTACACGGCAGGACCTGGTCAATGACCTGAAGAGAGCTGGGACCACAGTCTCAAAGAAAACCATTAGTAACACACTACGCCGTCATGGATTAAAATCCTGCAGCACACGCAAGGTCCCCCTGCTCAAGCCAGCGCATGTCCAGGCCCGTCTGAAGTTTGCCAATGACCATCTGGATGATCCAGAGGAGGAATGGGAGAAAGTCATGTTGTCTGATGAGACAAAAATAGAGCTTTTTGGTCTAAACTCCACTCGCCGTGTTTGGAGGAAGAAGGAGGATGAGTACAACCCCAAGAACACCATCCCAAATGTGAAGCATGGAGGTGGAAACATCATTCTTTGGGGATGCTTTTCTGCAATGGGGACAGGACGACTGCACCGTATTGAGGGGAGGATGGATGGGGCCGTGTATCGCGAGATCTTGGCCAACAACCTCCTTCCCTCAGTAAGAGCATTGAAGATGGGTCGTGGCTGGGTCTTCCAGCATGACAACGACCCGAAACACACAGCCAGGGCAACTAAGGAGTGGCTCCGTAAGAAGCATCTCAAGGTCCTGGAGTGGCTTAGCCAGTCTCCAGACCTGAACCCAATAGAAAATCTTTGGAGGGAGCTGAAAGTCCGTATTGCCCAGCGACAGCCCCGAAACCTGAAGGATCTGGAGAAGGTCTGTATGGAGGAGTAGGCCAAAATCCCTGCTGCAGTGTGTGCAAACCTGGTCAAGAACTACAGGAAGCGTATGATCTCTGTAATTGCAAACAAAGGTTTCTGTACCAAATATTAAGTTCTGCTTTTCTGATGTATCAAATACTTATGTCATGCAATAAAATGCTAATTAATTACTTAAAAATCATACAATGTGATTTTCTGGATTTTTGTTTTAGATTCCGTCACTCACAGTTGAAGAGTACCTATGATAAAAATTACAGACTTCTACATGCTTTGTAAGTGGGCAAACCTGCAAAATCGGCAGTGTATCAAATACTTGTTCTCCCCACTGTACCTGGCTTTCTGTTCTAAATTTAAGCTGAAGACTATGATGTAAAAACCCATAATCCTTTGCCATCCGACAGAGTACAGGTCTATACAAATACACTCTCCCAAACTCGCCGATACACACACTGTACTAAATTTACCTGCATGGGTCGATGGAGTGGAGGGTAGATAACAAAATATGCATGAGCTAGTCAATACGGAGAGAAAAAAGGAAGAGAGAGAGCGAGAGAAACGGAAAACCTCTTATCTCTTGCTAACATCTGACCGGTTTCACATTTGAGAGGAATTCAGCCATTTACACGCTGTACGTAGTCTGCACATTAGCAGTGCACTTATGAGATCATTAGCCCAGTTATTATTTCCCATAATGCAATGCAAAGGTCTCTAAACTTATAGCTTTTAAAAATATAACTGACATCTTGGTACACGGCAGGCAGCAAAAATGTAGTTTACTACAAACAAAATCATGCGTGCCATACTGTGTATTGGTTATGTAAACAACATGAAGCGTGCATGACAGGTAGTATGAAAATATGCTGTTTCAAACACATTATCCCTCTGTTTTTTTCTCTTTTTCCATGTTTTTCATGGTTCTAATTAGTCTTCAACCAATATGTTTTTTTTCAATGCCTGAAGCCGATATTTAAAGATCAAAATGGTTTATACAATGCTGAAGGGTAAGTGACAAATAACTTAGATACATGTCAATGGCCAAATGGTCAAAATGCTTGTCTTGACAAAGGAAGATTACATAAATCATTAAGAGCCTGATGCATTTCATCAGGCTCTTAATGATTTATGTAATCTTCCTTTGTACTCTTCTTTTAATCTGACCCAAGATTTGAAACACTCGCATTCTTATTGGTAATAAACACCTCTCTGAAACCTGACGACACACCCACTGTTTCTATCTTTGTTCAATCAGCCACCTATTTTAATTGCAGGTGCACTTTATTTTATTTAAACCTCCTCACCTATTCGTCTGTATCTATCTTAAATATACTGTAAATTAAATCCAGGATCAAAATGATGGTTTAACCTACCTAGAACATTTATCTGTTAAGGGTGGGTTGCACCAATAAGGATTAATCTTAAATCTAGATTAAATCAAGGTTTATCTAATAATTCTGTTGCACCACAACAAACTTTAAACCTACAATATCTGTTAAGAATAGGAAATAAGCATTTTTAATAGAAGAAAATGTGAAGACGTGAATATACTAGTAAAATTAGACTTCCCATGG
Organism: Coreius guichenoti; assembly: GCA_039654105.1. Taxonomy (NCBI): domain Eukaryota; kingdom Metazoa; phylum Chordata; class Actinopteri; order Cypriniformes; family Gobionidae; genus Coreius; species Coreius guichenoti. The sequence continues at coordinate 10,933,399 of CM077175.1, forward strand.
CACTTTGACGTTGAAAATTCTATAATATAGTAATATAAAATACTTCATACCAGTGTATCCTATGCAAAAAATGAATTACGTTATGTTAATTATTAATTTGCTGCAGTAATCCACTTTGCATTTGAGTTATAAGTAAGGTACAACAACAACAAAAAAAAACATTTTCAAAAATACATAAATAAATAAAATAAATCTCACAAAGGAGAATACCCCAGGACTATGCTAAATTAAAATGCTTCACACTTTAACCCCCCAATTTTCAAACCAAATCTACACCCTTGCCTTTTATGTTCCACAGAATAAAGAAAGTCATACACATTTGAAAGGACATGAGGATGAGTAGATAAATGTTGACAGAATTTTCATTATTGGAAGAACTATCCCTGTAATTGAATGTAAATAGATTTAGTTAGAATTTAGACGTGACGTGAAGGTCAAGTATGGCAACCCATACTAGGAATTTGTCCACTTCATTTAACCCATCCAAGTTAGTGCACACACATTAGGAGTAGTGAGTAGTGAACACACACACACACACACACTGCAAATCGTAGACAAACACACACTTGGCGCAGTGGGCAGCCATTTTTGTTGTGGCAGCGATTGGTGCCTTGCTCAAGGGCACCTCAATCGTTTTCATGCCGGTATCTGAACCCGCAACCTTTGGGTTACCAGTCTGACTCTCTAACCATTAGGCCACAACCACAACTTAATACCAGAAATACTGAAAAAAGACAGAATTTTCAGTTTCGGCTGAAAATAGTTGTAGAACCCTGAATTCACTGACCGAAACAGTGACGTTTAAAGGTAGGGTAGGCAATTTCGAAGAGGCAAGCAATAGCAAGCTAGCTTGCATAAGATCCCACCCTCTCTTCAGAGCGCTCTCCAAAGCCACGCCTCCTTCAAAAGACATGAACGCACACAGCAGATTCTGCAAAGCGTCAAGAGAGACAGCGTTAAACTACCTCATGTCTCAAAGCACCTAACATTACAATAATAATGAACATAAACAACTTACAGATCTCTTTCTTGTACCACCTGACTGCTGCAGATTCCTTTCGGCGTTGATAGTGTTGACAGAAACACATAAATCTGAGTCTGAGGACGTGAACAGCTTCGGATAGAATGTCACGGGTTGCCCTCGCATAATTATGGTTAGGACATGGCGTGAACGCAGCATAAGCTTGTTGTTTTGGTTCAGGAGGAACTGTAAAAGGCGGCTGCTGTTCGTTTGCAGCGCTCAGTGGATATCTGTATGGTAAAACTCTTGTTGCCAAAGAACATCACTACGACTGGTTTAATTTATGATCTGAGAACATAACACCCTAACACAGCATAAAGAGTTATCCAAACTGAAGTACTGAAACTAAAAAAAAATAATAATAATTTCAGTGCTTCACTACTTTAGCAATAACAAACCCTCTACAGTTAGGTACTGAAAAACCTAACATTTGTTTTATCACTGGCTGTTATTTTGTTATTTTTTGAGTTATGGTTACATAATTAAAAAAGGGCTAAATGTCATTTTAATTCCACTAACTAAATGGTCAATTAGTTAGATTAACCAGTTTTTCCTTTAAAAAAAAACAAAACAAAAAATATATATATTGATTTACATGCTGACAGCGTGCTGAGAGCTTCAAATTAAACTTAAATTGCAACTTTAAATTGATCTACTTCGAATTATCACCGCTACAATTACATTCATATGGACATCTTTGGCACAAAGGGGAACTACCACTTCTGTTGATCAGCCAATGACTTTAAAATGGCTAAATATTGGCCTTGTCGATATATTGGTCATTTGTTAATTCTAATCAAGGTTTTTACCCTTAACATTTTGCATTTAAGACACTCAACAAACTATTAAAGCTTTATATATACATATTTATATATTTATATTTATATCACATGCTTTAAAATTATCTGAAAGGAAGCAATCAAGGACACACAGACAAACAAGCACAAACACACGCCGATCAGACCTACCAGCATCAGCGTTCTCTGAGTCCATGTCTTTGTCTGTGTCTGCTCACTGGACCTGGGAGACAATTGCTCTCTTTCTGTCTTACTATCTTTCTCTCTCTAGGTACTGTACAGTGCAGGAAGTCTAACCATATTCTATAACACACACACACACACACACACGCACGCATGCATCTGCATGAGGACAGAGGGGTGAGCTGTATTGAATTCTGATGATTTAGCACACTGAATATTTCACTGCAGTGTCCACACAAGCATCTGTCCGAATAATGCCACCATGCACGCGCACACTCTTGACCAACAAAAAACACACACGCCGCCGCTTTCCCTTGATGTTTTTCCTCACACAGAATCTTCACTAGCACGTCGTCCACTGCATATGAATGAGACACTGCTAAAAGGAAAGCGAGAAACACCTAAACAAAACAGATCAAACACACACAAACACACAGATCAAACTCTCTCACGTACTCAAAACGGCCAACGGAAGATCAAACTTTGCTTTGCGAACGTGCACATTATCATCTCAAAGCCATGAGAGAGGGAGGAAGATTGTTGAGAGAGAGAGAGATAAACACAGAGGGAGAAGCGAAATGACCCTTGAGAAAGAGAGAGAGGCTGGTCATTGTCCCATGCAAAGAGACACTTAAACTGCATTTAAACTGTCAATCTAAACGGCAATAACACCTGAGTAGGTCTGTACAATTTGGTCAATATAACAAAAAAATTTACATTACAATTTTAACAGCAATATGAGAAACACTTAACATCTCATATTGCTGCTTAGACATCTTAACTGAAAGAACAAATGCATAAAATCACACTGAAACAGCAGTTCTCATGTTCAGCAGGGTGTGCAAACTGCAAACTAGCAAGCAATGACTTCTGAATCCAAAGTCAGGTTTTGACAATGCTTTGCTGTCAACAGAAACTGTTAAGGGTGTGCAAACTCAAGCTGAAATAATAATAATAATAATAATAATAATAATAATTCTCCTTTATTTTAGTTTTTTATTAATGTGCTCCGGATTCCAAAAACTGCGCCTTAAGTAAAGTCCCGTTCACACCAAGAACGATAACTGTAACGATAACTATATTAGCGTCCACACCAGCAGATGTCCGGACGATATTGTTCTGTTTATTCTAAGCGCACACTGCAGTTCTGTTGGCTGCTGCTTTAAATGCTCAAACTCTTTAAAGCAGGATGGATTCTGATTGGCTGTCAACGTTTTTTTTCATCCATTAGCTGGAAAAAAATCGTTTTGAAAGTGATTCCAACAATAATTTTTCTCTGTTTTTAAACATTGCGGTTTAAAAACAAGTGATTGAAATAAAATAAGCAACCAAAGAGAACTCATTTCGTTATATCGTACAGCTGCTGCTCATAAAGCGTGTGAGTACTGAATCAAGTTCTTTTTGTCGCCTAATTGGGCTTCAAGGGTTAAATACACATACTTATGTGTCAAAATGTCCATCTTTGCAAGTATCCTCGTAAACACATTTATTTATGTCTTAAGTGAATGTAAACCGTTGAGAAAGAAAACACATGTGAATCAGTATATTGGATCCGTGCATTCGGTCTTAAAGGGCACCTATTATGCCCCTTTTTACAAGATGTAATATAAGTCTCAGGTGTCCCCTGAATGTGTCTGTGAAGTTTCAGCTCAAAATACCCTACAGATCATTTATACCACGTTGTAAATGCCAATTTTTGAGTGTAAGGAAAAACATGCTGTTTTCACGCATGTATCTTTAAATGCAAATTAGCTACTGCTCCCCACCTCGCTTTCCAGAAGAGGGCGGAGCCTCGGATACAGCTCATGCCTCGGGTACTCTGCCAAAAACTAAACTAAATCTGTTTGGATTTGACTATCATCTCTATCACTGTCATGCTCACGTGACACTGCCGTTTTTCATCATCATGAAAGTTTATAAAAGCCATATCAGTCTAAACTTATGATATATGGTTTTCTGAGTGCACACACATTTAATACTGGCGAGTCCCGTGAGTATTAAACTAAAGTTCTCTTTCACGTCTTATTGCCCTTAAACTGTCAAATACACACAAGGTTATGTCAAAAACACACAAGTTCACATAAACACACTTGGTTATGTCTGTGAACGTAAACAGCAAGTAAAAATCTCATGTGTATATTATATCTGTGTATTAAAGTGAAAGCAGCATAATTTACAGTACCTACTGCTATGCTGTTAATATGAATCAAACAACAAAAGAAAAATACAAAATCACTTACTGCTCTTGATTGAATAACTTTAGTAGCTTTAATAAGAATACATTTCTTACTTGAATGCTCTGGCGAGGTGATAAACATGGTGGAATGTGTACAGATCACTCAGGGCGGGGTCTATGCCAATAGGGCAGAGTCCGTCAGCAGTCATGGGCGGGACCTAAGCAATGTGACGTCGAATATGCTAGAATCTGCAAACGGCTTGTTCTGAGACACTGCTTATGATTTATGGGGATTAAAAAAAGAGAAGTGGATGGATTTTTACCATTATAGGGTGGTACACACACTGTCACACACACTGCCAACACACATTTATGTTCAAACACCATGTAAAAGTGAATTTTGCATAATAGGTCCCCTTTAAAGTGACAGCAGCCTAATAAAACTGGTGTCATCTGTGTCATTAATGTTAATCAAACAACAAAAAAGAGAAAATCTCTTAATGCTCTTGACTAAATCACTTTTGTCTCACTTTAATAATAATAAATGTACACTCACCTAAAGGATTATTAGGAACACCTGTTCAATTTCTCATTAATGCAATTATCTAATCAACCAATCACATGGCAGTTGCTTCAATGCATTTAGGGGTGTGGTCCTGGTCAAGACAATCTCCTGAACTCCAAACTGAATGTCAGAATGGGAAAGAAAGGTGATTTAAGCAATTTTGAGCGTGGCATGGTTGTTGGTGCCAGACGGGCCGGTCTGAGTATTTCACAATCTGCTCAGTTACTGGGATTTTCACGCACAACCATTTCTAGAGTTTACAAAGAATGGTGTGAAAAGGGAAAAACATCCAGTATGCGGCAGTCCTGTGGGCGAAAATGCCTTGTTGATGCTAGCGGTCAGAGGAGAATGGGCCGACTGATTCAAGCTGATAGAAGAGCAACTTTGACTGAAATAACCACTCGTTACAACCGAGGTATGCAGCAAAGCATTTGTGAAGCCACAACACGCACAACCTTGAGGCGGATGGGCTACAACAGCAGAAGACCCCACCGGGTACCACTCATCTCCACTACAAATAGGAAAAAGAGGCTACAATTTGCACGAGCTCACCAAAATTGGACAGTTGAAGACTGGAAAAATGTTGCCTGGTCTGATGAGTCTCGATTTCTGTTGAGACATTCAGATGGTAGAGTCAGAATTTGGCGTAAACAGAATGAGAACATGGATCCATCATGCCTTGTTACCACTGTGCAGGCTGGTGGTGGTGGTGTAATGGTGTGGGGGATGTTTTCTTGGCACACTTTAGGCCCCTTAGTGCCAATTGGGCATCGTTTAAATGCCACGGCCTACCTGAGCATTGTTTCTGACCATGTCCATCCCTTTATGACCACCATGTACCCATCCTCTGATGGCTACTTCCAGCAGGATAATGCACCATGTCACAAAGCTCGAATCATTTCAAATTGGTTTCTTGAACATGACAATGAGTTCACTGTACTAAAATGGCCCCCACAGTCACCAGATCTCAACCCAATAGAGCATCTTTGGGATGTGGTGGAATGGGAGCTTCGTGCCCTGGATGTCCATCCCACAAATCTCCATCAACTGCAAGATGCTATCCTATCAATATGGGCCAACATTTCTAAAGAATGCTTTCAGCACCTTGTTGAATCAATGCCACGTAGAATTAAGGCAGTTCTGAAGGCGAAAGGGGGTCAAACACAGTATTAGTATGGTGTTCCTAATAATCCTTTAGGTGAGTGTATATTTAATTTACACAGTGAAGATATGCTGTGTTTTTATACATTTGATTATTTTATACAATTTATGTAGGCTAGTATTTCTTTTTTCTAGTGCTTGAAGTTTTTCAGGTAAGTCTATTTCTTTATTCTATTGGGAATGCAGCCTCATAGAACATTTACAGAATCACTTTTTCTCTCCATTTTCCTCTCTCATCCCATGTCAAGGATAAAGCGCTCATCTTACAGTGTCCTGACTGCCCAGAAATAGACTGTGTGTGTGTCAGAGTAGAGAGGTTATCATACTCCCTCTGAGGGGTGTGGGAGTTGTTTGTACTTTAGTGGAGAGGTCACCCTACTCCCAGATTGTGTATACGTGTATGTGTGTGTGTGTGCTAGTTGTACTTCTCTGTGCAGCGCGTCAGCAGCAATAACGCTGAGGGGTGTCTGGTCTACTGCGTCAAACTACACATTATGCAATCTGATGAAACAATGCAACACTGTATACTATATCACAAATGGCAAACTAAATGGTATGCAAAACTAGATTTTAAATGTTGCAAATTACAATGTCATAAACATCAAACATAACTGCAGTCAACAGCAATATTGTAAACAACACCAAAACACCAGGGAAAAAATATGGCTAATTAATCAATGCCAAAAAAGAGCCAACATCACCATTTACAATACAATACCAAAGCAAGCTAACAACAAAACAAAATCACAAATGTTGGTAACACTGTACAATAAGGTCTCATTTGTCAACATTAGTTAATGCATTAAATAACAGGAACTAACAATGAACAAACTATTTTACAGCATTTATTAACCTTTGCTAATGTTAGTTAATAAAAATGTTCAAGTTAGTTCATAGTGCGTTAACTAATAATGTTAACAGATACATTTTTTATCTTAAAAATGTATCAGTAAAGACTTAAAATGATGTAGAAGTATCGTTCATTATTAGTTCATGTTAACTAGTCTAGTTAACTAATGTTAACAAATAAAACCTTATCGTAACATGTTACCCAAATGTTAAAACCAACAACAGCAAAATAATCAACAACATGCTAATCGAAGTCTTGCAAACTAATTAACACCAAAACGTCCACCAATAGTAATCTAAATGTCACACAAAACTATAGACTATGCTAAACTAAACATCACAAACTAAACAATGTCACAAACACCAAACAACAACACCAAAACATTAACTGGACGGTATGGCAACTTACTGCGTGCAATGATAGAAATGTCAGAGTTTGCTTATAGGCCTACTGTTTACAAAACGTTAGATATATTTGCACGGCTAACAGTGGGAAGGACTACTTTATGTTATTTACACATGGGAGTGACTGAGACGTTAAACATTGATGAATATGCAAATACAGAAAGAAGTCGGTTGTCGCAACTTGCCAAATTAATATAGAGTTTAACTTATGTGGTCACATGTGAACGTATATTAGCTATTTTAAAAAGGCTTTTTAAATGTGGCTAAATCTGGTTGCATAAGCTGCTTAGAGTAGTCTTAAAAGTTAGCTATTAAGTTTTTTTCTTCAAGACTGGTACTAACTTTTTAAAAGTAAATTACATAAAATGGTCTAATGATTGGTCTACTCTGAATTGGAAAAGTAAGACTGATTACCTCTAAACTAACTGCTAGTTGGTCAAACTAGTTCTTAAGACAGTGGGTTAGTTCACCCAAAAATGAAAATTAGCCCATGATTTACTCTACCCTCAAGCCATCCTAGGTGTATATGACTTTCTACTTTCAGACGAATACAATCGGAGTTATATTAAAGGGGTGGTTGATTATGATTTCACTTTTATGATTTCAGTTAGTGTGTAATGTTGCTGTTTGAGCATAAACAATATCTGCAAAGTTACAACGCACAAAGTTCAAAGCAAAGGGAGATATTTTCTTTTAAAGAAATTGCTTTTTTAAGGACTACAACAAATGGCTGGTAGGGACTACACAAGCTTCCTCCCAGGTTAGTGACATCACTAACCCTGAAATTTACATAAACCCTGCCCCCGGGAACACACAACAAAGGGGGCCAGATTATCATGACAGAATATGCTAATCAATGACTTTAAGATAGTTAACTCCACATCAGCTACATAAATTCATCAACTAACCATTCAGAAACGTCCTGTTGCATTCTACATGTTGTCACTCCTTCTTGAGTCTCTCCATCACTGTCCGACTCTGGTTTGAACATAAAAGGCTGAATAGTTTCATTGCCTGTCTGCATGAAGTTATCAGAGCTGCTAACTGGAGTTCTTCAAGCTCCGCCCCATGAGCAGCAGCTCATTTGCATTTAAAGGAACACACAAAAACGGCACGTTTTTGCTCGCCCTCAAAAAGTGACAATTTTAACATGCTATAAAATAATTATCTGTGGGGTATTTTGAGCTAAAACTTCACATACACACTCTGGGGACATCAGAGACTTATTTTACATATTGTAAAAAGGGGCAATCAACCACCCCACGTCCTGGCTCTTCCAAGCTTTATAATGGCAGTGAAAGGGAAGTTCTGTTTTGAAGTCCATAAAAGTGCATGTATTCATCATAAAAGTGCTCCACACGGCCCCGGGGGGTTAATAAAGTCCTTCTGAAGCGAAGCGATGCGTTTGTGTAATAAAAATATCCATATTTAAAACTTTATAAACTAAAATAACTAGCTTCTGGCGGACCGCCGTACGCATCGATTTACAGCGAAAGAGTAACCCTTGACCCTTGAACCCTTGACGCATGCGTATTCATGAATGCGGAAGTGCAGAGGATAGAGCAAAACAAAACACCGGTCATGAATTAGAAGTCTAAAACGAGAATTTTTAAAGAGAATTGCCGGAGGATTTCGATATAAGAGAAGAGGGGCTTGAGTTTGTTGCCCAGCCCTATCCGCGAGAGGCGTCAAAGCTTGCGATGCTCGCGTCATGGGTTACTCTTTTGCCATAAGTAGACTTGTGTACGGCTGTCCGCCGGAAGCTAGTTATTTTAGTTTATAAAGTTTTAAATATGGATATTTTTCTCATACAAACGCATCAGAAGGCCTTTATTAACCCCCCGGAGCCGTGTGGAGCACTTTTATGATGGATACATGCATTTGTATGGACTTCAAAACAGAAACGGCCATTCACTGCCATTATAACGTTTGGAAGAGCCAGGACATTTTTTTTAATATAACTCCAACTGTATTCGTCTGAAAGAAGAACGTCATATACACCTAGGATGACTTGAGGGTGAGTAAATCATGGGCTAATTTTCATTTTTGGGTGAACTAACCCTTTAACAAAGTGGCTAAAGCCCAATTTATACTTCTGCGTCATGTGTACACCGTAGCTACGTCGTAGACTGTGTGTAGCACGCGTAGCCTACGGCAAAGCCTGACGTGCACCTCTCCAAAAATGTAACAACGCGTCAATTCTACAAGGACCGCAAGCGCTGTGATTGGTCTGCCAGAACCCCTCACTCAGGGGTTATCATGCTCTCTCTGCATGTGTAATTGCACGTCAACGCGGACAACGACGCAGAAGTATAAATGAAAATCGGCGCATAGCCCACGCCGTAGAGGCTACAGCACAGGTCCGACGCAGAAGTATAAATCAGCCTTAAGTTTATGCAACTAGCCCCAAAACTTTCAGACTGCATAATGTTATCCTCATTTATGCATTTGACACCGCAAAAACATTCACAGATATTGTAAACAACAAACAAAATCTCATAAATGGCAAAAACAACATTTGCTAAACAACAAGCTAAACATCATCAGTCTCACAAACACCAGAAGAAAAAAACATACAGTATGCCATAAACTAAACACCAACGCAATCTAGCAAGCTAATTTACAACAACATCATCAGCACAATATCAAAATCAAATGGAATTATTTTTTAATGGAATATTGTAGCAAGTATTATAAATGATTTATCACTTTTTTAATTCATGTGTCCCCTTTCATCATAACTTAACTAAAAATAACTTCCCTTCACTCTTCTCTTCTCTGATGACGTGTTTACTGGCGTGAGGGCGGGGCAATAACCTGTCACTCACATGACATCACAGCAATAGCAAACCACAACCATCCAACCAATTCCCAATGGACAAAATCAAGTCCCACCTTACATTTTTTCTCATTCGAGAAGCCGTGAAAATACGTCACAACAGGAGAAGAAAAGAATATTACAACTTCCGTTTCCTGCCAACTTTAATAAAAACTTTAATAGGATCTCAGTGATACTAATAACACTGAAGAATGAAGCACATTGTCTCCTGGCTGCAGGAGACTCTCATAAGCATTTCAGAAACACTAAAATCATAGACGTCCAAATACATTATGTAAGATGTCCGTCTTGGAACCTGCGGAGTAGGATTTTGTGCTGAAATCACATGCCAGTGCCACCTGCTGTCAAGGTATATGGCATCAGTGCCAACACCTCAACTGAGTCTGACGTGAGTCACTGTCCTACATGGGATCGTGGGTAAAACAAACTGCAATGCCAATGACTGTGGGAACCCTGGGAATACCATAGTACTGAATGATTAACATATTCATGTACCTTGCTTAGTATTTAGGGTACTAAGAGAACTTAATGTGTTAAGTTAAGAACCAAAACCATTGTAAAACTATAGCAATTTGTTGTGCTTTTCTGTTAATGCAGAAGCAGCAGGGAAGAGCTGAGATCAGCAGAACCCCAGCAATGACACTGACTCATTCTCACATACACACTGCAGCAAAACATTTGCAACATAAACCGTCTAAAGTGAATGACAGAGGGTCGAGGCTGTGACCGGCGCTGGTTCGGGTTCTTACCGGCAGGCATTCCTCCACTCGGTTCCGTCCAACCCGCGTCCGATGCACTGTCTGGATCAGATCAGCTTGGAAGGGGGGTTGGCGTCAACATATGGATCGGAACACGGCTGGATCACACACATACAAACACACACAGAGAGACATACGGATTAAACGAATCCGATCAGAACCCCTCAACAATATCTACTTTAAACTGACGGCTATGAGCACACATTATCAAACATGGCGGTACTGTGTCTGTGTTGTTAAGAATTAAAGAAGTAAAGAAAGAGAGTTGTGTGTGAATACCTGTAGATGCAGATTAAGCGCAACACATCCGCGTTTCCTGCTTCACATTCCGCGTGACGTCGGGACACGCCAACACGGAAGTGATAGTCGAGAGCGAAGAGGAAAAGAGAGCGCGCGCAGCACACGCGTCGAGGTTGAAACACAAACACACACACAAACACAAACAAACACACGCTGCTGGGATTCACAAAATGGAACAGTTGGGTTGAAGAGAAAAGTTGTTTATTTAATTTTATTTAATCATAAAAACAAGTCTCTGGACATTTGTGTGAATTTCATCTGCTCCCCCATCCAGCTTCTAAAAATAATAAACAGGGCAATCTCAGTTGCCTTTGATTTAGGTTAATGAACTGCTTAAATATGTGTGAGAATATGTGTGAGATCTATTACCACTCAGAGTTTTGCATGGCATGTGACCAGAATATTTTCACTCTCAATTTCTTCTTAGAGGAATAGTTCAACCAAAAATGACATCTCTAACATCATTTACTTATTAATGAATAATGACTTTGTTTATTCTATGGCACTTTACAAGATAATTTTTGAAGGCTGCTACATGTTTTACCGTTTTTTTATCCATGCAACTACAATAAATGGGACCTTTCAAACTGCAAAGATGACACAAAAGCACCATAGGAACATCATAAATGTGGTTTATACCAGAGGTTTTCAATCTTTTAGATGCCACTGACCCCCAAATATGATCATCCTTGTGTGATGGAACCCTATCCTAAAATGTATAAATGTATATGTATAAATATGAATTCATAATTAACATTATAAATGTGTTAAATATTATTTGGAAATGTTTCATAAAGGTTTTATGTTACATTATTATGTTTGTTCTTCTCACTATAGTACTGTACTGTTGAATGTATTATATATTTATTTTAATCAAATTATTTATTCATTTAAATCATTTTTACATTTTTATTTTTTAATTATTTATTTAGTTAATTATTTTCTTTCTTTTTTTCCCCTAAACTTTTCCACTGCCCTATACCTTGCGACCCCAGTTTTGGTAATATTGCCCCTCATAGAACTGAAATTAAGATAGCTTTGTGTGAGAAACAGATACAAAAAAAAAAGTAATTATTCAAAACAAAACAAAAATTACATACTTGAGCTTCCCTTGGTCTGTTTATGTGAGTTCATGACAGAAGCTGATTTGTGAACCAATCATTCGTTTGAATCAGATCTTTTCAATGAATCATTCAATTAGGTTCATACAACTTTTCTCACTGATTTGTTCACAAATTTGACTGATCCAGTTCTTAAGTTCAGCTTACTTCATGATTCAGTTGCAGCCAGTGGTTAATGGTCCACTTTATAGGGAAAGATAATCAGAGAATAACTTTTAAAAATTGGTATTTTTTCACGCAAAGCTGTATGGTTTCAGAAAACTTGGAATATAGCCACATGGGGCACTTTTGTGTACTTTTACTTTGAAAGCTTTGGTTTGATTCATTGTAACTGAATAGGAAAGAGTACAACATACCTCCATAATTCAAGTCTTCATAATTTCTCCTTTTGTGTTCAACAGAAGAACAAATGCGTAATATAAATTTGAAATAACATAAGATGAAAGTAAATTATGACCATTTTAATTATTGGGTGAATGATTGCTTAATGGCCTGACCACTTAAAACTTCAGAGCACATGTACCCAGTTACGACAAACCCCTTCAGATTGGAAAACACTTTGTAATAATTTAAGGGAATTACTGATGGATTGAAGGGATTTGTTGCAACTGGCTGTTGATGTCTTTGTTGTTACAAAAGCCTGCTGTTTCATTACGACAGAATCCGATCATTTACAGTGGCCATAATGTATAATAATACAAAGCTCAGAAATGTCTGCCTGTGTCAGACCTGCCGTGTATAACTGGATTATTTTAGGATAAGATGAAAACATCCAGTCAAACAGCCAAAGCTATGAGGACCTATGTGTGTGAGAGAGAGATAGAGATAGAGAGATAATACACAGTATTAAGATAAAGACCTTTGCTTTACAGGAATTATGAGTGATTTAAGCTCCATTTTATCCAAGCATCTGTTAAAACATTGAAAACACATCTCAATCACTCACTCATGCACACATACAATTCTCTGTAACTAAATGCTTTTACATTGTATTATGGCTGAAATGTTTAACACAATGCGCTAAAGGATACTGCAATACTGTTGCACAAAGTGGTTTGATACATGGCTGAGATCCAGCCAAACATTTGCATAATAATTACTGAAATGCGGGCCAAATAATCCTATTTCACCAATAATCTCCATTAAATCTGTGTGATGTGATTTCTCTCTGTGGTCACACACACACACACACACACACATTTTCTGCCTTATTGATATTGGTGGTTTAATGAAGCATTAAAGTTTGAGCAGTTTGATTGATTGAGTAATGGTGCAGCTGTGTGCAGCTGGTATTGCCAGTCATTCAAGTAAAGTGGCATAGTTATTTGAATATTGAATGCACACACATGCATTTGCATATATGCATGGTAACCTAAAATCTTGATGTTAAATAATTAAGTTAATGGATACATTATTTGTCATACCCACATAGATAAACACATGCTCATAATTATCTTAATCAATCTGAAGATAGTAATATACACTTGAATTTGTGTGAAGCTCAAACCTCTTTTCAAACTTTTATATGGGACCTTCCAGAGTGGAAATAAATATGGATATTTATATAATGCTTTGAAAACATGCAGATTTAATCATTCCTAACCTATAAAGCGAGTCAATTTGAAGTAGGGTTCACCCATTATTTACATACTTACACATGTCCGCCTTTAAGGATTTCCAGTTTTCCACCTACAAGCTTCACACTGAGCTTCAGATCAATGTTGACCCATAGAACAACTGTTTGTGTGTGAGAGAAACAGACACAGTTTGATTTTTTTTTTCTCCAGAGGGGGTTTGACATTTTTTACAAACTCATAGCTCATAGCATTTGGACCCAATATCTATTCAGTGGTCTTCGGTCAGAATTGATTTTTGGATGGATTGCGTAATAAACATGCGCATGGTATTTGCAATTGAGAGCAACTTCAGAATATTCTCTCAAACCCCCGACAAGATAAAAAAAATGGACTCCTACATGATGATTCAAAATTATTGATTTTATATAAAAATAAAGCAGAATGACTGGGCATCTTATTTTTATAAAATGCCTGAGAAGCACCCACAAACATTATTATGTTTCTGAGAGATCAGATCACTCTGTCAGAGCAGATTTCAAAGAATGAAGATCATGAGAGACATTGAAATGTTGCTGGCTAAAATAATTTGTATCAATTGAGTATTTATGTAATATTTATAGTTAGCTTTGAGCAACATAAAAATGTTGCTTATTGTCATGCTATTTTTGAACTGCATTCCCATTACCATAGGATTCTACTGTAGCCTGTTAAGGTTTATTTTCTTAGCAGATGCTTTCTCAGAAGGCTTAATACAAAATGCATATATAAAGTGGCAACTACTAGGACAGGTAGCAAAGAATGCAAGCCAAGTGCTAAATTTAGACCCCCGGTGCCAGGAATAATAACAAGATCATGATGCAGGACAGACAGAACCTGTCAGGAAACACTAGTCATTAAGAATGAGTCAATGGGTCTTGTAACATGACTGTAGAGCATCTCCATGGGGGAGGACAAGCGCTTTCGAAGTAGAGCTCTAGGGTGACGAGTAGGCAACCAGTTGGATATGTATCAGAGCTAAATGCAGAGATCTTTTCTGAAATGAGGAGAGATAGAAAGGTGAAATGTAGAGCTGGGTGTTAGTTGAATGGTCTGGAATGTGTAAAGATGCTAGGTCAGTTTGAAATCAAGCATGAATACAGCGAATTGGATTTCTGAGAGCTCATCCTGCCATTCTGAAATTGTCATTGGTCAATTGATGCCTAGTAATGAATTATTATCTAATGCAGTGTACACTGATGTGCCAAAACATTATCTCCTGCCTAATATTGGTCCTAAAACAGCGCCGACCCACAGAGGCATGGACTCTACAAGAGCCCTGAAGGTGTCCAATGGTTTCTGGCACCGAGACGTTAGCAGCAGATCCTTCAATGTTGTAGGTTGCAAGGTTAAGCCGCTGTGGATCGAACTTGTTGGTCCAGCTCATCCCACAGATCCTCAATTGGATTGAGATCTGGTGAATTTGGAGGCCAGGGCAATACCTTGAACTCTTTATCATGTTCCTCAAACCATTCCTGAACAATGTGTGCAGTGTGGGAGGGTGCATTATCCTGCCGAAAGAGGCCACTTCCACCAGGGAACACCATTGTCATGAAGGGATGTACCTGGTGTGCAACAATGTTTAGGATGGTGGCGCACATGAATGACCCAGCAGAATGTTACCCAGAGCATAACACTCCCTCCACTGGCTTGTCGTCGCATCCTGGTGCCATCACTTCCGCAGGTACACGGCGCACACATACACGGCCGTCCACATGATATAAAAGAAAATGGGACTCATCAGATCAGACAACCTTCTTCCACTGCTCCAAGGTCCTGTTCCGACGCTTGCATGCCCATAGGCACTTTCAACGGTGGACAGGGGGTCATCATAGGCACTCTAATTGGTCTGTATCTATGCAGCCCCATACACAGCTGAGTGCGATGCATTGTGTGTTGTGACATTCCTCCCATAACCATCATTGAAATTTTGTGTGACTTGTGCCACAGTAGACCTTCTGTTGGCTCGGTCCAGACAGGATGGCCTTCGTTGCCCTTGTGCATCAATAAGCCTGCCAGTTTGTGGTTTGCTCCTTCTCGGGCCACTGTTGGTAAATTTTCACCACTGCTGACCTGGAGCAATATACAAGCCTTGGCGTTTCAGAGATACTCTGACCCAGTCGCCTTGCCACAGCAATCTGGCCCTTGTCAAGGTCGCTCAGATCTTGGCTGCTTCCAAAAACTGGAAAATTCTGCTTTCGGAGGACACATTTCAAGGTAGGAAGGCATCAAGGCACGTCCGAATCCAATGTTAGCTTCACTTTCAGCCTCCTGAGAGACCTTCATCTGATCGATTTTTGAAGGCAGCATAGATGTATCCTTCGCTGCCTTTGATATCCCACAATCCTATGCGTTCCATTCGGTGACAGTTGAGCTAGAAAAGGAAAGATGGCATCTGAACAGCTTGTGTGTAATGTACGTTTTTGACCAATGTTTTCCACTTCTGATATAATTTCTAGTGAGAAATGACTACTGTAGTAATTAAATATTTGTTTAGTTCTACCAAAGCTCGCTTTATTTTGCTGTAGATCATTAAACTGTTACGCTGCCTCAGAAGTCTGTCTGAAATCAGTTTCATGAGGTACCTTTGTGCGCTTACGCTGCCTTACAAGTCATTGCCTGATAAGGCAGCGAGGCAACAAGCCTAGGTTTTCAGATGCAGCCCTTTATTCCTGCCCATTTCTCCTGCATGCAACACGTTGATTAGAAGAACTGATTGTTTGCTTACCATCTAATCTACCCAGACTACCCAGAATCTATGGGGCCTTGTTAGGAGATCAATGATATTTGCTTTACCTGTGACCGGTCATAATGTTTTGGCTCATCAGTATAAAGTGTGTATGCGCTCTTGGTACAACAGTTAATTAAAAGTTAATTCTGATATTTCGTTAATTTATTTGCCATGATCATTTTAAAAGTTGTCATGCTTTTAAAGGCAACATGAAATGGAAATTGACAATAGTTTCATACTTACTACATTCCTGGTCTTTTTGTGCAGAATACTTTGGTGTGTGTTGCACACAGAACCCAGCAGTAGATGTAGACTCAAGCGTCAGTCAGACATTGGATTTTGGTTGAAAATGAAAATCGGGTTGACGTCTAAATCCAGTGTTTGTTTGACGCCAAGCTCCAACGTTGAGCAGACATCGAATTTTGGTTGGAATAAACACCAAAAAAAGTAAACTATTGTGAAATGCATGGCAGTACAGGGTGCCCACTGTTTACCATTAATGGAAATAACGGTTGAACACCGTAACTGACTTCAGCCACAGCCTTAGATGAAATCAACTAAAGAAGAGAGAAGATCTCAGCAGAGGATTAAACAACTCCACAAACAGCATTACCAGCTTCACTTATTACTAACCAGATTGACTTTCTGTCAGATGTCCATTTAGAATTAACAGAGGTTTAGATGTTGATGTTTTGTTTGAAGTCACCATTATGGAGATCAGTGTTTGCTTTAGTTGGGCAGTTTGGCTCTTGACTTTTTAACAGTTTTTCTCTGGCTGCTGTAATTGTGTTTGTTATGGCAAGAACAGCAAAAGAAGATGAGATCAGAAGATGTTGGCAATTGAATATTATCATATATCATCATACAGTATTGTAACACCGTAGATAATGAGGGGGACAAGAAGCCCCGCCGCCCCCCCCCAATTAGAAGTGCCCCCCTAATATTTGATATTTTTGATGCTGCTCTGCTGCAGTCAATTACGCACTACTCTGCTTGATATTAGGACGACAAAATGTTTAAAAAGTTCATAAAAAAAAAGTTGGCTGGTCTGTCTCAGTGGTCTAACAGCTTTTTTAAATGTCAAAATGACTGAGATGGCCAATCAAATCAAAGAAGGTGACAACATGATTGTCTCGGGAAGTGGTGAGGTGTTGTTTGCAATATTAACAACACATGAATTAAACTCCTTTATAAAAATGTTATGAGCTATAATGTCTTATGTGAAATACATATGGAGTAGTGTGTCTTTCAAACAATGAATTAGAAATCACAGGCCCACTGAATCCTGAGTTGTACGCTTCAGTAAAAATAACTGATCTATTTTGAATGATTAAAAAAAACCATATGCAATTAACTTGAGCCGACAAAAAGGAATTAGCATCTGCCTATGTGAAAAGTGAGTGTGGGTTTTTTTTTTTCACACTGCAGAATATTTCAAAGCTATATGAGAATGAGATGCAGTTTTCCTAAAGCACTATTAATGTACTTGTGGAACTGGCAACCATATTTCATGCCAATGGAAAAAAAGATTTTGAACATTATAAAGAAGCCTTTGAATAAAATACAAACAGTTGGGATACAAAAAAAAAAAGTTGGGACACTGTACAAATTGTGAATAAAAACAGAATGCAATGATGTGGAAGTTTCAAATTTCAATATTTTATTCGGAATACAACATAGATGACATATCAAATGTTTAAACTGAGAAAATGTATCATTTTAAGGGAAAAATAAGTTGATTTTATATTTCATGGCATCAACACATCTCAAAAAAGTTGGGACAAGGCCATGTTTACCACTGTGTGGCATCCCCTCTTCTTTTTATAACAGTCTGCAAACGTCTGGGGACTGAGGAGACAAGTTGCTCAAGTTTAGGAATAGGAATGTTGTCCCATTCTTGTCTAATACAGGCGTCTAGTTGCTCAACTGTCTTAGGTCTTCTTTGTCGCATCTTCCTCTTTATGATGCACCAAATGTTTTCTATGAGTGAAAGATCTGGACTGCAGGCTGGCCATTTCAGTACCCGGATCCTTCTACGCAGCCATGATGTTGTAATTGATGCAGTATGTGGTCTGGCATTGTCATGTTGGAAAATGCAAGGTCTTCCCTGAAAGAGACGAGGTCTGGATGGGAGCATATGTTGTTCTAGAACTTGGATATACCTTTCGGCATTGATGGTGCCTTTCCAGATGTGTAAGCTGCCCATGCCACACGCACTCATGCAACCCCATACCATCAGAGATGCAGGCTTCTGAACTGAGCGCTGATAACAACTTGGGTTGTCCTTGTCCTCTTTAGTCCGGATGACATGGCGTCCCAGTTTTCCAAAAAGAACTTCAAATTTTGATTCATCTGACCACAGAACAGTTTTCCACTTTGCCACAGTCCATTTTAAATGAGCCTTGGCCCAGAGAAAACGCCTGCGCTTCTGGATCATGTTTAGATATGGCTTCTTTTTTGACCTATAGACTTTTAGCCGGCAACGGCGAATGGCACGGTGGATTGTGTTCACCGACAATGTTTTCTGGAAGTATTCCTGAGCCCATGTTGTGATTTCCATTACAGTAGCATTCCTGTAGTGCCGTCTAAGGGCCCGAAGATCACGGGCATCCAGTATGGTTTTCCGGCCTTGACCCTTACGCACAGAGATTGTTCCAGATTCTCTGAATCTTTGGATGATATTATGCACTGTAGATGATGATAACTTCAAACTCTTTGCAATTTTTCTCTGAGAAACTCCTTTCTGATATTGCTCCACTATTTTTCGCCGCAGCATTGGGGAAATTGGTGAACCTCTGCCCATCTTAACTTCTGAGAGACACTGCCAATCTGAGAGGCTCTTTTTATACCCAATCATGTTGCCAATTGACCTAATAAGTTGCAAATTGGTCCTCCAGCTGTTCCTTATATGTACATTTAACTTTTCCGGCCTCTTATTGCTACCTGTCCCAACTTTTTTGGAATGTGTAGCTCTCATGAAATCCAAAATGAGCCAGTATTTGGCATGACATTTCAAAATGTCTCACTTTCAACATTTGATATGTTATCTATATTCTGTTGTGAATAAAATATAAGTTTATGAGATTTGTAAATTATTGCATTCCTTTTTTATTCACAATTTGTACAGTGTCCCAACTTTTTTGGAATCAGGTTTGTAAGTTAAAAGGATTCTCATTTCAAAAGTACTTGGACACTGAGCGAACATGACCATGCAGAGAAAACATGAAGGTCAGTCATTTTACTTTTTCACCTTAAAGAAACAATTTGACAAAATTATGCCATTCAGAAAGATTTTTTTATCTTCTGCAATAGGTCAGTTATATGTCACATTTGACTTAATTTGGACATGAGTATAATATACAACCTGATGCCATGATATTTTTGAGGATGTTATTACGTTTCCATAAAGTCTCAAAGTAGGGCTTTGCATGTGAGGTAATGCAGGTACATGAATATGAATGTGACATATTTGCCCCTCTGTTCTTTCATTCTTTTGTTTAAAACAATTTCACCAAACCGAATTGCAATAATAATGTTTCCCAAAGTCTTTTTTTATACAATAGGTGACCCTCTAACTGAAACTGAACTCGGGACATAGAAACTGAAGATCAAGATCACCCTCCAGCTATTATTACATACCTTTTATTGTATTTGTGTCAAATTAGCGGTAACCACCATTAAAATCCTCCATTACCTATAACAATACTCTAAAACAATGTCCAAATAGCTATTTGGCTTTTGATAACATTTTCCCACCCTCACGGCCTAGATGGCATCAGTCAAAAAAAAAGCAGAGCTTGTGAGTATAGATGATTTTAAACAGATTTTTCAAAAGGACTATTCTTTGTTTAACATTTTTAATAAGGGACAAAAATACTGCATATTTGTGCACGTTAAAGAAAGTATTCTTCTGTAAAGATTTTGATTTTATGGAAGTTATACAGTAGCTTTAATATTTTATCAGATTTAATATAATATACCTTTAAATATAAACCATTAAACATTTTGTGTATATATAATTAATATACACGACAACACTACTGTTCAAAATGGGGTCAGCAAGATTTTTTCTTTTAGAGAGAGAGAGAGATAAATAAATACTTTTATTAATACTTTTAATAAATTGATCAAAAGTGACAGTAAAGCCTTTTACATTTTTACAAAAAAATGTATTTAAAGTAGGGCTGTCAAACGATTAATCGTGATTAATCGCATCCAAAATAAAAGTTTGTATTTGCATAATGTATGTGTATAACTATTATGTATATTTGAACACATACACATACATATATATATAATATAAATATAACAATATTTTCTTAAATATATATCCACGTGTGTGTATTTATATATATACATAATAATTATACACAGTACATACACATATATTATGTAAACACAAACTTTTATTTTGGATATGATTAATCGCAATGAATCATTTGACAGCACTAATTTAAAGGGATAGTTCACCCGAAAATGAAATTTCTGTCAACATTTACCCAACCTCAAATTGTTCCACACCTGTATGAATTTCTTTCTTCTGCTGAACACAAAAGAAGATATTTTGGAGAATGTCAGTAAGCAAACATTTGATGGGCATTGACTTCCATTGTATTTTCCCCACCATGCTATGGAAGTCAATGGGGCTCATCAACTATTTGTTTACCCATATTCTTCCAGATATCTTCTTTTGTGTTCAGCAGAAGAAAGAAATTCATGCAGGTTTGGAACAACTTGAGGGTGAGTAAATGATGATAGAATTTTCATTTTCGGGTGAACTATCCCTTTAAAATAATAAATGGTGTTATTTTGAACTTACTGTTCATCGAAGAATCCAGAAAAACTCCACAAAAATTATTAAGCAGCACAACTCTTTTCAACATTGATAATAATAAATGTTTCTTGAGCAGCAAATCATCATATTATGATTTCTGAAGGACTTGTGACTGAAAACTGGAGTAATAATGCTGAAAATTCAGCTTTACCATCACAGGAATAATTTTTTTCTGTGGTCTCAGGAATAAAGTGTTACTGTATTTTGATAAATGCAGCCTTTCTGAACATAAGAGACTTATTTCAAAAACATAAAAAAAAATCTTTTAACATTTGAACAGTGTATAATTAAAATTTAAATCTTATAATATTCTTTTTTTCATTTTCCCTTCCATCTTTCAAGTAATTGTGTTTAGGATCTGCTGCAGGGTTATGAACAGAACAGTTCTGATATGGAGGGTTTTCATTATTTATAGTTGTTAAGTGTACTCTCTCTCTCATCCTGTGAAACACTGCCACTGTCTCTTTCTCTCTCACACACAGAAAGTTGGCTGCCTCTAAAAGGAAAATTCAAAATAAAAGTAAAAATGGCTAAATGAAAGAGCGATGTTCATGAAAGAGCTATAAAAAGAGAAGGAGAAAGTATTAATTATGAAGCAGGTGAGAGAGACACAGAAACAGGCAGATATGTTTATTTAATTATAGGTCTGTGATTTTTTTGTGTGCTGTGATTTCCTGCTTGCGCCTTACTTCTTCACGTCTCTCATAGTAACGGCAGAATGTGTGAACAGCGCTGGACTCTAGGGCTGAATTTGATGGATCACTCCCACAGTTCTGGAACCTAAAACATCAACAGCAGAATGAGCTGACAGGTGGCTGAATCCAACACACATACACACACAACACACAAACAAACACATGCAAGACAGCATGGAAGCAGACATGTGGGTGGGATTATGGGAATTTAACTTTTAAACAACTGTTCTGTTTCTTCCTCTTGGCTTCTATTTGTTTCTCGTTTATTAGGTGACCTTTAACCTTGTTAGAAATCATGTTAGAAGAACAAATGAATCATGTTCAAATGTTTTTTTCCTTTCAAGATTGTATAACTTGCTGTCTTATTCTCCTCAATGAAATTACTGACAAAATACTGACAATAATTAAATGATTTGAATTTAAATGACAAGAAATAATAAAATGGCAAAAAAATCAACAAGGCACTAAAAATGTTTTTTGAAGAAGAAAAATATAGTGATTATGATAATAATTTTATGGGGGGGGGGGTTGTGCCTTTTAGTTCGATGTTTATTAAACTACTGTTCAAAAGTTGGTAAGAATTTTAAAAATGTTTTTAAATGAAGTCTCTTATGCTCACCAAGGCTGCATTTATTTGATCAAAAATGCAGTAAAAACAGTAATATTATAATAGTATTATCTAATATTGTTACAGTATAAAATAACTATTTTCTATTTGAATATATTTTAAAAATGTCATTTATTTCTGTGATGTAAAAGCTGAATTTTCAGCATCATTACTCCAGTCTTCAGTGTCTCATGATCCTTCAGAAATCATTCTAATATGCTGATTTGCTGCTCAAGAAACATTTATTATTATTATCAAATACAAATTTTAAGACATTATAAATGTATTTACTGTCACTTTTGGCGTGTGTGGTCCTGGTAAACCCTACGTTATCGGGACAAAATGGTACTGTAAAATGCTACATTATCCCCACAAAGATGGCAATATCCAAAATCCTTATCCTTGTCGGGACCTTTTTGGTCCCCATTAGGGAAAACAGCTTATCATACAGAATGATGTTTTTTGAAAATGTAAAAATGCAGAAAGTTTTCTGTGATGGGTAGGGTTAGAGGATAGAATATGCAGTTTGTACAATAAAAATTATGTCAATGGAAAGTACCCATAAAACATGAAAATCCAACGTGTGTGTGTGTGTGTTTGTGTGTGTGTGTGTGCGTGCGTGCGTGCGTGTACTTGTTCAGCTGCTGTCTACTGCCTCCTGCTGTCCTGTGTTGTTTGGGGTATAGAAACATGAAGGTCTTTACCTGCAAGCAAATTCATGAAGGTTTGTGGCAAAAGCTAAGCTTTGTGGGGATTTGTGTTTGTGTGTGTGTGTGACCAGAGAGACACAAAGACATTAAGGAGAGTGAATTAAACTATGACCAAGCATTTAATTTTAAACACCCCATCCATGATAAACACAAATTAAGCCCAGACACCTGGTCTTCCCAGTCAGAAATTCTATAATTACGCAAATGTGTCTGCTGAATATAGAATGTCCTTCATGCCTATCTGAGCTGAAACACTCTAAGCAGAGTCACAGTGTGTGTGTGTGTGGTAATGCTTTTCCTGCAGAAGTGCTAATGTATTTTCAGTGTCTTTTTTCAATGGCTATTTTAGTGAAGGTTTCCTCTTCGCTATGTTTCAGTTGTGAATGTGTGAGGTGTGTCTGGATGTTTGTGTTCCTATTCATCAGGGCCTCCTTTTCTTTCTGCCTCCCTTGTCCTTGATCTCCTCAGACACTTATTCACCAGACGGCTTGATGAAGGGAGGGAGAGCGATGGACAGAGAGATAATTGTGTGTCATGTCAGTGATGTCTTTCTTAGTATTGAGCCATGATCTCAGCCAATAATTGGTGTAATCAAGACACTTTAACATGCAGAGGTGTGTGAGGTGAATTTGAGAATGAGTGGCTTGTTCCACTCCCTAGTTCCCTATCCATCTTTTTCCTAATGAGCCTAGTGCGTTTTTTCCGGTTTGGGGAAGTTCCACTCAAAAAGACTGATACAAATCATTTCATATCATAAGGTTGCGCTACAAATAATCATTGTCTGTCAGTTTGACTGAATGAGCTGTAAAATTTCCTTCATGTTCTAATGTCAGGAGAATAATGTAACGCTTGGTATTTTATGGTATAACAAGAATAACTATGGCAAGAGCTCTTTTCGGTCACTGCATTCTTTTCTGATTATTTTCTTTTCCCCTTTGTATTCCGTTCTAACAGTATGAAAATAGACAACATATAGGCCTACTGCACATTTGTGGTCTGCTCTCCCGATTTATTTTACGATATATCCCATAAATGATTTACTGGAATGCACTAAGAATCTCTCCCCAAATCCTCACATCTCTTTCCAGCTTTTGTTTTCACACGTATGCTTTAAAATGTAATTGTCTCCCCTTTTCACTTCTAATCCTTATTAGCAGTGTTTACTGGAATGTTTCTGAGGCGGGTAAATAAATATTTATTGTCTGTGAAAATGACGGAAATTACTTTGAAATATTATCACTCAATGTTCCAGTTAATGAACATCTTTCCTTAAATTAATTGAAAGTCTTTGGGATGTGCTGGAGGAGACTTTACACAGTGTTTGACTCTTGCATTGTCAATACAAGATCTTGACCAAAAATGTATGCACCTCTTGATGGAAATAACATCACAACATTTATTTCCATCAAGAGGTGCATACATTTTTGGTCAAGATCATGTATTGACAATGCAAGAGTCAAGCACTCTGTAAAGTCTCCTCCAGCACATCCCGAAGACTTTCAATGAATTTAAGGTCTGGACTCAGAGGTACCAAATGATCCTTCATGCTCCCCCCCAACCATTCTTTCACAATTTGAGCCTGATTAATTTTGGCTTTGTTATCCTGGAATATGGCCATGATGTGTCTTCCTACATGGTTGTTTAAGAAATGAAAAGCTACACACTCCATCAGTTAGGGTTGGAAGAACTGTTGCCAAACACATGCTAGAAACATAATAATCACGGCAATAATGATCCAATCATAGATTCTTAACCACTTGCCTATTTAAATCCAAACAGCGACTTTTTTTTTTGGCCGGGCAGATTATATTACTACAGTAATATTTAACACATCCCTAATATTGCTGTGGAAAGAATCAAGCGTATTCATGGTCTGTTGTAATGATTTGTTAATGCTTTTACACTTCCTAACTTCCCTTTTGATGTTTGATTGTTGAAGGGTGAGTAGAATAATGCCATCTCATTGTACCCAGTCTTTGAAAATGCTTATTATTGTGTTCATAGAGCGAACCTTTCGCTGATTGTTTGACGGAAGTTACTCCCATAATTTGCGCAAAGCGTCATGGAGCGTAGGAAAAAGGTGGATAATCTGCTTCAATGAACATGAATTGAGGCGTTAGCTAGTGCCTTGATGCACTGAAATATAGGGACACTGATGACTCAATTCAGCCACCCTTTAGCCACCCTAAATTTCCACCCAGCCCCCCTAAACTTTGCGATTAACCCCATAATCTGTACACTAAGGCCCAGTTTCACAGACAGGGTTTAGATTAAACCAGGATTAGGCTTTTGTTCAATTAGGACATTTAAGTAGCTTTTATAAACGTGCCTTAGAAAAAAACGTTACTAGTATGCATCTTGAGACAAAACAATGGCACTGACATATTTTAAGATACACTATATTGCCAAAAGTTTTGGGAAGCCTGCCTTTACATGCACATGAACTTTAATGACATCCCATTCTTAATCCATAGGGTTTAATATGGAGTTGGCCCACCCTTTGCAGCTATAACAACTTCAACTCTTCTGGGAAGGCTTTCCACAAGGTTTAGGAGTGTGTTTATGGGAATTTTTGACCATTCTTCTAGAAGCGCATTTGTGAGGTCAGGCACTGATGTTGGACGAGAAGGCCTGGCTCACAGTCTCCGTTCTAATTCATCCCAAAGGTGTTCTATCAGGTTGAGGTCAGGACTCTGTGCAGGCCAGTCAAGTTCCTCCACACCAAACTTGCTCATCCATGTCTTTATGGACCTTGCTTTGTGCACTGGTGCGCAGTCATGTTGGAACAGGAAGGGGCCATCCCCAAACTGTTCCCACAAAGTTGGGAGCATGAAATTGTCCAAAATGTCTTGGTATGATAGGTAGTCTAGAACCTACTGTACTGTTAATGCCTACCCTAGTATACAGTTTTATAATTTTATATACGTAGATGTTGTTTACCACAGAGATGTTAGGAAATATGTGCTTATTCTGCATTTTTTTAATTTAAATTAAACAGATGTATTGGGGAAAAAATGTTTATAAATAAAATAAAACATGTTTTTATACTAAAAATGCTGAAGGCTTTCTTTTAGGGGTAGTCATAAGATTTAGTATGTACCTTGATAAAACAGTAAAACAGTAATATTGTGAAATATTATTACAATTTAAAATAACTTTTCTAGTTTAATATATTTTAAAATGTGATTTATTCCTGTGATGCATAGCTGAATTTTCAGCACCTTTACTCCAGTCTTCGGTGTCACATGATCCTTCAGAAATCATTCAAATATGCTAATAAAAGCCATGATGATGACCTGTTCTCATCTGATTGCAACACATTCTAAAACTGAGAAACACAGTGTGAGGGAGATCTGACTTTTGCTCCTCAATGGAATCATCTTAAATGTCACACTTTAATTGGAAACACATGAACCGCCAAAATGGACAAATATCCAATCACACATAGGCTTTGGTCTATAATGGCACAGTAGCAGCATTCACAGACTTAACCATGAAAACATGAACGCACAGATATGTACACTGATTCCTCCTAGAACGTGATGCTTTTCTACAACTCTTGCATACACACTTGAATGACGTCCTCTCTTCATTCATGTCTTCATTAGTTCCACCAATCACATCATCAGCAGCCTGCTTACATCACTCCTCCACCTCAGATTGCACAACAGCATTCAAATGCATAGTGTCATACACAGCAAGACATCCTCAGACACGTGTACGTCGCCTTTCCTGCTTTGTTTATGACAAAAATTTTTTTTGTTTTTTTACTATACTGAGGTCTTAAATATTTTCAGCAGTGTCCTCATCTGGAAAATGTGGACCTACGACTTCAGCTCTGGGGCCCCGCGAGCCAGCCTCTGTGGGCCCCTAAACCCTCTGAAGTGCCGCAGCCGGTTGAGCTTCCGGAGGAAGTCGCTGGCCCCTCCCGGGGTGGTCCAGCAGTGACCTTTGGAGCTCCAGCAGACGATAGGATGTCGATCGCTGCATCGGAGGGGGAGTTTCAGTCCTCGGGGGATGAAGACTCGGCTGCGTTGCCTCCCTCTGGGAGAGTGGCGTTGCCCGAGACGGACCCCGAGCTGACGGCTATGCTTTCCCGGGCCGCTGAAAAGGTCGGGCTCGTGTGGAACCCTCCACCGTGTCCCGAGCCTTCGAGGCTGGATGATTGGTTTCTCGGGTATGTGAGCATGTGAGTATATGTGGTATCTCCAGCATGACATACAAAAGTTTGGAGTCTGTACGATTTTTATATATATATATATATATACAGTATACACTGTAAACTTGAATAAGTTGGCAAAACTCAAAAAAAATTTGGTAATCAATTACGTCACAATTTTTATTTTAAGAAATTCAAAGTTTAAGTAAGCCAAACTGGCAGATTTTTATTTTGTACTCTTACATTTTAATTACTCTTAACTTGAAATATTTGAGTAAGCTAATTCAAACATTCAATTTAAAATGATCATGTAATCTCAATTTAAATATTTTTAGTACTGGAAACTTGGCTAGCTTTAACTAGCTAATTCAGTAAATGCTAACTTGCTAATTGGTTACACACATAACACTTAATTTGAGCATTTACTCTCCCTTTTGAGTGTCATGGCAAAGCATGTTGGGAAATAGAAAGCCCAGTTTCAGTTAAATTTAAATTAATCTAGATTAAAAGAAACAAATTTACAAAACTCAAAACAATGAAAACATTTTGATTACTTCAAATGTTTTGTGAACACAAAAGAAAAAAGTTCTAAATACTCTATATACTACTATAAACTTGATAATTTGATAATAAACTTATTTAATTTAAATTTACCCTATCAAACCAATTAATTATTTTCAGCATTAGGATTTACAGTTCCCTTTCAGTCGGTCACGTTTGACGTACGTCGGACGTCACCGACGAATTGGGATCACTTCTGGGAGCCCCTATCAGCTTCGAGTGTATAGAGAACGGGCCAATGGCCATTGGCGTGCGAGATTTGCATCTCGCGCTCCGCCCCGCATCGCGGGTATAAAGCGGAAGCGGATGCCGCGCACATTTGTCATTCACTTCGGAGCCAAACAGGTGTCCATGAAAGACTGTTCCTGCTTCAGCAGAGAGAAAGAGAGAGAGCGAGAGAAGAGGCTTTTGTGCTGGGGAGAAGGCACGTGCAGTGACAACCGCGAGCTCACCGAGATCGGTGAAATAACTGCTGTTCTTACAGCATCCTGATTGGTTCGGTGGGTGCGTTCCACGGTGAGTGCATACACAGGCTGCACTATTTCCTGTGTTTTGCTGCGGTTGTTCCCTGGGTGCTTCGGCACGTTAAAAGAGCTTCTTCTAAAAGAGCAACACGGGTGTGACACTGCGTCTTTTTCAAGATGTCATTCCACCCGTGCGTTTCTGGATGCGGTCGTTCCCTGTCACCAGCTGACAGTCACAATCGCTGCCTTACATGTCTGGGTATTCAACATGCTGAGGCAGCGTTTGTGGATAGCTCGTGTTCCCATTGCGGGAACATGACTATCTCGGCGCTTAGGTCGAGACTCGCCTACCTTCGGGAGGGTGGAGTCCCCTTACCTATGCCCCGATCTAGTGCTATTCCTGCCCAGCAGAATAGACCTACTTCGGCGAATAGCCAGGGTGACCTGAGGATCACGTTTAGGGCACACCCACGAGCCAGCCTCTGTGGGCCCCTAAACCCTCTGAAGTGCCGCAGCCGGTTGAGCTTCCGGAGGAAGTCGCTGGCCCCTCCCGGGGTGGTCCAGCAGTGACCTTTGGAGCTCCAGCAGACGATAGGATGTCGATCGCTGCATCGGAGGGGGAGTTTCAGTCCTCGGGGGATGAAGACTCGGCTGCGTTGCCTCCCTCTGGGAGAGTGGCGTTGCCCGAGACGGACCCCGAGCTGACGGCTATGCTTTCCCGGGCCGCTGAAAAGGTCGGGCTCGTGTGGAACCCTCCACCGTGTCCCGAGCCTTCTAGGCTGGATGATTGGTTTCTCGGGGCGGCTCGCGCTGGTTCTCAGCGTCCCGCCCCGGTGCCTTTCTTCCCGGAAGTGCATGAGGAGCTCACGAGGTCGTGGACGGCACCTTTTTCTGCCAGAAACCGGCCGAGTGGCTCCTCCCTCCTCACTACCCTCGACGGCGGGCCAGCCAAGGGGTACGTGGGGATCCCGCCGGTGGAACGGGCTGTTGCGATGCAACTGTGTCCGGCGTCCGCTTCCACCTGGCGTGGAGACCCACGCCACCCATCCAAGGCCTGTAAGTTCTCCTCCAGTCTAACTGGGAAGGCTTACAAGGCTTGTGGACAGGCTGCGTCCGCCTTGCATGCCATGGCGTTGCTCCAGGTACACCAGGCCCAGGCACTCATGGACATGCACGAGGGTAGGCCTCGTAGGTCCACTCTTGTGGTCCAGGAGCGACATCTCTGGCTTAACCTGGCCGATATGAGGGAGACCGTTAAGTATCGGTTCCTGGACTCCTCCATTTCCCAGGTTGGGTTGTTCGGCGACACGGTCGAGAGCTTTGCCCAGCAGTTCTCGGCCGCCCAGAAGCAGACGGAGGCCATTAAGCACATCCTGCCCTGACGGTCAGCTGCTGCCAAGCCGCCGGCCGCAGCTCCTCCGCCTGCTCGTCGCCGAGGGCGGCCGCCCGCCGCCGCCCCCGCTCCCGCCCCAGCCCAGCAGCAGCCTCCACCAGGGCAACGGCGTGGAGCCGGCCGCGGGAAGGCCGTCCAGCCCACTCAGGCCGCTGCCAAGCCAGGTGGCACGCGCCGTCGCAAGAGACCCTGAGACGGGCCACCCAGAGATGGAGGAGACAGCTCTTCAGGAGGTGGTGACAGCACCGCTCCTTCTCCCGGAGGAGGGCCGGGAGAGAATTTTTCGTTCCTGTTTAGTTTTTGTTAGTTTGTTTGGTACCCAAAACAGAGAAAGAGCTGTTTCTAAAATCTCTGGGTGCCAAGAGAGCGCGCTTGGCGGTGTACGACGCTCCCATGCCTTGTCACCCTCCGGTGCCTCTCTTATCGCCAGCAGGGGGAGCTGGCTGTGTCCAGGACGCACACAAGAGGCCTCCGCACACCCCTGCACCCCCTCAGCGGAAGCAGGTAAGTGTTGCATTGCACACTCAGACCCCACTTCGGGCCGCTATGCCGTCCGAGTCGGGTCCCTACACTCCGCTGCGCTGCCCCGCTGCGGGTACGTCTGTGGTGCCGTTGGTCACGCTGGTTCGGTCGCTGGGAGCCTGGCTAGCGCTCCCCAGCCCGTCCCGCTGGCTCATCCGTACTATCAGACTCGGCTATGCGATTCAGTTCGCCTGGCGGCCCCCCAAATTCAGGGGCGTTCACTTCACCTCCGTGTCGAAGGAGAGCGCCCCCGTGCTACGGGCGGAGATTGCAGTCCTACTGGCGAAGGACGCGATAGAGCCGGTCCCTCCAGCTGATATGAAGACAGGCTTCTACAGCCCTTACTTTATTGTACCCAAGAAAGGCGGCGGGTTACGGCCAATCTTGGACCTGCGGTTCTTGAATTGGTCCCTTCACAGGCTGCCGTTCAGAATGCTAACACAGAAACGCATCTTCAGGTGCATCCGTCCCCAAGATTGGTTTGCAGCGATCGACCTGAAGGACGCGTACTTTCATGTCTCGATTCTCCCTCGACACAGACCGTTCCTACGCTTTGCGTTCGAGGGACGGGCATATCAGTACAGAGTCCTACCCTTCGGGCTGTCCCTGTCGCCCCGTGTCTTCACGAAAGTCGCGGAGGCGGCCATTGCTCCCATGAGAGAGCGTGGTGTTCGCATCCTCAACTACCTCGACGACTGGCTGATTCTGGCTCAGTCGCGGGCGCAGTTGTGCGAACACAGGGACATGGTGCTCAGTCACCTCAGCCTGTTGGGACTTCGGGTCAACTGGGAAAAGAGCAAACTCTGCCCTGTGCAGAGGATCTCTTTTCTCGGTATGGAGTAGGACTCGGTCAATCTGACAGCGCGACTCACAGAGGAGCGCGTCCAGTCGGTGTTGAACTGCTTGAATTCGTTCAAATGCAGGACAGCGGTACCGCTGAAACATTTTCAGAGGCTCCTGGGGCATATGGCATCCGCAGCCGCAGTGACGCCGCTCGGATTGCTTCATATGAGGCCGCTTCAACACTGGCTACACGACCGAGTCCCGAGATGGGCGTGGCAGAGCGGCTCGTTCCGTGTCTCAGTAACACCGAAGTGTCGCCAAACCTTCAGTCCGTGGTTGGACCCTTCGTTTCTACGGGCAGGAGTTCCCCTAGAACAAGTGTCCAGGCATGCTGTTGTCTCCACGGATGCCTCATCCACCGGCTGGGGGGCCACGTACAACGGGCTTGCAGTTTCGGGTCAAGTGCAATGGCATATCAATTGCCTCGAGTTGTTAGCAGTTCGTCTTGCGCTGGGCCGCCTCAAAGGGCCGCTACGAGGCAAGCACGTTCTGGTCCGTACGGACAACACTGCGGCCGTTGCGTACATCAACAAACAGGGTGGTCTACGCTCCTGCCGCATGTCACAACTCGCCCGCCATCTCCTCCTCTGGAGTCAGAAGCATCTGAGGTCGCTTCGTGCCACTCATATTCCGGGCCTGCTCAATTGTGCAGCCGACGAGCTCTCACGACAGCAAGTGCTCCCAGGAGAGTGGAGACTCCATCCCCAGGTGGTCCAGCTGATCTGGAGTCACTTCGGGACTGCACAGGTAGACCTGTTTGCCGCCCCGGACACGTCTCACTGCCACTTGTTCTATTCCCTGACCGGGGGGACCCTCGGCTCGGATGCGCTGGCACACAGCTGGCCCCGGGGCCTACGCAAATATGCGTTTCCCCCAGTGAGCCTTCTTGCGCAGACACTGTGCAAGGTCAGGGAGGACGAGGAGCAGGTCTTGTTAGTTGCGCCATACTGGCCCAACCGGACCTGGTTCCCGGAACTAGTGCTCCTCGCGACAGCACCTCCTTGGCCCATTCCTCTGAGGAAGGACCTCCTGACTCAGAGACGGGACACCCTGTGGCACCCGTGTCCGGACCTCTGGAAACTCCATGTCTGGTCCCTGGACGGGACGCGGAGGTTCTAGGTGGCCTACCACAGACTGTGGTAGACACCATCACTTCCGCCAGAGCCCCCTCTACGAGGCGCCTCTACGCATTGAAGTGGAACCTGTTTGTCGAGTGATGTTCTTCTCGACGAGAAGACCCCCGAAGTTGTTCGATCAGCTCTGTGCTTTCCTTCCTGCAAGAAGGGTTGGAGCGAAGGCTGTCTCCCTCCACCCTCAAAGTGTATGTTGCTGCTATCGCCGCAAATCACGGCATGGTTGATGGTAAATCCCTAGGGAAGCACAATCTGGTCGTCAGGTTCCTGAGGGGGGCGAGGAGATTAAATCCGCCTCGCCCTCACTCTATACCCTCTTGGGACTTATCTCTGGTGCTAACCGCATTGCAGAGGGCTCCCTTTGAACCTTTGCAGTCAGTAGAGTTAAAAATCCTGTCTTGGAAGACAGTACTCCTGACTGCATTGGCTTCCATCAAGAGGGTAGGGGACCTGCAGGCATTTTCGGTCGACGAATCATGCCTGGAATTCGGGGCGGGTAACTCTCATGTAATCCTGAGACCCCGGCCCGGATATGTGCCCAAGGTTCCCACCACTCCCTTTCAGGACCAGGTGGTGAACCTGCAAGCGCTGCCTTCGGAGGAGGCAGACCCAGCCCTGGCTTTTCTCTGTCCTGTTCGCGCTCTGCGGACTTACGTGGACAGAACGCAAAGCTTCAGGACCTCAGAACAGCTCTTCATCTGTTACGGAGGCCAGCAGAAGGGAAAGGCTGTCTCCAAGCAGAGGATGGCTCACTGGATAGTGGATGCCATCGCCTTGGCGTATGAAACCCAAGGCGTGCCCTGCCCACGGCGCTGGCGCACGGCGCCTCGCTGACAGATATATGTAGAGCTGCAGGCTGGGCGACACCTAACACGTTCGCTAGATTCTATAGCCTCCGTGTAGAGCCGGTTTCTTCCCGTGTGCTCGCTTCAAATAGCCAGTAACACCGAAGGGCCCATTCTAGTGTCGGCTTGCTGCGCCATTCCCCTCCTCATGGACCGGATACGTGCGCTGATATGCTCCAGTCGAGTTCCCCAGAACGGCGAACCCTGTTGAGTCCTCTGCAACCCGCGGCAGTCAGACGTGGCGGAGCGTCCGACGCCAGGTCTAACACTCGTATGCATTGGTGGAACTTGTGTTAGGCTGGGTATCCATATGTTGTGACCCCTACGGCGGTCCCATATGTGTATTTTCCACGGTACGGCTCCCTACGGCGAGCCCGTGTCTTTCCCTTGGCAGAGCTCGCTCTGCCGTCTCTGTGCGGTGTAGTCTCCCGCCTGCATTGGCCGGGGCCACCCCTGGGACTTCCGTATGTTGTACTGCCCACGGCCAGTCCATACGTCTATATTCCACATGATACCTCCCTACGGGTAGGATGTGGCTTCCGCAGCGGCCCCTCGGGGCACGCTTTCCCAGCGTTATCCAATACTCTGCTGAGTGGGTCTTGCGGAACAGCAGCAGTGACTCTCCCTGCGTAAGTTCCCCGCCCCAACAGACGGGGGTCTGAGGGGCTTTCGCTGGGCGCTGGAAGTGGTAGTAACTGTGGCGTTTTCCATAGGGATCCCAATTCGTCGGTGACGTCCGACGTACGTCGAACGTGACCGACTGAAAGGGAACGTCTCGGTTACGTATGTACGTACGTCCCGTCGCCACAGTTGCTGTACCATCACTGCAGCGGCCGAGTCACTAGTTCGGCTCCTCAGTGAAAAACAAATGTGCGCGGCATCCGCTTCCGCTTTATACCCGCGATGCGGGGCGGAGCGCGAGATGCAAATCTCGCACGCCAATGGCCATTGGCCCGTTCTCTATACACTCGAAGCTGATAGGGGCTCCCAGAAGTGATCCCAGTTCGTCGGTGACGTCCGACGTACGTCTCCGTTCCCTCCTTCAGGGAACGAGGGTTACATACGTAACCGAGACGTTATTCAGCAAGGCTGCATTAAATTGATTAAAAGTGACAGTAAAGACTTTTAAATTGTTACAAATTATTTCTATTTCATTTTTTGAAAAAAGAAAAAAAAATAGTGTAATATTAAGCATAGAGTGATTTCTGAAGGATCGTGTGACACTGAAGACTGGAGTAATGATGCTGAAAATTCAGCTTTGCATCACAGGAATAAATTAAATTTTAAAATATATTCAAATAGAAAAGTTATTTGAAATTATAACAATATTTCATAATATTACTGTTTTTACTGTATTTTTTTTTTATAGAAAGAAATGCTGCCTTGGAGAGCACTTGAAGACACTTTCAGAAACATTGACAAAATCTCACCGACCCCAAACTTTTGAACAGTGGTGTGTGTTGTGTATGTAAAGCAATTGTTATACATAAAGATAAAACAGGCAGTGGTTTGATGATGACGTGAAGTTTGGCCAGCGGAAACTTCAGAACAACATTATTGGAATGACAAATTCTGTCATCATTTACTCATGTCGTTCCAAAACGTTCTTTCTTCTGTGGAACACGGATCATATTCAAACTTGGCACATGAAGTGTGCTGGTCTCATACCTGATCACAGTATGTCAAATCTGAATATCCATAAGTACATTTTAATTCCTATCGTTTGGCTTCAGAAGACTTGGAATATGGCGCATGAGCTGTTTTTACTACTTTTATCATACTTTGGTGCTTTTGTCCTCTTTGGAGCTTGGATAATTGTCTATGGTCACTGCATGCTTTCATTATAGGGGGGTTAAAGCATCAACATTCTCAAACTTCTATGTGTTTCACAGAAGAAAGAGGTTTGGAACAACATGAGGGTGAATAAATGATGACAATGTTTATTTTTGGGTGAACTATATTTAACCAGTCACAGTTTTAGCTTGGATGGATTGTTATTTGTGACCCTGGACCAAAAAACATAAGTCACATGGGTATATGTGGCAATAGCCAACAATACATTGTATGGGTCAAAATTAACATTTTTTTTCTTTTATGCCAAAAATTATTAGGATATTAAGTAAAGATCATGTTCCATGAAGATATTTTGTAAATTTCCTACCGTAAATATTAAAAAAATATTATTAGTAGTAATATGCGTTGCTAAGGACTTCATTTGGACAACTTTAGGCAATTTTCTCAATATTTAGATTTTTTTGCACCTCAGATTCCAGATGTTCAAATAGTTGTATCTCGGCCAAATATTGCCCTATGCTGACAAACCACACATCAACGGAAAGCCTATTTATTCAGGTTTCAGTTGATATATAAATCTCAATTTCAAGAAATTGACCCTTATGACTGCTTTTGTGGTCCAGGGTCACGTTTAGTCATCTAATGTTAACATGCATTTTTAGCCAAATCTCCATTGTCACTTAAAGTATGATAAGGGGCCTGGCATATTGGACGATGGGAGGTGGAGGTGGTATCGCAGGATGATCCCATCCAGCCCTGGTGTTAGGTAGTGTGCACTTTATACACTGATTGTGTGTTTCTATTAACTGAATGAACATAACAGCGAGTGATGCTGAGGCCCAGAGCAGCCGGTGAGCGCGCACGCCGCTGCCTCCAACAGTTTCCTGTGGCAGTGTAACATTCTTCTTTTTCACAGCAAGCAAAAAAAATGAGGAAGTGAGCAGCGCAGAGAGAAACTCTTGGAAAGTAAGACAGAGTCACGTATGGTATAAACCCACAGCCGTTAAAAAAAGAGCCGGCAGCGCGAGCGGGGGACGTGATGAGTCACTCGCGAGGCGTCGTCGGCCCGCTTTGATCAGCCGCGGTTGGGGTCTAGCGCTGTAAAATATTTGAACAAGACGAATAGACGGTGAGTCACGGTAACGGCGCTAGAGCTAAGTGTGTTATGTTTCTAAAAATATCCTGATAAAGTCGAAAAAAGCGAATTACAATATAACTTTAATAATATTTGAGATTTTAGCTCATTTTTTTGTTTTACAGTCATTTAAGTCGCACATAGGCCTACTGAAAACGACGATATTCGCCTGTGGAGATGAAAATGTCTAATTCCACTGTTTTCTGTATTCCGATCATTGGGTGCACCAAATCTGAAAGCAGAGCTGAAAAAGAGTTTTTGTTTGGGAATGCAAATAGCTTGTTAAGTGACATTGAGATATTTGTCAAATAAGCTGGTTGTTAGACTAAACATTTTGTTAATAAATGTATGCCCGTGAAATTCTCGCTTGCTATCCAAAGAGGATCAGTTTACTGTTGAGAGTTTTATTCATGATAATAATGAATAATAGGCTAACAATAATTTTAGTATTGATTTTTGGCTTCACTTAAATTGATCTATTTTTTTAAAAAATACGTTGTTAAATGTCCTGTGTCCCACTGTCCCATTCTTTCTTGCGCGCGCTCCTCTGCGGTGCCGAGACAAAAGCTGCGCGCGGGGAGGAAAAAGAGGCTAGGAACTCGTGACGTCGGGAAGACTCAGTCACACACACACACACACACACACACACACACACATACACACACACACACACACACTCCTCCTCCCCTCTCTCTCTCTTTCTCAGTGTAAATACCATCTCCACCAGATGAGCGGGCACAATGGATGTTTCTGTATAACATCACAGAAGCCTTCAGTATCTTTACTAGATGATATTGACGTTTTGTTGTTTTTGCTTGCATGTTTTTGTTTTGTTTTAACTGATATTATTCTTGGATTTCAACACTCGGCTTCTATGTCTTTCGCGACCTGTTCTGTTATCAGAGAGCCTCAAAACTGAGGAAGAGGAAGGTCTCGACACCTCCAGCTCTAAACCTCACCCCTGGATATGACAAAGATTCCTGGAGTCGGGGAAATACCACAGAAGAGCCACATACAGTAGCATAAAAGACTGGACTGTACCGCGCGAGGGGCGGAATGGCGTTGTGGAAAGGACTCCTGAACATTTTTGAATGTGCATCCTGGTTGTGATAGAGAGAACAGAGCCACACCAAGACCAGCTGTAGCAACACAGAGGGTAATACACGCAGACAACAGGGGCATTTTCCTCGTCAGACCGCGTTAAGATGCGCTGTTATTCAACACGCGAGCGGGCGCATGCCATGCTGTAGCGCTGCGCAGCCAAATGGCACGAGCCAGCGCGACCGAATCGCTCTGACGTTCGCGGAGGACAAGACGTATGATGATGAGCGGCAGCTGCCGTGGGACCAGTCTGCTTGTCCCGATGCGTTCTCCACTCTCCATTCGGTTCGCCTTCACTCTTCCTCGCACACACCTGCTCGTATTCTCTCTCTCTGTTCTGGGAACGCGTGTAGGCAAATAGAACCGCGTCTGGCGTGGGAACAATGGAGTTGTCAGAGGTTCGCTGTTCCAGCGCGAGCGAGGAGCTGTACACCATCAACAAAACCCCGAGTAACAACAACGGGAACCGACCAAAGCGCCTGCTGTGGCAGAATGCCGTGCGACACATCACCGAGCAGCGCTTCATTCACGAGCACAGCCCGAAACCCGTCTCACCGGACGAGCCTCACGCGCAGGGCTCGCGCAAACATTCCGCCGGCAGGACGTCGGTGAGCGACCGGCACAACAACGGCGGCACTAAAGTCTTCCCCGAACGCTCGAGCAGTGACCTGGGTTTCTTGCAGATCGACTGCGCGCCCAGCAACTCAGACTTCTTCCTGAGCTGGGGCTACACGTACCGCGGGGTCATCTTCCCCACGCTGCGCTACGCCTTCAAGTCCAGGGACCTCGAGCGCCTGTACCAGCGCTACTTCCTGGGCCAGCGACGGAAGTCCGTGGTGGTCATGAACATTTTGGACGTGGTGACCAAGCTGACCCTGCTCGTGCTGCACCTGACCCTGGCGTCCACGCCGATGGACCCGATCAAAGGGATGCTGCTCGGCTTCTTCACGGGCATCGAGGTGGTCATCTGCGCTCTGGTTGTGGTGCGCAAGGACACGAGCTCGCATGGTTACCTGCAGTACAGCGGCGCGGTGACCTGGGTCGCCATGGCCACGCAGATCCTCGCGACGGGACTGGGCTACGGCTTGCTCGGGGATGGGATAGGGTACGTGCTCTTCACGCTCTTTGCCACCTACAGCATGCTCCCGCTGCCTCTCACCTGGGCCATCGTGGCGGGACTGCTGACCTCCGCGCTGCACATCGCGCTCCAGCTGCTGGTGCCCCCTCGAGCGCAGATCTCCACGAATCAGGTGAGACGAGAGTGATTTAGAGAAACGTGCAATATTACATCATGGCAAGTTTGTGTGCATTGGTGCGGGTGCAATTGGATGTTTTCAGTGCTTGAGGAATTGAACCTAGGCGCAACGGTCGCTGTCCACCCAACGTGGTGCTGAAAGTGACATTTTAAGGTCGTTCGCTGCGGACTGCCTTGTGCTGTTCTGTCTGATATTGATGTCTTGTTTTTGCGGTCCAAATTTTGTAGAGGTCAGTAAAGGTCAAGAAGAGCTCGTGAATGCGGCAAAGCAGTCATAATAGAGCACTGCAGTCAGTTACCCATTTCAGTAACATCTGAGGAGAGCTTAAGCATTGGGAGTGTTTTCAAATATATTTATAAAAACTTATGTTTTTGTAAATATTAATATAAAAAAATCACAAAAATACAAGACAATTCAAGAAATAGATTACCTGAAAATGAAAATGCTGCCAAGATTTACTGTATGACTATTTCTTCTGTGGAAATTTTTTTTGGGGGGCCATACAATGAAAGTCAATGAGGTTCAAAGTTGTTTTCACACCGGTGTTCTTTAAACAACATGGTTTGGAACAACATGAGGATAAGTACGTATAAAGGGATAGTTTTCCTTTTGGGTGAACTATCCCTTTATACGTTGCTTTTAATTGCGTGCACACGGTTGCATGCGTGTGTATGCATGTCAACAAAGCCTCTTTCTCTCTCTGTCAGATGCTTGAGAGATTCTAAATGACAAGATGATCTGAGGTCAGGCTTCACACATGTGATCATATCATATCACATCTAAATTGAGGCACTACAGTTATTCTGTGACATTCACCTGCACACACATGCTGTCCACAAACAAGCAAACATGCTGTATACACAAAAACAAGCACACAGCCACACAAAACAGAGAAGAGACAGGAAGCTGTGTGAGTTAATTATAGGGTGCAAAGATTATTCACTGTGATTACAGCAGAGAGAGACAGACAGACAGAGTTGTTTGGTGTCCTTTCACACGCTGATTCAGGCCAGATCTAGATGTCTATATGCAGATTCAGGTCGAAATAGCCAAACTCAGCCACTCATCTTTAGCAGACCCAAAAATGTGTGCGTCCAAGCAGTGGTCGAAGATGCTGTATGAGGTAGACTGTAAAAATAGCATGCGTGGGAGGGAGATATGGAGAAGGGCTCTCTGACTCACACACTTGTCTGCCAGCATCTCTTCGTTTCCCATCTCTGTTTCCCTCTCCTTCGCTCATACTGCAGGACGCGCTCTCACACACACACACACCCTCAGACCTGACGGCACACCTGTTTCTGTGTTTAGTGCTACATAAGTAGAATGCCGTCAATGGCTAGGTAAGATGGACGTCAGTTAGCGGTTGCTTTCTTGTGCTCTCTTTGGGTTTATGGAAACTCCTTCAGGGTCTCAGTCTATCATTTATAAGACACTTCACAAACTCTTCCAGACCAATGTGAGAGTGTTGTGTGCAGTAGGGTGGATTGTGGATAGACAAAGTGCAGGGGGATGAGGGAGATGTGGGCTAGAAAAGTATTTCCTGCATTAAGAGCGAGAGGTTTTGAGTTCAAATTGTACTTACTGACAATAAACACACACACACACACACATGTTGGGTTTCCATGTTTTATGGGGACTTTCCATAGACATAATGATTTTTATACTGTACAGTCGGTATATTCTATCCCCTAAACCTAACCCTCGCAGAAAATGTTTTGCATTTTTACATTTTCAAAAACCATCATTTAATATGATTTATAAGCTGTTTTCCTAATGGAGAACAAAAAATATCCTCAATGTCTGAAATTTCTGGTATTGCCCTCCTTGTGTGGACATTTTATCCTCGTATAAATACATAAATATATACATTTTTAAAAATGTTTTTGAAAGAAGTCTCATATGCTCACTAAGACTGCGTTTATTTGATCAAAAATACAGTAAAAACACTAATATTAGAAGAAATTAATTCAAAGAGTTTTATTCAGCAAGGACACATTAAGTTGATCAAAAGTGATAGTACAGACATTTATAATTTTGCAAAATATTTCTGTTTCAAATAAATGCTGTTCTGTTGGCTGAACTTTCTATTCATCAAAGAATCCTGAATGTATCACATTACCACACAAAAAAATTAACTGTTTTCAACTGTTTCTTGAGCACCAAATCAGCATATTAGAATGATTTCTTATTTGACACTGACGACTGGAGTAATTTCTGCTGAAAACATTTATAGAGTTATTTAAAATTGGAATAATATTTCACAATTTGTAGTAACAATATAAATAGTAACGATTCAAAACAGAGACAGGAAGTCTCAGACACATTCTGGTTGTCAAAAGTTGTGGAACATGTACAGTATTTTTTTAATATAATGAAATACACCATTCTGCTATAGGACACCTGTGTGAATTTGATTAGAGCTGACTTCATACATCCACTAAAAAGGATGGTTAAAAAGCATCATTTGTTTGCAGATACGTGTCTTTTTTGTATCCAATGCAATGCAATGCAGACATTTTATGTGTGACTTAAGTGTCCAAAATATAAGTAAAAAGGTAGCATCTTTTGTTGCATTTCATTTTGTGGAACAGAGTGACAGAGAAGTGGAGCATCGTTTGTGGGGGCAGCTCTCCGCGCCCAAAATTGCTGCCCTATATATGCCGTGGTCTGCCATTAAAAGATGATACTTAATATAACAAAGTTTAGTTTGAGGAGAGGATTCAGAGTGAAATCACTTCAGACTGCTTGCTGCAGTGGCTGTTTTCAACGAACATGAACTGAGATCACAAAATCACAGATTTTTAAAGGGATAGTTCACCCGAAAATGAAAATTCTGTCATCATTTACTCATCCAAACCTGTATGAATTTCTTTGTTCTGCTGAACACAAAAGAAGATATTTTGAAGAATATGGGTAACCAAACAGTTGATAGGCCCCATTGACTTCCATAGTATTTTTTTTTTCTTCCATACTATGGAAGTTAATGGGGCCTATCATGTTTTGGAACTGTTTGGAACTCTTTTGTGTTGAAAAAAGAAATTCATACAGGTTTGGAACAACCAGACAGAATTTTCATTTTTGGGTGAACTATCCTTTTAAGGAGGCTACATTCATTGCAGATTGCAGGGCTGAGATGAAATAAATGGGGTCTAGCAACGCTTATGACACAGCGCCCGGTCTTGCAGAAACCTGATTGTATATGTGCAGGTTTATGCATCAATAACAGCAAGCTGACCGGTCAATTAAATGTTTTTATGTCTGAGTGATTAATAATGCATTTTTCAATCAAGCATTTAAACGCTGACACCGTAGATGGTCCTGCCGTGTAATGGAAACCTTGAGAACAATCATCTGCTGCTAACAATGATAGTGTAAAATTGTACTGAGATCAGTATTACACTGTAGAAAGCAACATGGACAGGATTACTAGGTAACGGTCCAATGCATCAGGTTTGATTAGGGAAAATGTCTCAGACAAACCTCCACAGCTTCCAGTGAGAAGGCTAGATCGTCCTGTGTTTTCTATATTCAACAAATGGCAGAAAGCCAGAATGGAAATGCAGTGGTGAGTTTTTTTGGCTTAATAATAGACCTCAGAAAGAGTAGATGGCATATTTAATTTGACACGGCAATGAGGGATAGAATGCTGTTCAATATGAATCTAATATATAATATAATATCTAATACTGTTGTGTACCTGGGTATCAGTGAATAACCTTATAAAAATACAACAAATTGCCAGTGAATAAAAACTCCAACATATTGACTGTTTAACATCAAATTAAATGTGGCATCTACTCTGACTAAAGATTAACAGGGCATAAGAATACAGGACCATTCTAGTTATTTACAATAGATTGAGATCAACCCTGACCGCATCAGTGAAAAGTGCTGGGAATGGGAAATGCTCTATAGGTTATTTCAGTTACAGGTGCTATATAGCACTTAAAGGTCTGGGCTGTCAGAAGAAAAGGTTGTGGGGTTTAATCTCAGAGCTGCCAAGAGGTCACAGCAAGCAGCAGTGAAAATACAGCTAGTCCCACAATGCATGATTGGACATCTGCCGTAAGATGCTCCATGGAGAATGGCTGCTGTGTGTCACTTAAAAATACCCTAAATGTCACATTTTAATTTCAAAGTTTATAAAATGGGAATTGTAATGTTACTGCTCGCTGGTTGAATTATCAGTGGACAGCAGCCCATCTACTGGAAATCTCAGAGGCAGCATTTTACAACTGTAATCAACCCCAGTAATTAAATGGAGTGTTAATTAAATCTCAGTTCAGCTCCTCGGCGTGGTGAAGACTCTCTGGCTGGAGTACAATGTTGATATTAACAGTTTCATTAGATCTGTTGGTCTAGGAGCCGCTTTGCAGTTGTTGTTTTTTTTTAATTCTCTTTAATTTGCTGCAGTCAATGTGAGTCAGTCACTCTTAACGATTTCTGCTCCATGCTGACGAATATCACTGTACTTTGCTGAGATAATTATGGTGTTAAAGGCTATAGTTAAAGTGCACTGTATTTGTGTGTGTGTTTGAAGTATTTATTTAGAAGTGATTTAACAGATTTGCTCTGCAAATTCTCATGCTGTATTTATATGCGCGGTATGAAATGTACAGTGTCCCCAAAGCATGTTTTGATGTTTGAGCCACAATGCATGAATTTCATTTCATATAATGCCACTATTTTGTATAGAAGCCAGTTCTCATGTTTCTGCCATTTATATCTCAGAATTGGGAATGTTCCTCGCAATTGCAACTTTATATCTCACGATTGTGACTTTATATTTTACAATTCGCCCTTTTGTTCTCATAATAGCACTGTTATTTTTCACAGTTGCAATTCTATTTCTCATATTATGGACTATTCCTTATAATTGAGACTTTGTTTGTCAGCGTTGATACTAGTTCTTATAACTGGCCCATATGTCTCACAATTTTGACTTTATTTCTCATAATAGGCATTTCACAAATAGGCATTTCTTATGTTTTAACTAGCTATACTGTTCAAAATTAAGACAATTATTGTGTATTTCTGTTTGTCAAATGTTAGTGGATCATGTCCATAATTAATGTGGTGAACTACAATGTGGTTCAAGTACAAGTATGAAATGACTTTAAAACGACATTAGGAAATTTACCTGTAGATAAATGTAAAGCTAGAAACAGCTAAGAACA
Source organism: Coreius guichenoti (assembly GCA_039654105.1). Taxonomy (NCBI): domain Eukaryota; kingdom Metazoa; phylum Chordata; class Actinopteri; order Cypriniformes; family Gobionidae; genus Coreius; species Coreius guichenoti. The sequence continues at coordinate 10,977,147 of CM077175.1, forward strand.
ATATTCTAAGAAACACACTCACGCAAAACACTCATCTTCATTAGTCTGTATGCAGTTCATGTTTTCGTATGTGGAGAGGCATTTGTACAATGCGAGATAATGTATTTTAAGGTCAGTGATTTGAATGGGGAAAGTCTGAAATAATGAGCTTTCCTGTTAAAACTGTCCACATCACTGACCTCTGTGTATGTGTGTGTGTTATTTTATCTCATAAAGCACACACATTGCTAAAGTCCATGTTTGTGTTGTTTATGTGTTTGTAAATATAATTTACAATTACAAACGGCGACAATTACAATTATTAGAAGTCATATTTAAGTCAATTTGCATGCTAGCTTGATACTTGAATGTTGATAATGTTTACTGCATTGGTTCTGCGGTGTGTGTGTGTGTGTGTACTGGAGGGGTTGTATTAATTAGGGCCCCTTTGCTTGGCTCTGTCTGAAATGGCAGCCCTTTAATGCCCCTGCGGGACAAAAAAACCCAGAGTAATTGAAACTGTAAAGGATGGGGGGCTCGTTAATCAGTCATAAAATTTCCAAGATTCCCAAGAGGGATGTGTCTAACTGAAGCACACACACACACACACACACACACACACACACACACACACACACACACACACACAAACAAATGCCTATGAGGCTTTTGTAGTAATAGGTGCAGAGACATGCTTAAACATGTTTTGCAGTGATTGTTTTAGAGTGTTAATGATTGCAGGTGGTTACATCATACTCTCTGGAGATTTTCACGACATGTTTGGTAAAGCGTGTGTATTTTTGGATTCCTCTGAGAGGCATGACAGTAAATGTTCCAAATCCAGTAAACTAACAGTGTTTGTTCTCGTGTCTAAATATAAATATGCACCTCTGTGTGTGTAACTTTTTAGCTATGGCTCATGGGCTACTTTACTCAGACAGACAGTGTGTCTTCTGTTTTGTTGTATCTAGTCTCAGTATGTCTCAATCAAAACTGCTTGATTAGACACTAATTGCACCTTGTAAATACAATAGTTTCACTCTGAGCCCTGGAAATGTCATAGCAGCCAGCCAATCACACTGGACATTACAATTTTGGAAGGCTTTATTCATGTTTTATTTGGTGGCCTAACTGAGGTAAACAAGATTCATACATCTGACACATTTACAAACGTATCGCTGGTAGAAACAAGATGCATTTGTTCTGATTGTAATACAGTATATATAGAAAGTCAGTATATTTTATTTCTTACTGATTACAGTGGGCTAACTGGTTCAATCCAGACTAAATATATTAAGCAGTATTTATAAGTAGATTTGGGATCAATCTTTTCTCACCTCTGCAGCTCCCCCTAGTGGATGGGCTGCATGAGTCCTTTGTTTTGATTGTTTGTTTTTTATGAAGATGGGGTTAGCCAATCAGAAAATGGAAACCAATTGAAAATGCATGGTAGGAGAACAGCTAAGCTGTTGCCTAAAGGCTAGTTCATGTTATTCTGAAGCTAAAATATATAAATCATTGGCAGCAAGTAAGTCCATGTTTGTAAATGTGTTTCTGTTTGTTCTAATCTGTACTTGCGCACAAGATATGTAAGGAAGGACAAAAATCATGGAAAATCTTCATGGTTTCGGCTTCATATTGACAGATTTATCATAAGAAAGTCACAGTGTGTGTGAATTTGAATCAAAACGGTCATTAATAATTGGATCTGGAAAGCTAACACTAAATTTGCTTTAGCTTTTAAAGGGGTCATGAACTGGCTTTTTACATTTTTTTATACTGTTGTCTGAGGTCAACTTATGACGTTTGTGTGGTTTTTACATTCAAAAACATCATAATGAATAAGTAATAGGCTATTTTCTACCCTGGTTTTGAGCCTCTCTCCTGGAACACTCGGTTTTTATGGGCGTGCCGCATTGAAGAGTTGGAAGTAAATGCCCACTGCTATGATTGGATAACAGTTTTGCATATTATAATGAGCTTCGGCTCCCTTACACGTGAGGAATTATTTTGAAAACTTCCAATGTGCTGAGCCAGCTGTCAATAAAAGCTTTTCTTTGACTAACTGTTACAATCCACGCCTGTCCTGGATTTATAAATAAAACCCGTCTTTGTGGAAGCCCCGGATCTCCTCTTCCCTGCTGCACTACACACTTGTGACACTAACAAGGAAGTTTTCAGCTCTGAAACTTACAAGATATTCTTATATTAAGATGACCTTTTATATATCAAAAAACTCAAGGGAAAGTTGATTTCTCAATTCATGACCCCTTTAAAATGACTACATTTGAAATAATAGCATGCTTACTACTTACTGGCTGACATTTATTAATTGCACATTATTGTGCGTGTGTGTGTTTATGTGTGAAATAGAAAGAAAAATGACATTTAGCTTCTGTCTCCCAGGGAATAGTATTGCATTTAAATTAAAATAAGCATTTAAGTATTTTTCTCCTGTATGCTTATGCTCAAGGTCTAAAATCTACATTTGCCAAGTGCCAAATGCCAGAAAAAAATGGCTTTGGCGAGTAAATAAAATTTACTTGGCAGTGGCTGGTATCTGTAAAATGAGGAAATATGCTTCACATTAATCCATCAAAATGAAATGCACAATAGTGTTTCATGGTTTCATATTTATGGCTGGAAAATGTTCTCATTCACTCGCCATTGGCACATATACAAAAATCTTTATTTTGGACCTTGTTTATGCTGTATTTGTGTTTGAGTTTCAGATGTAAAATTCCACATAATGTCATACAGCAGCTGATAAATGGATGTAGTTCATTTGTATCTATGTGTAATTTCACCTGCAGTTTAATTCTTAAGGTCAGTAAAATTCTCTGTTTGTCTTGTCTCTCTCTCTTCAGCTGTTAGCTCAGGTGCTGCTGTTCTTATGCATAAACACTGCAGGGATGTTTATCAGCTACCTGTCAGACCGCGCCCAGCGACAGGCCTTTCTGGAGACACGCAGGTGCATCGAGGCACGTCTCCGCCTGGAGACGGAGAACCAGCGACAGGTTAGTGTTCGCAAAGTCCAAAAGTTTCCTTCACACACTCCATGACACATGTAAACGTGTTTGTGGCCAGAGTGCTTGAGGAAGTTTCCAGGAAGTGTATGTGTTTGTGTGCTATCATTTGCTCTATCCTTGAATTCTGTTTGATATCCACATTATATTGGGCACTGCATGTTATTGAAAAAGAAATTAAACAATTATTATGATTTTACAGTAGTAGCCATAATTGTTTTAGTGGTACTTTGGCAGAATCTGTGGTTACCATGGTACATTTTTGTTCATGTAATGCAACACTGCACAAAGAAAAATAAAACAGACAGTCATGTCAATGGACACACACAAGTACACTTCCATTCAAAAGTTTGAGATTGGTAATATTTTTTAAGTGTTTGAAAGAAGTATCTTACGCTCACCAATGTTGCATTTATTTGATCAAAAATACAGTAAAAACAGTAATATTATGAAATATTATTAAATAACTGTTTTATATGAAATAACTGATAAATAACAAAAAAAAAAATTCTATCTAAATATAGTTTAAAATGTCATTTATTCCTGTGATGGCAAAGCTGAATTTTCAGCATCATTACTCCAGTCTTCAGTGTCTCATGATCCTGCAGAAATCATTTTAATATGCTGATTTGCTGCTCAAGAAACATTCTTATTATTATCAATGTTGAAAACAGTTGTGCTGCTTAATATTTTTGTGGAAACCGTGATACATTTTTTTCCAGGTTTCTTTAATGAATAGAAAATTCAAAAGGACAGCATTTATTTGAAATGGAAATCTTTTGTAACATATTATAAATGTTATTATTGTCACTTTTTGTTCAATTTAATATGTCCTTGCTGAATAGAAATATTAATTTATAAAAAATAAAAAAAAACCTGACCATAAACTTTTTTAAAAGGTAGTGTACATGCAAGTGCACACACACTCACGTGCATACTGTTGCTACTGTACAGTATATCACACTCCTTTTCCAGCAATGAGCCGCAGTGGGTGAGAGTAATTGATTTGAAGATGAGAACAGCATCTCATGGGGACAGAAGGCTAGCGTAGAAAGGTTCTGAGACTCCTTAGGAAATCTCACTCCGTCTCCTTCCCCCTCCCCCCATCTCTTGCTCTGAGAGCTCTCCGGCTGTTTGCTGAAGTGGGTTTTATTTGCCAGTCAAGTGGAGCCCATGCTGGTACCACTGTGTGCGTGTGTGTGTGTGTGTGTGCTACCTCTTCTTTTTTATGTCTATTTATCCAAATTTCCCCTGCTTTTAGCCCAGGCAGTGGTGAGCACAAACCTCTGGCTTGTTAAATTCATATTTCCAGTACAAGCTCTTTATCCATTTAGCATCACAAAGGAGAATTAAAGCTGAGGTGTGTCATTTTTTCGATTTGAAAATACTTTCTCCTACCTCAGCTCAATATGACGAGGCAGGTGCAAGTTAAATTTCCCCTGAAAAGTGTAAACACTCTGATTCTGTTTGTTTAAGCATCTGACCAGCCCAACACTGCAATATTGGCGCAACCAATGGCATGGGTTGGGGTGGGACTGTCTGTTTGTCCAACCAATGGAAGACTGTTTGGCAAAAACATTATTTTTGCAATTACTTTTGGTGATGTAGAAATTTTGCTTTAACATACTGTGTATGGCAGATATATGTTCCTTGCAGTGTTTTGCAAAAGCATTCTTTATTCTCACATTGTACTAAATGATAAATGCATTTCTGTTTTTTGGGAAGTTATGTTTGAAAAGACACTGTTATGCATGTACACTCACCTAAAGGATTATTAGGAACACCTGTTCAATTTCTCATTAATGCAATTATCTAATCAACCAATCACATGGCAGTTGCTTCAATGCATTTAGGGGTGTGGTCCTGGTCAAGACAATCTCCTGAACTCCAAACTGAATGTCAGAATGGGAAAGAAAGGTGATTTAAGCAATTTTGAGCGTGGCATGGTTGTTGGTGCCAGACGGGCCGGTCTGAGTATTTCACAATCTGCTCAGTTACTGGGATTTTCACGCACAACCATTTCTAGAGTTTACAAAGAATGGTGTGAAAAGGGAAAAACATCCAGTATGCAGCAGTCCTGTGGGCGAAAATGCCTTGTTGATGCTAGAGGTCAGAGGAGAATGGGCCGACTGATTCAAGCTGATAGAAGAGCAACTTTGACTGAAATAACCACTCGTTACAACCGAGGTATGCAGCAAAGCATTTGTGAAGCCACAACACGCACAACCTTGAGGCGGATGGGCTACAACAGCAGAAGACCCCACCGGGTACCACTCATCTCCACTACAAATAGGAAAAAGAGGCTACAATTTGCACGAGCTCACCAAAATTGGACAGTTGAAGACTGGAAAAATGTTGCCTGGTCTGATGAGTCTCGATTTCTGTTGAGACATTCAGATGGTAGAGTCAGAATTTGGCGTAAACAGAATGAGAACATGGATCCATCATGCCTTGTTACCACTGTGCAGGCTGGTGGTGGTGGTGTAATGGTGTGGGGGATGTTTTCTTGGCACACTTTAGGCCCCTTAGTGCCAATTGGGCATCGTTTAAATGCCACGGCCTACCTGAGCATTGTTTCTGACCATGTCCATCCCTTTATGACCACCATGTACCCATCCTCTGATGGCTACTTCCAGCAGGATAATGCACCATGTCACAAAGCTCGAATCATTTCAAATTGGTTTCTTGAGCATGACAATGAGTTCACTGTACTAAAATGGCCCCCACAGTCACCAGATCTCAACCCAATAGAGCATCTTTGGGATGTGGTGGAACGGGAGCTTCGTGCCCTGGATGTGCATCCCACAAATCTCCATCAACTGCAAGATGCTATCCTATCAATATGGGCCAACATTTCTAAAGAATGCTTTCAGCACCTTGTTGAATCAATGCCACGTAGAATTAAGGCAGTTCTGAAGCGAAAGGGGGTCAAACACAGTATTAGTATGGTGTTCCTAATAATCCTTTAGGTGAGTGTATATTTAACTGGACACTTGGGGATATTTGATTGACTGGTGAACCATTAAGGAAACTAGCACTGGATAAAAATGGCTTGAAGCTGTTATTGCAGTAAAAAGAAACTGTATCAGGGTTAATAGGGTTTGTAGGGTTAAATAATAATGCAAAGCAGTCGTAATGAAATCCTACCATATCTTTTGTAAAGTAGTTTAAAGGTTAAAGGACTGGTGAGCTCATTCAGTTGATAAACTGGTTGAAACTCTTTCTTTTGTGTGTGTAAATGTGCATTCAGTGGCTGAATGATTTAAGTCCACGTTTAATAAAACACTTTACCCATGCTGCACCTGTGTTAGGAGCGTCTGGTGTTGTCGGTGCTGCCACGCTTTGTAGTGCTGGAGATGATTAACGACATGACCAACGTGGAGGACGAGACCCTACAGCACCAGTTTCACCGTATCTACATTCACCGCTATGAGAACGTGAGGTAATTTTTTCCATTTTGGTACAGTCATCATGAAAAGAATAGAAGAGAATCAAATGGAATTGAATCAGCCATCCGCCATTAAGGCTTGGTCGCCCACCATTACGGCTCAGTCACCCGCTGTTATGGCTCAGTCATCCTTGATTATGGCTGAGTCATTCTCTTTTATAAACAAAACAAGTAGCCTGTTGCAGCACAGTCAGTCACAGTATGAGCACCAAATAGGCTCTGACTGGCCCCAAAACTGAGCCAAACTGAAGCCATTTGACCATTTTCACTGGCTTACCCTTGATGAAAAAGCTTCCAGTCTTCAGTGTCACATGATCCTGCAGAAATCATTCTAATATGCTGATTTGGTGCTCAAGAAACACCATTATTCTTATTATTATCAATGTTGAAAACAGTTGTGCTGCTTAATATTTTTGTGTAAATCATGGCCATTTTTGGGAGGATTTTTTTGATGAATCAAAAGTTCCAAAGAACAGCATTTATTTGAAATAGAAATATTTTGTAACATTGTAATGTAAATGTCTTTACTGTCACTTTTGATCAATTGCATTTGATCAATTGCATCCTTGCTGAATAAAAGTATTAATTTATTTTAAAAAAAACTTTGAATTGGTAGTGTAGCTTGCATAGCCAGTATATTTAAACTTATTAGCATAATTTGCTTGTATAATTACAAAGTTTTGCCTGTTTTCTCACATTAAAATATAGGATCACACTTTAGATTAGTGTACAATTCTCACTATTAACTAAGACTTTTCCCCTCAATAAACAAATAATTACTGCTTATTAATAGTTGGTAAGGTAGTTGTTAAGTTTAGGTATTGGGTAGGATTAAGGGATGTAGAATATGGTCATGCAGAATAAGGCATTAATATGTGCTTTATAAGTACTAATAAACAGCCAATATCCTAGTAATATGCATGATAATAAGCAACTAGTTAATAGTGAGAATTGTACCCTAAACTAAAGTGTTACCAGATATAGCAATCAGCCTGTTTACTGACTGATTGTAATATTTCAGTCTGGGAAAAATGTTGTGATTCTGTTAGCTGATCTGCTTGCATGTGTGTTTTATGCAGTATTCTCTTTGCTGATGTGAAGGGCTTCACCAATCTTTCCACCACACTCTCCGCTCAGGAACTTGTTCGAATGCTCAACGAACTGTTTGCACGCTTTGACCGACTGGCACACGTGAGTGACCTAACACACATACACGACAATGCACACAGGTGTAAGCCATATCACAGTGTCATTCAGGGTGTAAAGCATCATGTAATAGTCCTTGAAATAGTAGTTGGCAGTGAATCAAGGCATGTTGTTATATCTCCCGATATCACAATTAGCTTCTGGCTTATGTGTATTTAATATTGTTTGTTTGATATCCAAGTGTTGGCATGATATGCTGATGGTTCTGGAAGCAGGTGACCTTGATATTGAAGTCAATTAGTACATTTAGGTTGAGGAGTTATTCTGTTTAGGTCTCATGTTTGCAGTGCATTCATTTCAGAGCTCATATTAACAGGTGCTGAGAATATGTTTTGTGCATCATAATTTAAACGGAATATATAGTGAAAATGTTCTGTAAACCTATTAAAGTGCCCCTATTATGCTTTTTTGAATATTACCATTCATGCAGTGTGTAATACAGCTGTTTGTGAATGTTAAAGGTCTGCAAAATTTTAAAGAAGTGCATAAGTTATTGTCTCCTAAAAGAAAGAATCGATTCTGAACTGCTGAAATGAGTCGTCAGCAATTCCAGTCGTCAGCAAGTCCAGTCCCTATGTAGGTTTGTAACAAATTTGCATAATGGCAGCATATGATCTTCATTGGCTGCCTGCAAACAACGTCTATTTTTACCCATCCTCAAACACTGTAGTTGTAGCTGAAGCCTGGAAAAGTTTGGTTTGTGTTGTTGACATGTCAAGAAGACATTGCTTTCCGCGCAGTGAATCTACTTTGCATGCACTTCAAAAGGATGAGGACTCGCTGGAATGGAGACAGTAAAACCGATGCCATCATTACGGTTCGTATCACAGTGTACTCAAGTCATGAGGAAGACTCTGGAGCTGAAATTCAGATACAGGGCATTTCGTTTTTGACACGCACTGTATACGGTAGACCAATCACAACAGACTGGGCAATCTGACCAATCAGAGCAGAGTAGGCTCGCAGAAACAAGGGGTTAGAGAGACCAAATCCTTTATCGAGCCATTTCAGACACAGTGAGAAAAGAGGTGATTTGCAATGAATATTATTAGAAAATGAAGGAGTTTTTTGACCTCAGATGCATGTACACCTGTTGTAGAATATCTCCAAAACAAAATTAATGCTTTTAAAAGCATAATATGGGTAGTTTAATGAACACAGTCTTAGTAATATAGAATTGTTTAAAGCATAAAAATGGAGTAAACTACTCAACACTGTTTGAAAAAGATGTTTTTGTTTTGGACTTAATGGAAGTCAAACAGCATTTTCTATTCTTGAATCCAGATGATTTTAACATTACATAGCTATTCCTTGAGGTTTGGGTTCTGTGTATATTAACTATCATTTGGATGTAAATGTGGTCCCCCTTCTTATGTATATTAGATTTAATGACAATCAAGATTGTAATAATTATCAATGACCCTCTACTGAAAGCCGTTTTAATTGATGGCGTTATTAAATTAAATACACAAGGACAAATTCACTGGTTGATCCACTTTCATGCATTTCAGCCCAAAAACTTGCTCAGAAACTTCAGTTTAATCAGGCACTGTCCACACTGGTTTAGCATTGCATCATATTTTATGACTTTCTAACTTCTGTGGGACACACAAGAAGCTATTTTGAAGAATTGTTTTTGTCTATACAATTAGTGTCAGCGGGGGTTCAAAACAACACTGAACCCCACTTACATTGTATGAAAAAAAACAGTCTTATTGTGTTTGAATTGTGTTCCAAAAGAAATTCATATAGGTATAGAACGACATGGGGGTGAGTAACTTATTATTATCTTTTTAAGTCATTGTCATTCAACACACTACCTTTCTATGTAAATTATGCCTATTTTAGTGCTTTATTTACATAAGTCAGCACTGTTTACCTTAGAAAAAATGCAGCTAGACTGCTGCTTTGCTTGTACATATCAGATGCAGAATGTGTGTGAAACAAAGAGAGTGTTATGTTTGTGTGCCAAGGGCAGTACCAGTGTATCTTAGCTTGTTGTTTATAGTGGCACCAGATAAGCTGAGTTCAGTTAGAGTTGAGAGGAGACTAAAATCTGTGACGGCTCACCCTCCTTTATTTCCTGCAATGCACTGATGTGCTAAATGCCTGTTGCAAAAGTCACATAAATAAAAACATTGTGATCGTGTCCCCACCATTAATAACACTGATATATGAGTGTGTGTGTGTGTGTGTTTGCACAAGGGTACAAATGTCAACGGCTTGTGCAAATCTTGATAGCTGCCCTTGGAAGAAAGAACGACATTACTTGCAGATTGATTTTGTAATTTTAACAAATGTGTTTTTTGTCGTGTTGCTCAGTGAGGGAATGAGCAACACGTGGTTCCCTGGGTGAGGGAATAAATGCATTATAAGGAATATTAAACTCCATCCTCATGCTGCAACTCTCCAATAATCTTATTCATGAGTCAGTACAATAATCATTAAAGATTAACCAACCATAAAGTGGCTTTCTGATGCATAATGCAGATATTCAAATGTGGCATATGTGTGCTTGCAGATGGTTGTATCAGTATGTCATATTTAAATATCCTTGTGTACTTGCATGTTTGTGTGAATTTGCAGTCACACTCATGTGAGCAGGCCTGATGTTGTATTAAATTCTGCAGCAGTGTTTATCGTGATGAGCAGTATTCGTTTTCTCTCCCGATGGCAATGTTTACTCAGAAATGTCACGTGCGCGGTTAGTGCTGTACTGGTTAACTGGGCGGTTGTGCTGTCTGTCTTGTTCAGCATTTTCAGGCGTATTGTTTTTGATTAACTTGCGTCGTGCCACATCCTGAAAACACTTTGAAGATCCTGTCTTACAGTCTTTCCCTGGCTCTCTTTTTCTCCTACGCCCTCATGCTGTCTGATGAGAAATGTGCATTAACCCTCTCATTACTACAGTATGGTCTAAGCATGTGATATACACTATATTGTCAAAAGTTTTGGGACGCCTGCCTTTACATGCACATGAACTTTAATGACATCCCATTCTTAATTTGTAGGGTTTAATATGGAGTTGGCCCACCCTTTGCAGCTATAACAGCTAGAATTCTTCCGGGAAGGCTTTCCACAAGGTTTAAGAATGTGTTTATGGGAATTTTTGACCATTCTTCTAGCGCATTTGTGAGGTCAGGCACTGATGTTGGACGAGAAGGCCTGGCTCACAGTCTCCGCTCTAATTCATCCCAAAGGTGTTCTATCGGGTTGAGGTCAGGACTCTGTGCAGGCCAGTCAAGTTCCTCCACACTAAACTCGCTCATCCATGTCTTTATGGACCTTGCTTTGTGCACTGGTGCGCAGTCATGTTGGAACAGGAAGGGGCCATCCCCAAACTGTTCCCACAAAGTTGGGAGCATGAAATTGTCCAAAATGTCTTGGTATGCTCAAGCATTAAGAGTTCCTTTCACTGGAACTAAGGGGCCAAGCCCAACCCCTGAAAAACAACCCCACACCATAATCCCCCCTCCACCAAACTTTATATTTGGCACAATGCAGTCAGGCAAGTACCGTTCTCCTGGCAACCGCCAAACCCAGACTCGTCCATCGGATCGCCAGACGTGTGATTCGTCACTCTAGAGAACACGTCTCCACTGCTCTAGAGTCCAGTGGCAGCATGCTTTACACCACTGCATCCGACACTTTGCATTGCGCTTGCATTGCATTGTTGTTCCCAATTACTTCCACTTTGTTATAATACCACTAACAGTTGACAGTGGAATATTTAGTAGTGAGGAAATTTCACGAATGGACTTGTTGCACAGGTGGCAACCTATCACGGTACCACACTTGAATTCACTGAGCTCCTGAGAGCGACCCATTCTTTCACAAATGTTTGTAGAAGCAGTCTGCATGCTTAGGGACTTGATTGGAACACCTGAATTCAATGATTTGGAGGGGTGTCCCAATACTTTTGGCAATATAGTGTATGTAGAAACACAGAATATTTTGGTAATCCCTTAACAAAAGTTGGCATATTTTTTGGACATATACCCTGGTAATACCATGATATTCTATTCATGGAAGTACATTGGAGTACCATATCATGTTATTAGTATGTCTGTTCTAAAATCCATGACTTGACATTGCTTGCACAGGAACCTATTAAAATGACTATGGTAGTACTATGGTACACTACCGTTCAAAAGTTTGGGGTCAGTAAGATTTTTTTTAAAGAAATTAAGAAATTCATTCATTTGGTCAAAGGTGACAGTAAAGTCATAAAAATTTTTTTTTTTAAATAAAGGCTTTTCTTTTGAGCCTTCTATTCATCAAATAATCTGTTTTCAGAACTGTTTTCAACATTAATAATAAGAAGAAATGTTTCTTGAACGCCAAATCAGCCAATCAGAATGATTTCTGAAGGATCATGTGACACTGAAGACTGGCGTAATGGCTGCTGAAATTCAGCTTTGACATCACAGAAATATATTAAAATAGAAAACAGTTATTTTAAATGGTAATATTTCACAATATTACTATTTTTACTTTATTTTTGATCAAATAAATGCAACCCTGGTGAGCATAAGAGACTTCTTTCAAAACCATTAAAATATTTTACTGACCCCAAACTTTTGAATAGTTGTGTACTACACAGCATATATAAAAATACCATGGTATTACCTTCTGATACCTTCACTGTACCGCCACAGTACTTTTTCCGAAAGGATCAATGCAACTAAGAGCAGGTTTTTCCACTGTAATATTGCAGGAAGTTTAATTTAATGGCTTCTTTTTTAGCATCATGCTGTTATGTTGATGAGTATGGAGCGTGTTGTTACACTAGCATTTGATGCTGGTCTCTATGTTTATATCTATTAAATTGGCCCATGGTTTTGTATTGATTATGTAAAAGGCATTCACTTAGCCTACAGCACTTAGCTTGCAGATTAGCACTAGTGCTTCAAACATGTTATCATGAGTCAGTCCAGAGCTAATCAAGCTGTAGGTGGTGTTTTTAGCGATTGACAAATGACGGTTACGGGCGTAACAACTCTTTGTTTCCATACTGTTTACTGAGCTGTGAAAAGACGTTAATACGGCAGTAGGCATGAGTAATGGATCTCAGAGAGGCCAAATGAATGAGTGGCGACCTTATAATTACCACCCTCTCTGAGTTCTACACAAAAACCTGGTAGGCTGAGAGATAACTAACACAGATAGAGACTGCAGTGGAAATTACAGGGTGATTGCAGGTATAATTGCCTGAACCCTCATATATCCCTCACATATGCACACAATGTAAGGGAAACTGTGCAATTGTTACCTTAAGCAGCTATTTCTGCCTGACCTGACCCTTAAAAATTACTTTTATTGGGATAACCTAATGTAGTCTAGTCCAATTGATTCAGTCATATTACATTAAACATTTTGTCAACAGTTTGACATCATTAAATGTAAAAATGTCTTCTCCTTTTCCCCTCAGGAGCATCATTGTCTGAGGATCAAGATACTGGGGGATTGTTATTATTGTGTTTCTGGCCTTCCCGAGCCTCGACCGGATCATGCCCACTGCTGTGTTGAGATGGGCCTCAGCATGATCAAAACCATCAGGTAACGGTAAAACATTTCATGTTTAAACTGCCAAGCAACACAAAATGAATGATTCAGCATTGCAGGATTGGTTCTTTTGCTCAGGTTATTGCTGAGATTGCTGAGAAATTTTATTGCCTAAATGTTGACATAAAAGGAGACACATGTTAGAGTACTAGAAAGACAATTCACGCAAAACTAAATTCTGACATTATTTACTAACCATCATGTCGTTCTAAACCTGTACAACTTTCTTTCTTTACATGTAACACAAAACACAAAAGATTTTTGAAGAATTTTCATCCAACTTGACATCCACCATATTGTAGCTGTCCTTATTAACGAGAGAAGTAATGATGCCCAATTCGTGAATAAATCGTTCTATTGAGTCTGACTGTAGCAATGTTAAAGGCTCAGGGAAGAAGGAGGTTCGCAGGAACCGGCGAACATTCAAGACATTTTAATCACAAAATAAACAAACACAAAACGAAAGTAAAGTGGTAGCCCCTCACGGTGGACTGCTGCATATAAACATAATAAAACAACATAAATAGTCCAGGCCTGGTCCTCTCTCGTCCTTCACTGTCGTCACACCGCCTTTTATCTTCCTGGAGCTCGTCCGTGAGAAACTCGAGAAACTCTGTCCATTCTCACGGCTCTCAGCCCCACCCTTCTTGCCACACTGATCTTGTCAAATATCTCTATAATCACTGTAGTAATCAGCCCACTGGAGCAGAAGATTGTCAGTAAACAAACCATGTTCCCGTTCACCATCTCAGAGTCAGACAGCTGCCTTCTAAAAATCAGCATCCTTAGAAACGTTTCGAACAACTTTGAATGTCAGTGGAGAATGCATATAGTTAATCATAACATCGAAAAATATACCAGGATAACCTGGCTTCTCTTGAGACCCCCTGCTTTGCAGCATAGTAATGATATGCTAAAGCCCGCCCGCATGTTGATGGGATAGGTTACAACATATTTGTGAAGTAGGGAGAATTTCAAACCGCGTTTTTGAGACTCTTTGGTAAACTTCCATTTTAAGGAGAAAATACTCAGCAATGGTGTTGACTTATGAATTTGCACTGCAAAAAATGCTCTTCTTATTTAGTATTTTTTTCTTGTTTCTAGTCTAAATATCTAAAAATTCTTAAATCAAGATGCAATCTATCTTATGTCATTTTACTTATCTAGTAAATGCACCTTGATTTAAGACTTTTAGATATTTGGACTGGAAACAAGAAAAAAAGTACTAAATAAGAAGAGCTTTTTTGCAGTGTGCACATGGTTTGTCTTAAAGCATGTTAAAACACCCCATAGACATATAAACAACATTAAAAACTTGATTTTCAACACAGGGGGTCTTTAAAACATTGGAAGTCTATGGTGTGTCCGTAGCAAGGAAAAGTGAGTGAGTGAATGACAGAGAGAAAGAGGCCACTAGACCAGTCCTGTTGACCCTTAATAGAGGCTAGATAGCAGATGAGAGGCCCTTGTTTAGCAGGTGTGTATGTGTGTGCTGCACTAACAGTCAGATATCACAGCACTCACACTACCACTCAACACACACAAAGCAGTGACAGTGTGACCTCGATTCCGCTTTTTATAAACAGCCACTTACTTCTGCCTGTTACCCCGTTCAGGAGTAATAGTATGATGTGTATTTTAACTTGCCTATAAACCTAGTGTTCTTGTCCCAGTGAGTTCTCTAGCTCAACAAATGTTTGGTGTCACCATTACAGAACTGCCTATATTACAGAACCTATCCATCCTAACCTTTTCTATTTGCATGTTTAGGTATGTGCGCTCACGTACAAAGCATGACATTGACATGCGAATTGGCATCCACTCTGGCTCGGTTTTGTGTGGAGTTCTCGGTTTGCGGAAATGGCAGTTTGATGTCTGGTCTTGGGATGTCGACATAGCCAACAAACTGGAGTCAGGGGGAATACCTGGGTAAGATACACACACATGTGCACACTAAACCTCTCTTTGGTGATTAAATATAAGGGAAGTACAGTAGGATTATCCATTTGCCCTCAAACATGTTCGACCATGATGGAAAAGAGAGATTTTATGGACGCCTCCACCTCCTGTAATGGTGTGGGAGGAAATTAATTGCGTTTTTGTTTATTCTCATTTTGAAAAAGGTGCCATGCTTTGGATGTGTGAGATGAATCTGAATCTAGTTAATTTCGACCCCTTCAGGAGGATCCACATCTCTAAAGCGGCTCTAGACTGTCTGAACGGTGATTACGAGGTGGAGGAGGGTCACGGTAAGGACCGTAACGACTTCCTGCGCAGACATAACATCGAGACCTTCCTGATCAAGCAGCCAGAGGAGAGCTTGCTCACGCTGCCTGAAGACATCATGAGAGATTCCACCAACCAATCAGATCACAGAACCTCTAACACTTCCTTCACGGAGGGAACATGGAGCCCTGAACTTCCCTTCCATAACATAGTGGGCAAACAGAATGTGAGTGCAATACACACACCAGCAAACAACCACACATAAACTGGCATAGTTAAGAAAACACATATTAACGCAACCTCAGCGATTCTGAACCTCAAACGCAGCTGGCAAATGGTGCTTAAATAGAGGCTCTATGTCTGTTCACTGCACCTGTCTTTGAGTTTAGTGTCAGCTTCTGATTTATTTCCACATCTCTCTTTTTTCTTTTTTGTTCCTCTTGCATGTTTTTTTGTTTAGTTTGTTTTGGATGGTTGTGTGTAGATGCTTTGTAGCTTATAAAGTGATCTGGTCTGTAAGGGCACAAGGGGCCATACACAAAGAATGTATTTTTGCATTCAATTGTGCTGATTTTCCATAGATTTTCTATCTAAACAAACTAGACTGACATCTTTGACCACTGCACTGTCTCGTATCTCTTGCGGCAACTAAAAAGGTTACTTAAGTTAAAAGAAGTTTTAAAAAACATGTCTTGAGTTTTTTCCATTTCACTGCCCTGTGTCTTGTGTTTTTAAATGCAAAAACATGTTCAGTATGAATGGCCCCTTACTGTTCTTCTTTACATGAAGATTCTGATTTAAGATTTTAGTTGTTCTACAAACAGTAGACCAGTAGAAAATGTCACACTAAAGCTTTAGATCCGGTCAACTACTCAGTGCAGGTTTGGGAACCCTTTAGAACATTTTTCCTGCCTCTGTGTAAATGTAATATGCGATGAATTCTGTAGATGTCTGTTGTAGTATGGCTCATGTAGCAAATCATTTTAAAGGTTCTTAGTGCTGTCGGACATATATAGTGTTCTCTAGAGGGTCTCAGGACTGTATGGTCTGGGTAGTGTTCTAAAAGGCTCTCCAGACTGTTGGCTGAGGACAGTTTTCAAGGGGGTCTAAAGGGCTAAATGAATAGTGTTCTAGAAGTTTCTCAGGCTACAAGACTAGAATGTTTCCAAGGCTGTATGAAAGGTATACTGTTCTAGAGCACAGCGCACAAGAAGACTCTCAGAACTGTTTGGCATTAAACTGTTGGGGTGTTCCTTTGAATGCTCAGGACTATTAGACCCTATTCTGTACGTTTTTTTCAGGGCTGTAGGACATTGTTTGTTGAATGTTTTAAGGGCTGCAGGACTACAGTGTTCTAGGAGTTTCCAAAAGTTGTAATGTAGGGGAAATGTTCTAGAGCAGTGGTTCTCAAACCTGTCCTGGAGTACCACCAGTCCTGCACATTTTGTATGTCTCCCTCATCTATGACACCCGTTTCAACTCATGAGCTCATTATTAGAGACTGCAAGACCTGAAGTGGGTGTGTCAGATATATTACAAAATAATATAATATTACATACAAAGTGTTGGAACAGTTGTTCTAGGCGGTTCTCAAGGTTGTACAATGGGGAAAGTGTTTTGAAGGTGGGAACAGAGTTCTAGTAGGTTCTCAGGTTGTAAGACAGGGACAGTGTTCTACACCGCATTCCAAATGATTATGCAAATTGGATGTAAGTGTCATAAACATTACATTTTTTGTTTTTCAATTAAACTCATGAATGGTATTGTTTCTCAGGGCTCTTTGGATCACTGAAATGAATCTCAGACACCTGTGATAATTAGTTTGCCAGATGAGCCCAATTAAAGGAAAAGTACTTAAGAAGGACGTTCCACATTATTAAGCAGGCCACAGGTTTCAAGCAATATGGGAAAGAAAAAGGATCTCTCTGCTGCCGAAAAGCGTCAAATAGTGCAATGCCTTGGACAAGGTATGAAAACATTAGACATTTCACGAAAACTTAAGTGTGATCATCGTACTCTGAAGAGATTTGTGGCTGATTTAGAGCACAGACGGGTTCGTGCAGATAAAGGCAGAATGAGGAAGGTTTCTGCCAGACAAATTCATCGGATTAAGAGAGCAGCTGCTAAAATGCCATTACAAAGCAGCAAACAGGTATTTGAAGCTGCTGGTGCCTCTGGAGTCCCGTGAACCTCAAGGTGTAGGATCCTCCAGAGGCTTGCAGTTGTGCATAAACCTACTATTCGGCCACCCCTAACCAATGCTAACAAGCAGAAACGGTTGCAGTGGGCCCAGACATACACAAAGACTAATTTTCAAACAGTCTTGTTTACTGATGAGTGTCGTGCAACCCTGGATGGTCCAGATGGATGGAGTAGTGGATGGCCACCATGTCCCAACAAGGCTGCGACGTCAACAAGGAGGTGGCGGAGTCATGTTTTGGGCCGGAATCATGGGGAGAGAGCTGGTAGGCCCTTTTGAGGGTCCCTGAAGGTGTGAAATGACCTCGGCAAAGTATGTAGAGTTTTTTGACTGACAACTTTCTTCCATGGTACAAAAAGAAGAACCGTGCCTTCCGTAGCAAAATCATCTTCATGCATGACAATGCACCATCTCATGCTGCAAAGAATACCTCTGTGTCATTGGCTGCTATGAGCATAAAAGATGAGAAACTCATGGTGTGGCCACCATCCTCCCCTGACCTCAACCCTATTGAGAACCTTTTGGAGCATCCTCAAGCAAAAGATATATGAGGGTGGGAGGCAGTTCGCATCAAAACAGCAGCTCTGGGAGGCTATTCTGACATCCTGCAAACAAATTCAAGCAGAAACTCTCCAAAAACTCACAAGTTCAATGGATGCAAGAATTGTGAAGGTGATATCAAAGAAGGGGTCCTATGTTAAGATGTAACTTGCCCTGTTAGGATGTTTTTGATTGAAATAGCTTTTGATTCCAGTAAATATGACCACCTAATGCTGGAAATTCAGCAAATGCCCGTTTTCAGTTCTTTACAACCTATAAAATGTTTTAACTCTGTGCATAATAATTTGGAACAGTGCATTTTCAGTTTTTTTATTTTTGAAATAAATACTGTTATCATTAGGAAATTTGTTCAATAAAATTTGAATTATACCCTAATGGTTGATGACTTGAAAATTATACTGACTGTCATTTACATTGACTAATTATGAAAATCAGAGAAAAATATAATTTGCATAATAATTCGGAACGCGGTGTAAAGGTGGAGACAGTGTTCTGAAGGGTTCTCAAGGTTGAAGGTTGGATCAGTGCTCTAGTGGGATCTCAAGGTTGTAAGATGGAGAAAGTGTTCTGAAGGGTTCTCAAGGTTGAAGGTTGGAACAGTGCTCTAGTGGGATCTCAAGGTTGTAAGATGGAGAAAGTGTTTTGAGGTGGGAACAGTGTTCTAGCAGGTCCTCGGGTTGTAAGACAGGGACAGTGTTCTAAAGGTGGCGACAGTGTTCTAGTGGGTTCTCAAGGTTGTAAGACATGGACAGTGCTCTAAAGGAAGAGACAGTGTTCTGAAGGGTTCTCAAGGTTGAAGGTGGGAACAGTTTTCTAGTGGGTTCTCAAGGTTGTAAGGCAGTGACAGTGTTCTGAAGGGTTCTCAAGGTTGAAGGTTGGAACAGTGCTCTAGTGGGATCTCAAGGTTGTAAGATGGAGAAAGTGTTTTGAGGTGGGAACAGTGTTCTAGCAGGTTCTCGGGTTGTAAGACAGGGACAGTGTTCTAAAGGTGGCGACAGTGTTCTAGTGGGTTCTCAAGGTTGTAAGACATGGACAGTGTTCTAAAGGGAGAGACAGTGTTCTGAAGGGTTCTCAAGGTTGAAGGTGGGAACAGTGTTCTAGTGGGTTCTCAAGGTTGTAAGACAGGGACAGTGTTCTGAAGGGTTCTCAAGGTTGAAGGTTGGAACAGTGTTCTAGTAGGTTCTCAAGGTTGTAAGATGGGGAAAGTGTTTTGAAGATGGGAAAAGTGTTCTAGTAGATTCTCAAGGTTGTAAGACAGGGACAATGTTCTGAAGGGTTCTCAAAGTTGAAGGTTGGAACAGTGTTCTCATAGGTTCTCAAGGATGTAAGAGACAGGGACAGTGTTCTAAAGGTGGAGACAGTGTTCTGAAGGGTTCTCAAGGCCATATAGGGAAAGGGACTGTGTTCTAGTGGATTCTCAGAGCTGAAGGATGTAAACAGTGTTCCAACGTGTTCTCAAGGCTGTAGGTCGGGAATAGTGTTCTAGTGAGTTTTCAAGGCTGTAGGATGGGCTCTGTATTCTGGAGGGTTCTCATTGTTTAATGGCTCATAACAATGTTCTAGAAGGTTTTCGTGGCATGTGCAGCTGATTATGATGCAGAACTCTCTCTTGGTGTGGGCAGAGTTGCCAGGCTGTTGCTATGGTGACATGGTTAACATAAGGGAATGTTGTCTTTGATTAATGCGGTGCTTTTGTTGCCTTTGTCATGCAGTCATCTTAACACATCAAAGAGTTTTCACTGTATGACTGGCAGGGCGACCAGCCAATTACACATCAGCTGAGAGCACAAGCTTTCACGTTGATTAGACGTGTGTGTGTGTGTGTGTGTGTGTGTCTGAGCTATTCATGATCTGTTCAAACAGAAGTATGCTGACATGTTCATGTGTATGTGTAAGATTATAGGGCTGGTATCCATGACAACAGGAATGTCTGTAAGGCAGTAGCAGGATTCCTTTTCTCCTTCACGCTCCGTTTATCCCTCCCTCTCTCTCTTCTCTTTCATCTGCTGTTCTTTTCTTCTCCTTTATCTCACATCCTCTCCCTCTCTCTTCTCTGTCTCTCTGTTTAGGCTTTGTCCTCAGTGACGCATTGCAGCCACAGTGTGTATGTATGTGAGTGAGTGAGTGAGTGAGTGAGTGAGTGAGTGAGTGAATGAATGTGTATTTTAGTGGGTGTTTGGGTGTTTTAGTGTGCGTGTTCTGCCGAAGGGTGGTTCCGTTAATGGATTTAGTGTCTCAGCCCTTGTTTTTTTATGTGCAATCCAAAACTTCATGGAGAATCAAAAACATACATGCATATAAACACTGTAACCTGAGAGTATTTTTTCTGGAGTTTAATGGGGACCTCGTCAGAAAAAGCATTTACTATTGATCAGCCCAAAAAAAAAAAAACTCTGTGTCCAAAATCAATAAATAAATCCAGATCAAAACATAGACCTGCATTTTTACAGATCAGAGAACTAGAGATCAGAAAGTTGTTGTGCTCTCCAGATGTAAAGCTGTATATTACAGAAATATATGTGAATATGTGACTGCAGGTCTAACTAACCCTTTGTTTATTGGAGCCCCTCCATGACGGTAAAGCCAAACTCTTCACAGAGGAAGAAAGGAAGCTCACCTCTCTTCTTTAATATCCTTGGCCCATGACTTCATGCCATCTGACTACACTAATAAAACATTTAAGCTCCACCCCATAAGGAGTTACAAGATATGAAAAGCATCAGAGCTCTCAAAAGCTTTATTTCTTCACCTTTGGGATTATAGAGATCATCTCAAATTGATTCTCTGATATCTCCACCCAGAAGCTCTTCTGTCTCGTCTATTACATCCAGATTTTGTCAGTTTCATTCAGTTCATAATCTGACTAATAGCTCAACCAGAATGAAAAATCTTGATGTAAACACCTCCGTCATAAAAAAAACATGTTCTGCTCCATTTAAAAGAAAGAGGTGTTGCAAATCTTATATAATCTGTTCTCAGTAAGATTCAAAAGTATTTTGCGTGCATCTGGATTGTTAGTGCAGGAGCAATTTTTGCTAGTTTTTGGAGAAGGAATGAGCATGAGGCTGATGAATGTGAATCGCCCTTTACTCACTGGATAATTATGGTTTGATACGTCTGCGGGCATGATTGATCATAATTGTACATAATTTATGTATTAAATTGACATCCCTAGTTTTTACTAATATGCACTAACTTTCAAAAGTTAGTAGATTTTTTTTTGTTTTTAAAAGAAGTTCCTCATGTTCCCTGTGAAGGTCATGTTGAGCGTTAATGTTATGTACAAAGCAGAACTCTATAACTGCTAGAGAGAATAACTTTTATACAGTAGAATAAAGAATAACTCCATAAAATAAAAGTCAAAAGTCCCTTCAGGGTCTTCAAGGCCATGAAATATTCTCAATTTCCTTTGCTTTTACTCGTTAGAAGAACATTTGCTGAATGTCTTTGATTAGACTCAACACACTCATAGCAGTCATGCACACGCACACACGCACATACATACTTGCTGCTTTAAAAAAACCTTTTATTCTATGAAAATCCCAATGCTAACAGTAGATTAACAGATTTGCCCACATCAGTTAATACAATTTTGATTACACACGTGAGCAAACATTAAACACAGTTCTAACAGAACTAACATCTGATGAATGAGAAGTCTATATACAGTGGCCACTTAAGTCAGACTTAAAAATGTATGAACCTTTGTGATTTTTAACTTTTTATTATTATTTTTAGTGGTTGTATGTTGTCAGTGCCCATCAAGTTCACACAGGTGTACTAGCAGATTAATCACAGGTGTAGTTCAGCATATTAACTATGAACATTTTTTAGAACTAGGGATGGACCGAAATGAAAATTCTGGGCTGAAACAGAAAATTCTGGATGCACTTGGCCAAAAACTGAAACTGAAAATGCTTTTTAAAGCTTTTTTTGTATACTTGTATTAAAATTAGACTTTTTATTAGACATTTTAATGAAATTAAATAATTTTAATGATTCTGAATTAAAAAAATACAGTGGGGAGAACAAGTATTTGATACACTGCCGATTTTGCAGGTTTGCCCACTTACAAAGCATGTAGAAGTCTGTAATTTTTATCATAGGTACTCTTCAACTGTGAGTGACGGAATCTAAAACAAAAATCCAGAAAATCACATTGTATGACTTTTAAGTAATTAATTTGCATTTTATTGCATGACATAAGTATTTGATACATCAGAAAAGCAGAACTTAATATTTGGTACAGAAACCTTTGTTTGCAATTACAGAGATCATACGTTTCCTGTAGTTCTTGACCAGGTTTGCACACACTGCAGCAGGGATTTTGGCCCACTCCACCATACAGACCTTCTCCAGATCCTTCAGGTTTCGGGGCTGTCGCTGGGCAATACGGACTTTCAGCTCCCTCCAAAGATTTTCTATTGGGTTCAGGTCTGGAGACTGGCTAGGCCACTCCAGGACCTTGAGATGCTTCTTACGGAGCCACTCCTTAGTTGCCCTGGCTGTGTGTTTCGAGTCGTTGTCATGCTGGAAGACCCAGCCACGACCCATCTTCAATGCTCTTACTGAGGGAAGGAGGTTGTTGGCCAAGATCTCGCGATACATGGCCCCATCCATCCTCCCCTCAATACGGTGCAGTCGTCCTGTCCCCTTTGCAGAAAAGCATCCCCAAAGAATGATGTTTCCACCTCCATGCTTCACGGTTGGGATGGTGTTCTTGGGGTTGTACTCATTCTTCTTCTTCCTCCAAACACGGCGAGTGGAGTTTAGACCAAAAAGCTCTATTTTTGTCTCATCAGACCACATGACCTTCTCCCATTCCTCCTCTGGATCATCCAGATGGTCATTGGCAAACTTCAGACGGGCCTGGACATGCGCTGGCTTGAGCAGGGGGACCTTGCGTGCGCTGCAGGATTTTAATCCATGACGGCGTAGTGTGTTACTAATGGTTTTCTTTGAGACTGTGGTCCCAGCTCTCTTCAGGTCATTGACCAGGTCCTGCCGTGTAGTTCTGGGCTGATCCCTCACCTTCCTCATGATCATTGATGCCCCACGAGGTGAGATCTTGCATGGTGCCCCAGACCGAGGGAGATTGACCGTCATCTTGAACTTCTTCCATTTTCTAATAATTACGCCAACAGTTGTTGCCTTCTCACCAAGCTGCTTGCCTATTGTCCTGTAGACCATCCCAGCCTTGTGCAGGTCTACAATTTTATCCCTGATGTCCTTACACAGCTCTCTGGTCTTGGCCATTGTGGAGAGGTTGGAGTCTGTTTGATTGAGTGTGTGGACAGGTGTCTTTTATACAGGTAACGAGTTCAAACAGGTGCAGTTAATACAGATAATGAGTGGAGAACAGGAGGGCTTCTTAAAGAAAAACTAACAGGTCTGTGAGAGCCGGAATTCTTACTGGTTGGTAGGTGATCAAATACTTATGTCATGCAATAAAATGCAAATTATTTATAAATCATACAATGTGATTTTCTGGATTTTTGTTTTAGATTCCGTCACTCACAGTTGAAGTGTACCTATGATAAAAATGACAGACTTCTGCATGCTTTGTAAGTGGGCAAACCTGCAAAATCGGCAGTGTATCAAATACTTGTTCTCCCCACTGTACATGCCAATAAAAAAAAAAACGATTATTTTAACAGTTTCTGGTTGTTAGAAACAAAACATTTTGTTTTTATTATATCTATAGTTTTATGAAACCTTTGAAACCTTACAAGTAATTTTTTGTGAAATGTTTAACTTGAAAATCATGTTTTAGTATGCTGTCTTGCTTCTTTCATTTAATGCAATAATATTCATACATTTTGTAGTGTGGCTTGAAGGGATAGTTCACCTAAAAATTCTGTCGTCATTTACTCACCCATGTGCCATTCAAAACCCATATGACTGAAATTCTTCTATAGACCACAAAATGTGATAAGAATTTTCATTTGTTGGTGAACTACTTCATTAAGTGCCAAAATACTTTTGGAGGCCACTGAACAGCACCTTGTCTATGTATGTTTGTGTGCAAATATTCCAGTGTGTATGCATGAGAGTGCTTCTCTAGATGACTCACGGCTCACAGTGACCACAGCTCCAGCTCACAGCACAGATGATGGTCCAATTTAAAGATACTTTCAACGGACAAAACAAAATTAAATGTCTGTGTCAGATCCTGTTTATGCAAAATCCTCTGCTAGTCAGCCTTCCATTTGACCTCTACCCCTGTGCTGACATTTACGCTGAGAAATACTATAATACAACACATCCCTACACTGTGATGGAAAGAAAAAAGCTTTCATTTTACTTCCAGTCCACATATGTGTGATATATATGGCTGTTACTGGGTTTGCTGCAAATAAATGTTTAGTGACCCACACACATGGAGGTCTTCTCTCATTCTTCCATGTAATCGCCTTTGACAGCATGATCCTTCTGAACAGCCGTCTTGACACAGTTTGGTTGATTCTGTTTGGTTTGAACTAAGCGTCTTTTTTATGAATTAGCAAGAGCCATCATTCAAGATACATGTAGATGATAAAAATACACATTTTATTTGGTTCTACTGTAAAAAAATATATAATTTCACAATATTTGCATGAGCTGTGTTTTTTGTGCTTATTTAAGTCATTAGCTTAGCCACATGCTAATAGTATACTCTGTGTTTCTAACATTTTGCCCTCTTCTGTTTAGAAGTCTGTCACATTCACACAAAGGTAACAGACTAATTGGCTGAATTGGCTAGTTAGACACTTGCATTAGTCAAGTCTCGCTTTATGTGTTGAGCCCTGTTTGTATGGCTGTGTGAGTTTGTTTGTATGGGCCTTGCTGCCAATGTAGAGCATTTCCAGCCACTTAAGATGTCTCATGTAAACAGTAAAAATCATTACACTGCCAAAAAATATTTTCTTACTTGGTATTGTTGCAATCCAGTCTTGTTTTCCAATGCAAATATCTAAACATTCTTAATTCAAGACAAATTTACTTGAGAAGCAAAATTACTTAAGATATTAAGAGCCCTATCATACACCCGGCGCAATGCGGCACCAGGTGCGACTCAAGTGTTTTTTACTAGTTTCAGCCTGACGCAGTTATCATTTTCACGTCATGCGCCATGTTGTTTAAATAGCAAATGCATTTGCGCCCATTTGTGCTTCCATGGGCGTGGTGGTCTGAAAACAAGGTGTGTTCAGGCGCATTGTTGGCTATTTTGAGGCAACTGAAAACAACTGCGCCATTGACCAACAAAAACCTGGTCTAAAGTCAATGGCGCAGTATTTTTTGTGTTATTTAAAGGGCGCGTTAGTAATATGCGCCTATAGGCGCATACACTCTGCTATTAGTATTACGCACACAGGGATGCAGAGCAGCACAGAAACATTTTAAAATATTAAAAATAAAAGGATTCCTCTCTGAAGAAGCGTGCAGTCTTTCCGCTTGCAAATTCCGCAGTGTAAATAGCAAATCCGCCATGGCGTGAGCGCAACTGGCTTTTAAAGGGAATGGGGGATGAGACTCTGATTGGCTTATTGCACGTTACAGCCAAACACACCTATGACTCATTAAGAGAATTGGTACAACCCTTTTAGACCGTGCACCTCCGACCGTTTTTCCCGTCGTTAAACTAGCAAAAGTGGATTCGGACAAGCCCTAAGTGCACCTGCGCCGTCACTTTAGACCATGCGCTTAGATCGTTAAAATAGGGCCCAATGTCTTGTTATCTGAAAAAGTTTATGCTTAAAACAAACAAAAAAAATTAAACTTAATTCTAAGGGAAAACAAATTTTCTTACCTCATTGGCAGATATTTTTTTCTTGTTTTCAGCAAAAAACCCCACTTTATTTTGATAAAAAAAAATTTGTAAAAGAATTTATTTGTTTATATATTTACCATTTATTTAGCATCTCAAGTAAATGTATCTTAATTTAATAATGTTTGGATATTTGTACTGGAAAATAAGACAGAAATTTTTTTGCAGTGTAGGTTTTGGAACAGATCCATGGCGTTGCCAGTCTGATGTAACATTTTGCAAGTCTTTAAGGTTGCCTCCCTTTTCTTGTACAGTCATCAGGTTTAGTTGAATGGCCTGAACTTAGCCAGGTCTCGTTCATGCCATTTTTCATTTATGTCATGATGTTTGTATGGTGTGTTTAATGCTAGTGATATCTTTGTGTAACCCCTTTCCTCATATGAACCTCAGCTATTTGTTGTTGAAACCTGCCTGTATCATCCGTAATGCTTACTAGAGGTGGGCTGTATGACCAAAATCTTTTATCATGAAATGAGAAAGTTTATATCATGATATAGTTATTTTTGCTGGAAATGAAACCTCCAAATGTTACATAATTTAAATACAGGATAAAAATATAAAGCACCTTATTTTTATATTTCTTTATTTTGTATTTTTTCTTTATTTTATTAACAAAGCTAAATTGCTCCCATTATAAGCAACCAAGCGGTCTACACTCAAAGCATCTATATGTGACACAGTTTTCAAAATAGACTGTAGTTTTTGTATTGGTGTCAGATTTTTTTAATTGTGCTGTGGATGTTGAATGTAGTACAATCTCTACTGACTGGTTGACATTTTGTACCATTGCATGATATATAAAGCCTTAACATGCATGATAAAATTCACGTATAACAAAAATTGGTCATACCAACAAATGATAAAGGGTTTGTTCCTAATCCAAGGTGGTCTTCCACCATAAATCAACCATCTAGACCAGGTTGGACCAGATAGAAACCATGTAAAATCAACAGTCCATCTGGTTTTGGCTGGATTTTGCAGCAGTGAGAACTAACTGGAACAGCCTCATATTCTGATACCTAAAATATGTGATATAAAAGGTCTGGCTTTCCGGCATTAAGGCAATGGAAATATTAGACATTGCAATAGTGTGTTGATTTTTTTAGATCCACTCTAAAAGATGGGCTGAGCTGTAGGCAGTTAGAAAAGCGTATTACTTACAGTCCAGAGCATTCGCTGTACAAAAAATAATCATGTTATGTGCAAGTGTTATGTTTGTGTGTCTGTACATACTTAGCTATCGTTTGGGGACCAAATTTGTTGTTTGGTGACAAAATTGTCATGAGAAGTGAACTAAATCTGGCAAAACCTCCATTTAGGACATTTGGGTAGTTCTTAAATAAATATAATAATGCAAAAGTTTTCTTTTAAGTTTGAGCTGATATATATTTACATATAAGCCTTATTTAAAAAAAAAGTCTGTAGTTTGTCCTCATTTAGCTAAGTAAATGTGCATGTGTTTGTGCAGTCATTTTCTAATATTTATTTGATTTTCATACATTCATGTTGTGCAGAGCTCTTGGATGAACAGATACACACAACACACACACATACACAAACACACCCTTTCTTAGACTCATGGGCGCTGCATGTGCTTTTCCTCTGTAGACTCTGGCTGCGCTCACACGTCACTCCATTAACCTGCTCCCCAACCACCTGGCTCAAGCCCTGCATGTGCGCGCCGGCTCACAGGAAATTAACGCTCGCATGCAGAGCGCCATCGCCCTGCGCAGCGGGGACAAGCTCCGCCAAGAACATATCTCCCCCTTCTCTCTCACCTTTAGAGAAGCACTGCTGGAGCACAAGGTAGTCTGCTCCCATCTTCCAGCCATCCTGTCCTCCCTCTCTGCTCTCTCGCTTCCTCTTTTTTGCTTTATTTTTGTTGTGGAGGTGCAAGAGAAGGAGGCGAGAGAGTGTCATGAGTAAACTAAAGGACGTTATGTGCCAGCAATTCCAGTCAATACTTTCTAGAACACACACAGCGGTTTAAAATGTTCTCAATTACTATATCCCATCCGAAAAACCAAGTTAAGGTTGTCCAGCTGTTATTTGGAGCGTGGTAGCTGCTTTCTTGTTGGTCAAAGATGGTCAACCAAATGGTACACGGCAAAAAATTGTCTTGCTTTCCTTTACAAATATCTAAACAGTCACTGAAGTCACTGAAATCAAAATGGATAATTCTTGTTTTTTATGAAATATTGCTGTTTATTATAAATAATTTATCCATGCACATTATTATTTAAAAAAATGAATTTGCCCTCATAATCGTTAATCAAAATAATTTCCCTCCCTCTACGTCTGTTCTTTTCTTTGATGGCATGTTTATTGGTGTGAGGGCAGGACAATAACCTGTCACTCACGTGAGATCACAGCAATAGCAAACCACAACGATCCAACGAGCTAATCAATTCCAGATGGACAAAATCAAGTCCCGTCCTACGAGAAGCCGTTTCACTTGGATATACACTATATTGCCAAACGTATTTGGACACCCCTCCAAATCATTTGAATTCCAATCACTTCCATGGCCACATGTGTATAAAATCAAGCACTTAGGCATGCAGACTGCTTCTACAAACATTTGTGAAAGAATGGGTCACTCTCAGGAGCTCAGTGAATTCAAGTGTGGTACCGTGATAGGTTGCCACAAGTCCATTTGTGAAATTTCCTCACTACTAAATAATCTACGCTCAACTGTTAGTGGTATTATAACAAAGTGGAAGCAATTGGGAACAACCGCAACTCAGCCACGAAGTGGATTAGCTCAAGAACAGTGCGTAGAGAGCTTCATGGAATGGGTTTCCATGGCCGAGCAGCTGCATCCAAGCCTTACATCAAGTGCAATGCAAAGCGTCAGATGCAGTGGTGTAAAGCACGCCACCATCGGACTCTAGAGCAGTGGAGATGTGTTCTCTGGAGTGAAGAATCATGCTTCTCTGTCTGGCGACCCGATGGACGAGTCTGGGTTTGACAGTTGCCAGGAGAACGGTACTTGCCTGACTGCATTGTGCCAAGTGTAAATTTGGGTGGAGGGGGGATTATGGTGTGGGGTTGTTTTTCAGGGGTTGGGCTTGGCCCCTTAGTTCCAGTGAAAGGAACTCTTAATGCTTCAGCATACCAAGACATTTTGGACAATTTCATGCTCCCAGTTCACAGTTTGGGGATGGCCCCTTCCTGTTCCAACATGACTGCGCACCAGTGCACAAAGCAAGGTCCATAAAGACATGGATGACTGAGTTAGAGGAACTTGACTGGCCTGCACTGACCTCAACCCGATAGAACACCTTTGGGATGAATTAGAGCGGAGACTGCGAGCCAGGCCTTCTCGTCCAACATTAGTGCCTGACCTCACAAATGCACTTCTAGAAGAATGGTCAAAATTCCCATAAACACACTCTTAAACCTTGTGGAAAGCCTTCCCAGAAGAGTTAAAGCTGTTATAGCTGGAAAGGGTGGGCCAGCTCCATATTAAACCCTACGGATTAAGAATGGGATGTCATTAAAGTTCATGTGCATGTAAAGGCAGATGTCCCAAACATTTTGGCAATATAGTGTACATCACATATATATAATAGAGAAGACTATTGCAGTTTCATGCTGACTTGAAAATTACTTGAGAAGCAAAATTATTTTTTATATTAAGAAAAATTTATCAAAATTAATTGACTAAGTAAGAAATATAAACTTAATTTAAATTTTATTTTTCGTACCCCATTGGTGGACATCTTGTTTTAACTGTAAATTCACTTAAAGTTTATACATTAGAAAACAACACTTGTTATCTTAGTTGTGTCATTTTGCTTCCTAAGTAATTATAACTTATAACGATTTAAGGATATTTCGATATTTGTACAGTAAAACAAGACAAAAATTCTGAGTAAGAAAATATTTTTTACAGTGTAGTCCAGCTGAATTTGAACTATATAAAACCATAGACCTTTTCACGCCATCTTTAATTTTTAACGAGAATGAAAGCGAGGCTGTGAGGGATAGACATACATCTCTTCAGTGGGTTGTACTGTTATTTAATGTGTTTTTTAGTTGTTCTGCTGACGAAACACTGCAAAAATATCTTTCAGAGAAATTTCAGTGGACAAAAAAACCCAGCTTTTTACAGCAGATGCCATTTATCCTACACAGCCTCGCTTTCATACCTGTCATGGCGCTGCTCTGAATAAGGTTTATTTGCCACCAGTTTTAGATGAATTTTCCAACAGTGGAAAATGTCTGACAAAATGGGTGTTTCCTGATCTGGTCAGCGGGTTCTGAAAAAGAAAAAGAGTCTGAATTCAAATTAGACACTTAGGATAATGACCCTTTGAATTCAGCCGATTGGATTGGTCTCCAAATTGATTTGTTTAATCGCCATTACTGATGAACCTGATGAACGTTAATTCATCCTGAGCAACTGGGATTTGCCCACACTCGAGATTTCAGATTACTCATGATATACACCACCATGCATGTTGTCAACGCTTTTTATTCTGTTTATTTGTCCCTCGCCTCATTTCTGCTCTTTTGAGTTGACCTTCGCCCCTTGCTTGGCCTTTGACTCTGTGCCACTCTGTGCTTGAGTGTTTTGGTTTGCCCCGCCTCCAGCTCTGACATCATACGTCCTCTCACTAACCCGGAAAGCACAGGAGTTGTGTGTATGTGTGTGTATGAGCGCCTGCCCTGCTCTCTCCTACGTGGTTAGCATTGCTTTCATGGTGTGGTCAGTGTGGTCGTCATGTGAAGAGGAATTTTTGTCCTTACTTTTCTCTGTGTGTTTTGTATGTGTATTTCCTCTACAGTATTCCCAGATGAGAGATGAGGTGTTTAAGTCTAATCTAGTGTGTGCTTTCATTGTTCTCTTCTTCATCACTGGAATACAGAGCTTACTTCCCTCTGCAAGGTAAAACATACTGTACACATGAACATACATATACTGAGGGCCATAACCACCACAGACATTGAGGGTGACACATGATCTATTTGGGTTTATATATAGAAGTCATGGGTTCATATTTCCAGTAGTATTTGATGTGGGTTTTTCACTGAAATTTGGTCCACACCAGTCTCGAATATTTGATTACACCCACAAATGTATCATATAATATGTGATCGCTCATGTTTGTAGGATGGTCACTATGGTGATACAGTTCTCAGTCCTCATCTTGCTGCACTGTTGCCTTGTTGTTGTGACAACGGCGGAGGACTACAAGTGTTTGCCGCTGGTTTTGCGAAAAGCGTGTTGCTGGGTGAACGAAACGTACGCTGCACGGAACGTCGTCATCTTCCTCTCCATCCTCATCAACTTCCTGGCTGCCATGATCAACATAGTGAGCAAACATTTTATTAATTTTATTTTCAATGTGATCATTATACTCTTGCACACTTCATCATGGATATATAAAGTTCTATATAAAATTCTAGAGCCCCACCAATCAATTTCTCAACTGAACCAATTTAAACTCAAGAATTATAGAACTACTGTGGGGTATAAATTTATTTATTTTCTAGTGACAGACTTTAGACAATTATTATTAAAAATTAGCCTTGCACAATATATCAATACCATATTGGTTATCAGCCGAATTTGATTTTTTTTATTTATTTATCGTATTAGTTGATATTTAAAATTTTTATATTTGGCTTACTTTTGCTGTCATCTAACATCATCCGTCGTCTTGATCTTTTAAAACATTAATAATTTAAAGGAGCACTGTGTAAATTTTAGTGGCATCTAGCGGTGAGGTTGCGAATTGCAACCGCCCACCGCTCACCCCTCCCTTTCAAAGCATATAGAGTAGCTACGGTGGCCGACACAGGACAAAGATGTCGCCGTCTGAGACAGCAGAGAGTAGCTACCGCTCTGTAGAGCAGTTTGTCTGTTTAGGGCTACTGTAGAAACATGCCGGCACAAAATGGTGACTTCACTGTAAGGGGACCCACGGTGTATGTACAGTGGGGAGAACAAGTATTTGATACACTGCCGATTTTGCAGGTTTGCCCACTTACAAAGCATGTAGAAGTCTGTAATTTTTATCATAGGTACTCTTCAACTGTGAGTGACGGAATCTAAAACAAAAATCCAGAAAATCACATTGTATGATTTTTAAGTAATTAATTTGCATTTTATTGCATGACATAAGTATTTGATACATCAGAAAAGCAGAACTTAATATTTGGTACAGAAACCTTTGTTTGCAATTACAGAGATCATACGTTTCCTGTAGTTCTTGACCAGGTTTGCACACACTGCAGCAGGGATTTTGGCCCACTCCTCCATACAGACCTTCTCCAGATCCTTCAGGTTTCGGGGCTGTCGCTGGGCAATACGGACTTTCAGCTCCCTCCAAAGATTTTCTATTGGGTTCAGGTCTGGAGACTGGCTAGGCCACTCCAGGACCTTGAGATGCTTCTTACGGAGCCACTCCTTAGTTGCCCTGGCTGTGTGTTTCGGCTCGTTGTCATGCTGGAAGACCCAGCCACGACACATCTTCAATGCTCTTACTGAGGGAAGGAGGTTGTTGGCCAAGATCTCGCAATACACGGCCCCATCCATCCTCCCCTCAATACGGTGCAGTCGTCCTGTCCCCTTTGCAGAAAAGCATCCCCAAAGAATGATGTTTCCACCTCCATGCTTCACGGTTGGGATGGTGTTCTTGGGGTTGTACTCATCCTTCTTCTTCCTCCAAACACAGCGAGTGGAGTTTAGACCAAAAAGCTCTATTTTTGTCTCATCAGACCACATGACTTTCTCCCATTCCTCCTCTGGATCATCCAGATGGTCATTGGCAAACTTCAGACGGGCCTGGATATGCGCTGGCTTGAGCAGGGGGACCTTGCGTGCGCTGCAGGATTTTAATCCATGACGGCGTAGTGTGTTACTAATGGTTTTCTTTGAGACTGTGGTCCCAGCTCTCTTCAGGTCATTGACCAGGTCCTGCCGTGTAGTTCTGGGCTGATCCCTCACCTTCCTCATGATCATTGATGCCCCACGAGGTGAGATCTTGCATGGTGCCCCAGACCGAGGAAGATTGACCGTCATCTTGAACTTCTTCCATTTTCTAATAATTGCGCCAACAGTTGTTGCCTTCTCACCAAGCTGCTTGCCTATTGTCCTGTAGCCCATCCCAGCCTTGTGCAGTTCTACAATTTTATCCCTGATGTCCTTACACAGCTCTCTGGTCTTGGCCATTGTGGAGAGGTTGGAGTCTGTTTGATTGAGTGTGTGGACAGGTGTCTTTTATACAGGTAACGAGTTCAAACAGGTGCAGTTAATACAGGTAATGAGTGGAGAACAGGAGGGCTTCTTAAAGAAAAACTAACAGGTCTGTGAGAGCCGGAATTCTTACTGGTTGGTAGGTGATCAAATACTTGTCATGTCATGTCATGCAATAAAATCCAAATTAATTATTTAAAAATCATACAATGTGATTTTCTGGATTTTTGGATTTTTAGATTCCGCCACTCACAGTTGAAGTGTACCTATGATAAATATTACAGACCTCTACATGCTTTGTAAGTAGGAAAACCTGCAAAATCGGCAGTGTATCAAATACTTGTTCTCCCCACTGTAGATAGAAATGGCTCATTCTAAGGTAATAAAAAACATAACGGTTCATTATGTAAGGTCTTTATACACCACTGAAAACATAGTTATGTATATTATATTGCATTTCTGTCAATAGATCCTCATAAATACTACATACTGCACCTTTAATGACTGTTTAATGTGTCTTTAGCAAATGTCAGAATAAAAATCTATTTTTCATACTGTAATTATAACGTTGTGATGCCTAAATTAAAAGTCTAATTATGGACTTTTAATACCTGCTGTTTATTAGTTACTTGTCATAATACCTATATCTAGAAAGTTCTTGTAAATGTAATCGTATAGCTCTTTATACAGATATATTCTCAAATGCAGTCTATTTTCTAACATTTGCACTCTCTCTTTTACCATAGCTTTGGTGTGATTTCGACAAATCCGTCTCATTCAGGAACCAGACGTTTAATGCATCAGCCTCAATCCCAGATATCTGCTTTTACCCAGAGGTCTTTTCATCCACTGCCTCCCACGCAAACAGATCCACAGCTTCTTGCCATGCAGTTTCAGTCTGTTAAAAGGATTGATAGAATTCTATCATTTGTGTAAACTGTTCAAAAATCAATTCATTCACTGTGCATTGAGCGATGAGGTGTTAATGGTGAGGTTGTCTGGCTGTTTATTGACAGTATTTCGTGTTTACTGGAGTGTTGGCGATGGTGACCTGTGCAGTGTTCCTCAGACTCAACTCGGTTCTGAAGTTGGCCATCCTGCTGATCATGATCGCTATCTACGCTGTGCTGACCGAGGCCTTCTACACGCCACTCTTCATCCGCTATGACACACTTACACTCAATCAGAGGTATGTACACAAACTCTTACATTCAGGAGCTATTAAATAACCAGTTATAAAGAGTGAAATTATACATTACACTTTAACAGTATATAGACATAATTGTGATGACTCAAGTAAGTGCGTAAGATGACGCGGACAAACTATAAGAGCAATAAATGTCATGCTGTTTTTCAAATAGCAGTCTGCGAGGGTTTTATTAGATTTCTGCAAGTTTTACTGTATGATTGACCTCACTTCTTTTAAGCTTTCTATTTATCATAGAATAAAGTGCATCACAGTTTCCACACAATTATTATGCAGCACAACTATTTTCAACATTGATAAAAAGAAGAAATGTTTCTTGAGCACTAAATCAGCGTATTAGAATGATTTCTGAAGGATCATGTGACACTGAAGACTGGAGTAATGATGCTGAAAATTCAGAGTTGCCACTACAGGAATACATTACATTTTAAAATATATTAAAATTGAAAATGGGTATTTTAAATTGTAATGATATTTCACAATATTACTGTTTTTGCTGTATTTTTGATCAAATAAATGCAGCTTTGAACATAAGAAACTTCTTAAAAAAAGGTTAAAAATCGTATCAACCCCAAACTTTTGCATGGTTTTAAAATTAAATTAAATTAAATTAAATTAAATTAAATTAAATTAAATTAAATTAAATTAAATTAAACTAAACTAAACTAAACTAAACTAAACTAAACTAAACTAAATTAAATTAAATTAAATTAAATTAAATTAAATTAAAAATAATAGCCTAATAATATAAAATAAACAAATCAAAGTTTCCAATAAATGTACAATAATAATAATGTGTCAATTATGAGATTTTATTTTATAACTGGGCAAAAAAAAGAATATTTTTTTTTGCTGGTTAACAACCCTAAAGCAGATCGGAGGGACAGTTTTTTTTATAAGTATTTATCATTTTGGTAACACTTTACAATACGGGTGCACTAATATGCATTAAATCATGCTTAACTAATGCACAGATAATCATCAAGAACTTAACCATTTATTAATGAATACTTCATCAGCGACTAATGAAGATTCTATATGATTAATAGATTAAGTAATATATGAATTGATATTAATTAAATATGACATCATGTATTAATTCCCTAATAACATATTATATTATACTAATGATTAATTAAAGCAGACAACTGGAAGTTGAATTGCATGGATCTGACCCATTGTGGTAATTAACATATGAATTTACACTATTAGTTAATATAATATGTTATTAGGGAATTAATACAATATGACACATTTAACTAATAACAATTTAATGATTACTTAATCTATTAATCATATAGAATCTTCATTAATTGCTAATGAAGTATTCATTAATAAATGGTTTAGTTCTTCATGAGTCATACGTTAACTCATGATTATCTGTGCATTAATTAAGCATGAATTAATGCATATTAGTGCACCCGTATTGTAAAGTGTTACCATCATTTTTACAAGTTATTTCAAGGCACTTCAAAAATATAATGGTTTTGCCATCCAAAAAAAAAGTTTAGTGGGAATAATTATACAATATATAAAAAAGGATAAATGCTGTAAAAGCAAAACAAATTAGCTGCAAGTCCTACTCATACAAAGTTTTTGCCTTTTTCTATCCGTCCGCCCTTGCTGAGGTCTGTGCATCATTGTGCCATCAAGCACTTAACTCCATGTTACTCCAGAGGTATTGTCCTTATGATAAGAACACTGTAAATCGCTTTAGATAAAACCATCTGCCAAACTACGAATTACCCCTGAACAGCAGCTAAACCTCAAACTTTAAATCAGAACCAAGTCCTGAAAAAGGTTTGTACAACTCTAAGCAGACTTTATATTTCACTTTTGTTAAAAATAAACAAATCTTTTTTTCGTATCAGATATCATAAGTGTTTAACAAACAGTGTACACTGTTATTATATCATCAAGGCTCTTTATGACATTTACGACAGATGTTTGTCTTAACTAACTGCACTCTGGACATTACAAACATGCTGCAAAGCTCATGAGACTTTCTGTCTCGTTTCCCTGGTTACAGCAAAAGCTTCCTGGGAACCAAGGAAACGTCTCTGCTTCTCATGGCGATGTTCCTTTTAGCTGTGTTCTACCATGGCCAACAGGTAACAGACACACACACACACACACACGCTAACCTGACAGCAGATCAGGGGCCATTCAGTTCCTATTTTATAATGTCACGTTTCTAAGAAACGGAGGCAAGTTATTGGCTGCTTCATAAGGTCTCACAGTCAATATATAAAAGCCCTGCTCTCTCTGACGCACAGTGTGTGCAAAGCTTTTTAAGTTCACTCTACTGATTGTTGTCTTTGATGCTGTAGATCAGGGGAAAGAGTCGGTCCGAATGGGTGAGAGAGAAAGAGAAATGAGCGCTGGGTTTGCGTAGGTGCGTGTGTGTGTGTGTGTGTGTGTGGTGTCGACTCCGCTCTGATTAAGGCGAATGGAGTCTCGCATATGACCGAAATGCTTTGTGCTTGTGCCATGTGTTTGTGTCCAGCTATAAACTGCCTTTCCATATTTACCCCCTCCCTTCATGTCCATGGCAACAGTGTGTCATTTAGGCAGGTGGTGCCACTGGCAATGCTTGGCCTATGGATTGGGACTTGGTGTGTGTTTCTTGGACAGTGATTTGATCATTTCTTATTTATGCTCATCTTGTTGTGTGTGTGTGTCAGATGAATAAACAAGCACTCTGTCACTGCGAGTCAGCGTCTATGAGGGATTGCTTTTCATATGCAGTTAAATCTGAGAACACAATGAAAATTTGGGGTTCAAAATCTAATTTTAACCCATTTAAAAAATTTAAGTTTAAAAAAACTAAGAAATGTTATATTATAAATGAGTAAGAAACATTTGAAATATTTTGCTCTCTATTGCTCTCAAACTTTAAACCCCACTGTATGTTTGTTTGCTTGCAGTTGTTCTTTAACATCATGTAATTGCTTCTACTGAAAATGTTTTCTTAATATTTAAAAAATTCTTAAGAATAAAGAATTAACTAATAAACATTCTTGGTATTTTTATCTTTCCAGTTAAAATGTCTCAAAATGAATTATAAAACAAGGTGGATTTACCTGAGAAGCAACACTGCATAAGAGATCATTAATATAAGTGTATTTTTTCTTATTGTACTGGGAGATTTTTTTCCATTTATACTCACAATATGTAAAATAATTAGGGAGCCCCTAAAGCAGGGGTGTCCAATCCTGCTCCTGGAGGGCCACTGTCCTATAGAGTTTAGCTCCATCCCCAATGAAACACAGCTGAACCAGCTAATCAAGGTCTTACCAGGCATACTAGAAACTTCCAGCAGGCGTGTTGAGGCAAGCTGGAGCTAAATTCTGCAGGACAGCGGCCCTCCAGGACCGAGTTTGGACACCCCTGCCCTAAAGGGACATGGTGATGGGAGGAAAAATTGAGAATGCAAAATTTTGCATTCGCTCGCAAAACTAAAAAAAAAAAATGTTTTAATGCTTTTGCGAGCAAATGCAAAGTTTCTCAGGGGAACGCGATACTTTTGCAAGAGAACTCGAAAGTTTTGTGAGCAAACGCAAAAGCATTTTTCCTCCCATCCCATAATTTTTTCCATCACCTCGTACCCTTAGGAGCTCTGTAAAAAATCGATCAGTGCAGTAAGACGAAATAGACTTGTACTAAAGATACAAACAAGTCTTCATATATTATGAGTTGTTGCTTCTCAAGAAGGACAAAAAAACGGACTAATAAAGTAGACTAATAAAATATACTAATAAGTTATTTTTGCATTGTAGGCATCACTGAGATTAAAAGCAGAGCAAATGGCTTTAGTTTTTTGCTAAGGGATTTTATGAGAAACATCTAGCACAAAGTAAATACACAGAAAAAAAGGTGTCAAAATTGTACCTTTAGGGGTACAACAGCTTGTCGCTGGGGCAGTACCCTTAAAAGGACATCTTTGTACCTTATTTACTCTTAAAAGGTGCATATTAGTACCTTAGAGTACAAATACGTACCTTAAGGTACTAATATGAACCTTTTTGTGGTAAAAAGGTACAAATATATCTTTTTAAGGGTACTGCCCCAGCGACAAGCTGTTGTACCCCTAAAGGTACAATTTTGACACCTATTTTCTCTGTGTGAAAACTCCACTGAGTCCACTGGGCTCTGAAAGGGCAATAAAATGATCCTCTGGGGGTAAATTCAGCACATGTTCCCCTTGATTAACCTGTGAATACAGGTACATGCCTTACTCAAGGGAATAAGGCATAAGGGGATAGAACTGTTGTGTTATATTATCTGCTGAGTGAGATCCTTGAGAACCAAAGAGCTTAGCACATCACTTTATCATGGTTAAAACAATGCATTCATTTTGGTCTCCTTTGTAACAGCTGCCAGACTTCAGCTGTCTAAATTGCTTTTTTGACAGAGATAAAGTCCCGAACACCTCCAGACAGTGGTGAGATTCCAAACCAGGCCTCCCAAGACACCTAAAACTTTGAAAACTCATTTGTATTAAACCCTTTCCATACAGTTTGTCAAAAGTTATTTGGTTGATATGCACTGCTTTAATTGTCTTCTGTCTAAGTGTGTGTCTGCCTCTACATCTTTGTGCATGTGTTTTAGGGGTTAATGGAGGTTAGTCTTGTTGATGTGTTTTTAATAATCATTTGGACAGTCGTACACCCCTGTCTGCCCCACTTGCTTAATTACTCCTCATAAAATTATCTTTCGTTCCATATTTAGTCACAAATAAATGCGCGCACACACACACATGCATTTTACACTCATACACATGCACAAACACTTACATCATGCCCTGACTGTTAGTAAATTAATTTTTTCAATCTGGACGCTTTTGTGAAACAGTTTCAATTAACGCTGGATATTAATGTATGCAGATGAGCGTGTGTTCCTGCTTAATTAGGGGGGGCCTTGTTGGAGCTCTTCGTTTGGAAGAGAGCTGATGGAAGTCAGGCTAAACAGAGATATCAGAAACGCAGCACGGCTCACTTCCTGTTAAAGGAGAGACAGCAAAGGGTCATGACACTGCCAAAACATTCAGGGTACTTACTGAGTGCAGTGTATGAAAGAAATAAAATGGTGACGTCATCA
This sequence comes from Coreius guichenoti, assembly GCA_039654105.1. Lineage (NCBI taxonomy): Eukaryota > Metazoa > Chordata > Actinopteri > Cypriniformes > Gobionidae > Coreius > Coreius guichenoti. Next base: position 11,016,679 of record CM077175.1, read on the forward strand.
TCTACTCATGTTGCTTGAAAAATGTATGATTATTTTTCCTAGTGGAAGACAAAAGGAGATGTTTAGCTTCTCAGAATATCTAGGCTGCTCTTTTTCATCCAATAGAAGTAGATAGCTGTAAGAAGTGTCTGTAAAGCTCCAAAAAAAAGTTCAATTTTTTTAATGAAATTAATACTTTTATTCAGCAAGGACACATTAAATTGATCAAAAATATCAGTAAATACCAGAGGTGGGGGACTCGAGTCACATGACTTGACTCGAGTCAGACTTAAGTCGCAAATTTTAGGACTTGAGACTTGCTTGACAAATATTAATAAAAGACTTGACTTGACTTTGACTTGATATTCATGACTCGAGACTTGACTTGGACTTGAGTTAAATGACTCGAAATAACTTGTCTTTTGTTTAATAAATATCTGTTTTTGAACGCACCGAAACCTAACCACGAAACGCAGCAGACAAGCAGAGAGTTAACTAAGAGCATTGACAGTTGTGACTGAACATGGAAGGCGCTACGCCAAGAATAATTAAGTTCGATTACCAGGATTATGTGAATTTCAAGTTTCCATGGTAATCGGTCACTCACGGGTCACGGCACGCCCATGCTCGCACCCGCGCTGTATCCATCATTTTCATACAAAGAGGTCGCGATGAGTTCAAAATGGCAAAAAAAAACTCTTCACTACGAAAACGTCAAGCACTGTAAGTTGACATGTGGTATCCGAATTGTGATGCACAATGATGAATTACTCTGCCTATTTCTCTTGTTGAATAATTAGCCAGTTTTGCTGAAGACGCCTAGATGTGAGCGTTTCAGCAGCGGAGCGTTTTGTGTGTGTGTGTGTGTGTGTGTGTGTGTGAGAGAGAGAGATATACGGAATATCCGCGGAAGTGTTACTATCTCAGTTCACAGATAGTTTGTTTCTGTATTGTTTCTAAATAAAAATGTCGACACAATGTAAAGTATTTGCTATGGCTCTTGTTTTCAATCATTTTGTTCGTTTTTATGCTTCTTGTTGTCATCTGTTGACAATGACATTGTCCTCCACTGTGATTGGACGGCTGGGTTAAAAGTCACTCCATCATTTCGTTGTGTGTTCTGCATTGGAGCTGATTGTTGACAAATTATGTAACAAAAAGTAATTTTTATAGTCTCCCATTGATTGAATTTATATAAATTAAAAAAATGCTTAAATCCTCCCCAACACTGCACAAATGTAAAACATTTTAGTAAAACATTATTAAAGTGAGTAATATCACATTTGTTAAAAAAAATTACATTACTATGTTACAGACTTTTTCTCAGACTAACATACAACCAGCATCATTCCAATTCATTTTTTTGTTTGTAGAGCTAGCAAATGTCAACCACCACATCAAGTCTCATGCCATTTTAGATTATTTTTTTTTTATTTCAGCAAACGTCATTTGGGGTCAAAAAGACCCAGAGAGCTTACATAAATAGCATATTAAGCCAATTAAGCAAAAAAGATTGTCAATTAGACAAACGTCAGGAAAAAACTGGTATAACACTTGACATTCTGTCCCCCTCACTTTTGAAATGATGGCTACGCTCCTGTTTGGACATGTTAAGATTTGATAAAAATCAATAATCCAAGGCACTCGAATATTATTGCCTTTATTTTATCATGGCTTTAATATTTTAAAAACAGGTAACAAGTACTGCACACCTAAGCGTTGCGGCTAATGAGCCTTCGTCAGGGTGTGAGCAACAAACACAATCTGAGTTCTCTTAAGTTAATTAGTCATATAACAATCACCTGGTCACGCTGTACAGGACAAGCAGGAGAGAGAAAATTCAAGTAATACAAAGAGAACGTATCTCACCCAATATATTGCCCTAATTTCAGTTACAGGGCATTTTTGGCTATGTAGTTTTAATTATTTATTTTTAGATTTTTATTGTATTAACAACTCAGCTGTATGTGGACACCTTTTGAGTAGAAATGCATATTGCAATTTGTTTGTTGCAAATAAAACTCCCATTGTCCATAACTACTGTAGTTTTAACTTATTTTAATATATAAATTCAGTTAAATCATCAAACATTTGTATGACTTGCTTGACCCAAGCTACGACTTGATTTGAATTGCTTGACATAAAGCAGTGACTTGACTTGACTTGCTTGATTCTCACAAAAATTGACTTGGACTTGCTTGAGACTTGAAGGTTAAGACTTGAGACTTACTTGTGACTTGCACATGTGTGACTTACTCCCACCTCTGGTAAATACTAAAGTGTTACCAATTCTTTATATTTCAAATAAATGCTGTTCTTTTGAACTTTCTATTCATCAAGGAATCCTGAAAAGAAAAAAAATATTCTTGAGAACTTCTTACAAGGTTTCTTGAGCAGCAAATCAGCATTTCTTAAGGAAAAAAAAATTCTTAAGGATCGTGACACTGAAGTAATGATGTTGAAAAATCAGCTTTGCCATCACAAATAAATGCAGCCTTGGTGAGCAAAAACAAGCCTTTTTTTCAAAAACATTAGAAAAAATTGATTGACCTCAAACTTTTTAACAGTATTGTATTGTCCTTTTTAAAGAGTAAAGGTGGAGTTCAGGCTGGAGGAGAAAGTCTTAAACCCTCATTAAACTGTCTGTGACATTTTATTTCAAAGCATTGAAACTTAATTTAATGTGACGTTTTATATTGCTCTGATAGTCTCAGATGAAGGATCACGATTCATCTTGTGAAGCTGAAGGACAGCTGGGAATGTAGACTGAGTGTTAAATGGAGTAAAGCAAATGCATGAATTGGACAGGGCACAGGGCTCTATCAGGAAATAGAAGTGACCCAGATACAGGCTGTCCCGCATATCACTGTGTGCAACGAGACAGATGCTGCATCCGAAATCGCTTACTGTCTCAGTAGGTACAACATTTGAATTTGAATTTATTTTGCGACCGTTAAAAAAGAATGCTCTATATAGTATGAATGAATTTCGGATGTACTACATCCGCCATGTTGTCAGTGTCATGTGACCAACCAGCATCAGTTGTGTTACTTCACTTCCATTCATAAATCCTCCTCCCGTGGCCTCATGGGATAGTAAAGCGTCCATTGAATGCGCACATCAGAATCTCGGCGGAAGTAGTAGGTCATCCGGGGACTTTTCGCCTACTGTTTTTCGCATGCTATATAGTAGGGAAGTATTCGGTTTCGGACGCGGCGAGAGACTTTGAAGGCGGAGACTATAGAAGTCATAGCATCACTTAAAAAACACACCTGAAATTAAGATTCATTTCATATGATCTATTCACAAGTGGTCCAAAACACTTTGTAATCCAATCACTGAAAACACATACTGTACAGAGATAGTCAGAAGCGCATGCGATTTGTAGTGTAAACGCTGTCCTGATGCATCCTAGACAGCACTTTTTGCACTTTGTCAACATGCAGTAACACTGACATAAAGAGTGATGTGTGTGTTTATGAAATCAGAGACCCTCCACTGAAATCTGAGCACAAGTGGTCACAGGAGACACATTTGAGACGCTAAACCGCAAAATGTCTCGGCTGACCACTTGTGATTGGATCACCCGAGATGGATCTTAATGCCAGGTGTAAATAGGGCCAACTTAACCAGCTGAAACTTATTTTATATGTGTTGTCCAAATCTAAAACTAATTATACCCACAGTGTAGTTTGGTAGTAAGGTGGTGGCGTCTTGCTGTGGGACTCAGCATCAGCTTAAAACAGATGGAGGAATAGATGAGAAATCTGCCAAAAACCTGGTGCTTTTAGCAGAACGATGGTCCCAAAGCCAAATTAACTTTTTAATTAAATTACTGGAGTGGCTAAAAAACAACAATGTGAATAACCTACAATGGCCCAGTCAAAGACTAAGAATATGTGGCAAACCTGATTAAAATCTGCAAATCTGCCTGGAGCAATGGGCCAAAATCACACTTAATGCACTTATGAACGCAATGCAAGTTGTCATTGCTGCAAATGGATGACACTATAAATACTTGTGTAAATATTATACAGTTGCTGTTGTTTTTTGTCGTTGTTGTTTTTACATTTAATTAAAAATATTTTTTGAACATGAACCTATATAAGGGTGTTTGCAATCAATGTTTTAAAGCATTTCTACATATTTTTCTGATTATGAGTTATTTTCCACATTTAAGAAGATCTTTCCTGTCATTGATTACCTACAGATGCTTTCCTCCTCTAGTTGCTAGGATTTTTGTGTGCCTTTTCTTCCAGTGACTGGATTGTGTTTGCTGAGTGTGTATTTGCTATTCATCTGCCTAGTATTGCTGACAGTTATTAGATATACCTACTCTTTTTTTCTCTCTCTCTCTCTCTCTCTCTCTCTCTCTCTCTTCTTTTAGACTCAAAGCCTTTTCCTTTTCTATTTATATTTAATGTGACATTCTATATTGTCCTATATATATTATAGATATAAATGCGTTTATAATTTTACAAAAAAATTTCCGTTTAAAATATGTTGCTGTCCATTTAAACTTTCTATTCATCAAAAATTCATGAAAAAAAGTATCATGTTGTCCACATAAATATTAAGCAGCACAACTGTAATAAAAAAATATTTCTTGAGCACCAAATCAGCATTTTAGAATGATTTCTGAAGGAAAGTGACACTGAAGACTGGAGTAATGATGCTGAAAATACAGATTTGAATCACAGGAGTAAATTACATTTTTAAATATAATCAAATAGAAAACAGTTCTTTAAATTGTAATTATATTTCCCAATTTTACAGTTTTGCTCTATTTTTGATCAGATAAATGCAGCCTTGGTGAGCATTAGAGACTTATTTAAAAAAAATCTTACCAACCTAAAACTTTTGAATGTTAGTGTGTGTATAATACAAAATACTTAAATATTATAATAAAATAAATATAAAATATGAAAATATATTAAATTATTTATATTTTATTTATATTTTATTTATATTTATTATATTTTATTTAAATATTATATTTTAATATATTTATATATATATATATATATATATATATATGTGTGTGTGTGTGTGTGTGTGTGTGTGTGTGTGTATTGTTAATTACTACTTTTTACTTACTTTTTTTTTTTTTTTTTTAACTGGTCTTTCACTATCTGTTATGAGTTGAGTAGCAGGGGCAAATTCATAATATTCTTTGCATTTGTGGTGACGAACATTCAGTCTTGAAGTGTGATCAGAGGCCGGTTGCATAAACTGCATAAACATACATTTTTTTTTCTTTAAGACTGTTTATAACTTAAGTAATAAGTTCATAAGTCAGATATATAAAAACGTACTGTAGATTGGTCTAATTTGATACCGAAAAGGAAGACAACTAACTGCTAGTTGGTCATACTAGTTCTTAAAGGGATAGTTCACCCAAAAATGAAAATTAGCCTTGGCAGAGAAGACCAGCTGTACAGGTCAGAAAGAAGCTCAGTATCTACCCATATCTTCTGCTGGAGTCAACTGCATAAACATAGCCATTATGTTAAGACTGTGTCTTAAAGGGATAGTTCACCCAAAAATGAAAATTAGCCCATGATTTACTCACCCTCAAGTCATCCTAGGTGTATATGACATTCTTCTTTCAGACAAATACAATCGGAGTTATATTGAAAAATGTCCTGGCTCTTCCAAGCTTTGTAATGGCAGTGAATGGCCGTTTCTGTTTTGAAGTCCATAAAAGTGCATATCCATCATAAAAGTGCGGAGTTAGGAGTTAATAAAGGCCTTCTGAAGCAAAGCGATTCGTTTGTGTAAGAAAAATATCCATATTTAAAACTTTACAAACTAAAAAACTAGCTTCCGGCAGACGGCCTACGCAATTCGACTTACGGCAAAAGAATGACCCCTGACGCAATGTATGACGCAGGATGTAGGAGTATCACAAGCTTTGACACCTCTCGCGGTTCAAACAAATAGGGCTGGGAAACAGACTCAAGCCCCTCTTCTCTTATATAGAAATCCTCTGGCATTTCTCTTTAAAAATTCTCATTTTAGACTTCTAATTCATGTTTTGTTTTGCTCTATCCTCTGCGCTTCTGCGTTTGTCAATACGTCATGCGTCAGGTCAAGGGTTACTCTTTCACCGTAAATCGATGCGTACAGCCGTCTGTCGGAAGCTAGTTATTTAAGTTTATAAAGTTTTAAATATGGATATTTTTCTCACACAAACGCAGCGCTTCGCTTCAGAAGGCCTTTATTAACTCCCCGGAGCCGTGTGGAGCACTTTTATAATGGATGGATGCACTTTTATGGACTTCAAACCAGAAACGGCCATTCACTGCCATTACAAAGCTTGGAATTTTTCAATATAACTCCAACTGTATTCGTCTGAAAGAAGAATTTCATATACACCTAGGATAACTTGAGGGTGAGTAAATCATGGGCTAATTTTCATTTTTGGGTGAACTATCCCTTTAAGACACAGTCTTAACATAATGGCTATGTTTATGCAGTTGACTCCAGCAGAAGATATGGGTAGATACTGAGCTTCTTTCTGACCTGTACAGCTGGTCTTCTCTGCCAAGGCCTGTGTGAGACAGATGAATGCTTTTTATAATAACTGTATAGGACTATAACACTGATTGGCTGTTCTGTGTTTTTGTTGATTTGATGTATCTTGTGATGCTTTTTATGCTTTGTTGTCTGACTAGCTTTATTCTCTGTCTCTCAGCTGGAGTATACTGCTCGTCTGGACTTCCTATGGCGTGTACAGGCAAAGGAAGAGATAAATGAGATGCGGGAGCTGCGTGAACACAATGAGAACATGCTCCGGAACATTCTCCCCAGCCATGTCGCACGCCACTTCCTGGAGAAAGACAGAGACAATGAGGTAGAGAGACAGAATGGATCTGGGTGTCTCACTTCTTTAGTCTAACAGGAAAAACATGGCAGCACTTAGACAGCAAGAACATGTGAGGAGAGGATGAATCACTGCCAGTCTCTTCATTCTTTGTTGGGCTTTATTGCCATGACAGTCAACTTTTTGTAAGCATTTGCAGCTGCAAAAGTCAAAACCAATAAAGAAATTTACACAAATCAATAATAACGCAGCAAGAATGCGTTAAATTGATCAAAAGTAACAGTAAAAACATTTATAATCTTACAAAGGATTTCTATTTCAAATAAATGCTATTCATTATTCTAATACTAAATTCTGTTCATCAAAATTTTTGCAAAAATATGGTTTCCGCAAAAATAAAAGCATTGATGATAATGAGAAGAAATGTTTTAGAATGATTTCTGAAGGATCATGTGACACTGAAGACTGGAGTAATGATGCTGAAAATTCAGCTTTGCCATCACAGGAATAAATCACATTTTAAAATATATTAAAATAGAAAACAGTTATTTTACGTTGCAATAACATTTCACAATATTACTGTTTTTACTGTATTTTTGAGACTTACTTTGATATTTTGAACAACCCAAACTTTTGAATGGTAGTTTAAATTGTCAAAAAAAAAAAAAATAATAATATATATATATATATATATATATATAAATTACACTGAACTTGGATTTCTTTTTTCACTGTACAAATACATTCTGAGATTTCCTCCTACATGAAGGATGTATGCAGTGTGGCCGTAGAATTTAGCTAAAATAAGGTATCTTAGTCTTAGGCAGTATAATTCAATTTGTCTCCCATTTGGAAAAGCTTCTGGTTCTGGTTAATTTTGTTGTGCTTGCATGTTTATCTTGTGGCAGCCATGTTTTATGTGCCTATATATCTTTTTAGCTAGTTTCTTTTTTTTTTCTTTTTTTTCTTATTCCTTTGTTCTTTCCTTTGAGTTTGTAAAGGCAGCCTGTGTGTGTTTGTGTGCTCTCTTCTCCTGATGTGACTCCTCTGTTTATTTCTGGAATGTTCCGCTGTCAGTCAATCAGACAATAGGGAGGCTAAATAATGGAGCTGTATAACTCACGGATAAAAAATGCATCCATTAAGCCTGTGTGTGTGTGTGTGGGTGAGTGTATTGAGTTGCTTTAATTATCCCATTAATTTATAATCAGGTGGAGTATTGAGGCATGATTTAACTGGTGACGCTAAAAGTGTGTGTGAACCATAATTTACGCCACTCTCTGGTATTATTAAGAAGAGAAAATGATCCTCTCCCTCACACATGCACACATACGCATTCTTGCTTGCAAAACCTGCCACTCTTGAAGGGCACTGCAGTAATTTGGTTCGGTGACTGACTAACACTTATTACGTGTATTATTACCTGTTTTCTACACTTGTCTTCAACAGTCATTGACTTCTTACACGTACTATCGCTCAGCAGTACTGGCATGCAGTGATGACATCATGCGTCAGCAGGGCGTATCAGTGCGATGCTGAATGTTTAGGCTGTATGGAGAGAGTTTAACCTCATGCTCCCTCTTTAAACAGCAAAGTTAGAGCAGTGGCATTGTGGTTTGCACACATTAGACCTCAAACATAGTACGTAATTAGTCCGAATAAATCTGCACACTTCATTTGAAAAGTGTGGTAGATGCATATGTTGTGATATATTATGTAGTGCGTATGAGGTCTGTTCATAACCATGTGTATATGGGAAGTGTGTGTAAGCCATGATTTTTAGGGCCCTTTAGGGACCATTCACACCGTTATGTTTCATAATTATTTTACATATGCAGAGAAACGTTTGTCGTTGCAACACTTTTTTTTCTTTTTGTAAATTTGTTTTTAAGATGATTAATTCTATATAAAAAGTATTATATTATATTATATTAATTATATTCTATTAACATATTATATTACATACTATAATTAATAACATTATATAACATATTATATGTAAACAATCAGTTTTTTTCTTTTGTATTTGCTGTATTTTAATTATATATAAAAAAGCTTGCAGTGCTATTTTAGTATAATTGAGATTTTTTTAATTTATATTTTGAAATCATTTTTATATATAGTTATAGTATTTTTTGTAAATGTCTATATAGTTTTTATTAATTTTTATTTCTGTTTTAGTTTGTTATTTTAGCACGTTAAACTTTTTAATTAATATTTTGAAATCATTTGTATATTTTCCATTTTCATTTTAGTTTTTTGTAAATATATCTATGTTTTTTATTCATTTTTATTTCAGTTTTAGTTTGCTATTTTAGTACAAGTTAAACTAAATGAAAATGTTGTCTTGGCAATTAGCTGAAATTAAATAAATGTACATTTTTTTTCGATTTTATTTTATCTCAGTTAACTTTTATTTTATTTCAAGTAACAAAAATGTTTAATTTTAGTTAAATATAATGACCCTGCTTGTCAAATGCATTATGAATTATGATTTAAACAAATGTGTTTATTATAGTTATTGTACACATGCAGAAAAAAAAACGTTATTTGCCATTGCAACATTGTTTTGTTGCTACACTTCTTTTTTTTAAGATGATTAATTATATTTATAAAAAATATTTTTATATATTTATTCTTACATATTATATTATGTTATAATATAATTAATAAAATATAACATTGTTCATATAATATATTAACATACTGTATTGCATACTATAATTAATAATATTATATAATATATTATATATAAACCATGTTTTTTTTTTTTTGTTGTATGTTGTATGTGTTGTATTGGCATTTATCAGACATCAGCCTTATCAGATGCATCTGTTCTGACTCCCACTTGTGAGGTAATCAAGTGTGTTAGTTGTAAAGCAACACTGCCCTCTAGTGGTCAACACATTCTGCACATACCACATTCACTGTATTGTTGTTCTGAAGTTCATTGGACCCACATTTCTCTATGTATTTACATGTGTCAAATTGAACCAAAGGTATCTGATGTTGACTTCATTCCAGTGAGGAGGTTTCTAATGTGTGGTCTCCATCCGTAGGAGCTCTACTCGCAGTCATATGACACGGTGGGAGTGATGTTCGCCTCCATTCCGGGCTTTGCTGATTTTTACTCACAGACAGAGATGAATAATCAGGGCGTGGAGTGTTTGCGGCTGCTCAACGAGATCATCGCTGATTTTGATGAGGTCAGAATTCTACCATCACACACACACACACACACAAGGCATAGTCCATATTTAAAGGCATAGTCCACCAATAAATGACAATTCTGGCATTATTTATTAATGCTCATGCTGATCTAAACCCATTCTATGACAGCATACAGGTTTGTAATGACATGAGGGTGAGTAAATAATGACAGAATTCTCATTTTGGGGTGAACTATCCCTTTAAAGTGCCCGTATTATAATTTTTCTTTCATGCAGTGTGTAATATAGCTGTTTGTGAATGTAAAAGGTCTGGAAAAAAGATCAAAGTGTACGATTAATGGAGTTATTGTGTCCCAAAAGAAAGAATCGATTCTGAACTGCCTAAAACAAATTACCAGTAATTATCAAACGTAGCGTTAGTTCTGGCAGGTCACGTTAGTCAAGGTCGCATCAGCTGACTGTCAGCTGATATATGTCTACCTATAGGAATACTTTGTCTATCACAGCATACATATATAAGCTCCTTCAGTACTATAAGCAGCTATCGCGTTTCTCCAGAGCTAATTACTCTCCTCCATCCCCAGCTCCTCCTCTCGTCAGTCAGGATTTGGCCTTCTGATTCCTCTTGAATCAGACTAAATTCCCGAATTATGTTGTACATTAAACATTGACATTAATGATATCTGCAATACATTATGTTGGTTCTGTTCTGTTTACCCTAAGGGGGGTTATCGCTGCTCTCTCTGCTCTTATCCATGCTAGGTGGCCAATCCAGACTATATGCTAATGTGTCAATCATCTTTGACAATAGTGGTCCTGACAAAACCAGTCTTACTTTCTACTTGAACCGACGTAGGTTAGTAACAGATTTGCATAATGCAAGCCTATGGTCTTCATTGGCTGCCCGCGAACAACATCAACTTTGACCCGCCCCCAAAAGCAGCGTTTCCACCGCAGGAACTTTCCCCAGGAACTCGGGACTTTGGGGTGGTACTTGGTGTGATTCGACCGCAGGGACCAGGGTCTAAATGAAGTTCCGGGTAAAAATTTCCCCCTCAGAAAGTCCCTGCTCGCGAGGTAGTACTATTTCAAAGTTTAGGAACTTTCGGGGGTGGAAGTTAAGCGCTGAACATGCTGATTGGTTGAGTTCACACAGCATTTTATTTCAACCACCATTGTTAAAAGTCTGTTGCAGTGCATGCAGAAAGAGTTGTTTGCTATTCGAATCAACAATGGAATTTAAAAAATACGACCAATGGACCGACGACGAGGTTCTGGCTTTTATTAAGCTTATATGCATAGGACGAAATCCAGCAGGACTGGACTAATTTGCCTAATCTTCACGGTATTTTAGACTGCGATGGAAACACAGTCAGCAACAGTTCTGGGGGGAAAAAAAAGTTCCTTGCGACAAATTGTTCCGGGTAATTTGTTGACTTGTCGAAAAGAAGCTGTTTTCAGTGCTGTGAAAGTAAATCCATTTTGCATGCACTTCCAAAGGATGAGGACTCGGACTTGGATTGATACTGTAAAAACTGTTTGTATCACTGTGTACAATTGTTGAGAAGACGCCAGAGCTGAAATTCAGATAAGTGAATAGGCGAAACGTTTCGGACATGCGCTGTAAGCGGTAGAACAATCACAACAGACTGGGCCATCTGTCCAATCAGAGCAGAGTAGGCTCTCGGAAAGGAGGGGTTTAGAGAGTCTGGATCCTTTATCGAACCGTTTCAGACACTGTGAGAAAAGAGGTGATGCTGTAATGTATATTATGAGAAAATGAAAGTGTTTTTTGTTTGTTTTTTTTACCTTTGATGCATGTAAACCTATTGTAAGAGACCTCCAAAACAAAATTAGGAACCATTAAAATAGCATAATTGGGGCACTTTAATATTGATGATTCATCTAAGATGCACAGATCCATCACACCTGCTCAGAAGCTGCTGATGAAAGTTTAATGTTACATATGTAGTCTGTCATATTTGAAAGATTCTCTCTCTCTACAGCTGCTGGGGGAAGAGCGATTTCAGGACATCGAGAAGATAAAGACCATCGGCAGCACGTACATGGCTGTGTCAGGACTGTCTCCTGAGAAACAAGTATGAAAACACACACACCTACCCAAACCTACACTCACTCATGCTAAAACATATTACCTGATGTCTTCTTATCAGCAGTGTCTGTAGTTTGAAATCAATAAAAAGGGTTAGCTTGTGCACTAATCTTTCTATATATGTGTGTTACCATAGCAATGTGAGGATAAATGGGGGCATCTGTGTGCGCTGGCAGATTTCGCCATTGCTCTGAATGAAAGCATTCAGGAGATCAACAAACATTCATTTAACAACTTCCAACTCAGAATCGGTAAGAGTCAAATGATTTAAACACTAATTACTTAGAAACACATTTGAAAGTGACAATGGAGCGCAACAGTGACTGCCTACTTTTTTTATCAGCCTTGATTTTGAAATTTGTTTACCCATTTATTTTCAGAAAATTTTAATATAAAGCCATGAATGAAACCAACCAGCTCGGAGAAGATTCACATCATTACAATAAATAAATAAGTTAAAATTGGAAAACTTTTTTGATTAAATATTCATATTAGGTGTTTGAGGTTGAAAGGAGCCATACAAGTATATCATTTGCAATGCCTTGTGGGAGTGGGCAGTCACTATTCCCATTGCCATGGTTACTGATCATTTTAGGATCATGGGTAATGTAGTTCTACTTCTGTACTTCTAGAATTTCTATCTCAAGTGCACCTAAATTTTATCTTTCTGTACATAAACATTCAAAAATGTCATTTTGAAAGAAATTAATGCTTTTATTCAGCAAGGATGCATAAAACTGATCAAAGGTGACAGTGAAGAAATTTCTATTTCAAATAAATACTGTCCTTATGAACTTTCTATTCATCAGAAATTCCTGAAAACAATGTATCAAGGTTTCCACAAAAATATTAAGCAGCACAACTGTTTTCGACTAATAGTAATAATAATGTAGAAATGTTTTTCAAGCACCAAATCAGCATATAAATATGATTTCTATAGGATCAGTTCAGCTTTGCCATCACATTAATAAATTATATTTTAAAAATATTAAAATAGAAAACATTTATGACATAAATGATTTTCCTGTTTATCTAGCCCTTATCTCCGTCTAAATATGTTATTATTTATTTATTTACCAATTTTTTTAGCTGATTCTACTCAGTTCATACCCTGAAAACAGATTCAGATGATAACATGTCATAAAACAGTCAAATAAATTAATTGAAATCAATGAGTTTTGACAGCTTCAGGACTCATCATAGGTCTGTGATGGAAGATTTATTTATCATCACAAAAAACAAATCAGTGTTTTGTGATGAAAATGAATATAATTTTTACTTCCGGAACTTGCACTCTATTAAAAGGCTGAAATGTAGCTCCATTGCAGCTTGCACCATCATGTCTTTTCAACAGGGTGAATTGGCTGATGCTGATGCTGTGTTCGCTCTCTCCCTCAGGTATGGCACATGGCTCTGTGGTGGCTGGAGTGATCGGCGCTAAAAAGCCGCAGTATGATATCTGGGGGAAGACGGTCAATCTGGCAAGTCGTATGGACAGTACGGGTGTCAGTGGCAAGATCCAGCTCCCAGAGGAGACCTACGCCATCCTGAACGAGCGTGGCTTCGCCTTCGAGTACCGAGGTGAGATCTATGTGAAGGGCATCAGTGAACAGGAAGGCAAGATCCGCACGCACTTCCTGATGGGCCGCGTGCAGCCCAACCCGCTCATCCTGCAGCCGAGAAAGCTCACGGGCCAGTACTCGCTCGCTGCCGTGGTGCTTGGCCTGGTCCAGTCCCTCAACCGGCAGAAACAGAAACAAATCCTTAATGAAAACAACAACTCAGGCATTATGAAGGGCCACCACTACAACCGCAGAACTCTGCTGGCGCCGGGTGGCTCGGACACCAGCCACGCCGAGGTCACGGATAAGAATGATCTGGCCTAGATCTTGGACGAGGAAAACAGACTGCGTACTGAACCAAAAGACTGAGCTGTACTTCAGACTGCTGCCGCTGACTGAGTGTCTCTCTTGCTGTCTGTGTTTCTTTTTGTATTTCTTTTGTATTTGAGAAACAATAAAGGGGTTTAATTTTTTTATAAAGGTCTGAGCTTCCTTTTAATAAAGGTCCGTATGAATGGTTTGATCTAATGCTGCGTTCACGTCATGTCAGAATGATTTTAACTCTGAGAATTAACAATGAATGAATTAACAATTCTAAGGCAACACTAATAACCAAAATGGTTCCATGTGCAGCTTTGTTGTTAATGAGGCATTTAAAAAGTATTCTAGCTGGTTGCTAGGGCTTGGTAGGGCATTCGGACAGGTTGCCAGGTCTAGCTGGTGGCTTGGCATTTCTATGGGGTTCTACCTTGTTGCTAAGCTGTCCTGACTGGTTGCTAGGGTGTTCCAGGGCTGCCAACTCTCACGCATTCAGCGCGAGACTCACGCAATTGACACTGTTCTAACGCTCTCACTCCACACATCCATTTTCTCACGCAGTGAAAAAAACTTGTGGAGAAGATAGGACACTGACAACGTGCTGACAGACAAGACAGAGCAGGAACAAACTGCAAGCTTTCAAATTCTGTCAATTTTATTCAAACAATAAATACCGTTTTGGCACTCTTTCATGTGCCTCAGTTCAACTGGCATGTGAACCGAACTTTACTGCTAGTTACAGCACGAAGTATACATGACTGAACACCAGAAGGTATGTTGAAAGATACAGTACAACTTACTGCTAATGTATCATCTCATGTAATCAATCAATCAGTGTTTCGAGAAAGACATCAAAACAGTTTGTGAACAATATGCCAGTAAAATTTACCTCAGGAAAGCCATTCAATGACAATAGCAGCTAGCTAGAAAAATTAACTCTATAGAAGAGCATTTTTCTAAATATATGGACTATATTACATATTCTATCTTTACTCTTATATCATTAAAAAATGATTAATTGTATACAAATCAGTAGGCTAGTGTATAATTGTATATATATATATATATATACCGATCAGGCATAACATTATGACTAATATTGTGTTGGTCCCCTTTTTGCTGCCAAAACAGCCCTGATCCGTCGAGGCATGGACTCCACTAGACCCCTGATGGTGTGCTGTGGTATCTGGCACCAAGATGTTAGCAGCAGATCCTTTAAGTCCTGTAAGTTGCGTGGTGGGGCCTCCATGGATCGGACTTGTTTGTTCAGCACATCCCACAGATGCTTGACTGGATTGAGATCTGGGGAATTTGGAGGCCAAGTCAACACCTCAAACCCGTTGTGCTCCTCAAACCATTCCTGAACCATTTTTGCTTTGTGGCAGGGAGCATTATCCTGCTGAAAGAGGCCACAGCCACCAGGGAATACCGTTTCCATGAAAGGGCGTACGTGGTCTGCAACAATGCTTAGGTAGGTGGTACGTGCCCACATGGATGGCAGGACCCAAGGTTTCCCAGCAGAACATTGCCCAAAACATCACACTGCCTCCGCCGGCTTGGCTTCTTCCCATAGTGCATCGTAGTGCCATGTGTTCCCCAGGTAAGCCACGCACACGCACCCGGCCATCCACGTGATGTAAAAGAAAACGTGATTCTTCAGACCAGGCCACCTTCTTCCATTGCTCCGTGATCCAGTTCTGATGCTCACGTGCCCACTGTTGGCACTTTCGGCGGTGGACAGGGGTCAGCATGGGCACCCTGACTGGCCTGCGGCCCCATAACCAACAAACTGTGATGCACTGTGTATTCTGACACCTTTCTATCAGAACCAGCAATAACTTCTTGAGCTACAGTAGCCCATCTGTTTGATCGGACCACACGGGCCAGCCTTCGCTCCCCACATGCATCAATGAGCCTTGGCCGCCCATGACCCTGTCGCCGGTTCACCACTGATCCTTCCTTGGACCACTTTTGATAGGTACTGACCACTGCAGACCGGGAACACCCCACAAGAGCTGCAGTTTTGGAGATGCTCTGACCCAGTCGTCTAGCCATCACAATTTGGCCCTTGTCAAACTCGCTTGCCCATTTTTCCTGCTTCTAACACATCAACTTTGAGGACAAAATGTTCACTTGCTGCCTAATATATCCCAGCCACTAACAGGTGCTGTGATGAAGAGATAGTCAGTGTTATTCACTTCACCTGTCAGTGGTCATAATGTTATGCCTGATCGGTGTGTGTATATATATATACATTTACATTTGTAGGCTATTAGGCCTATAGTACTATTATAATATCATAGTATTAATATTATTTAATATAAAATATTTTGAATTATTTAAACAACCGCTAAAAAAGTAAATTCTATATAGTATGAATGTGTGTAGTATCATGTATGTAATGGACGTACTACATTCGGCATTATCATGTGACCTAAAAGCTTCAGTTGAGTCGCTTCACTGCCATTCATAAACCCTCTTCCGTGGCCTCACGGGATAGTAAAGTGTCCATCATATGCACACTTCAGAATCTTGCCAGAAGAAGTAGGTCATCCGGGTACTTTTTACCTACTCTTTTATGAGTACTGTGAATTCGGACATACTTGTCACATAGGCCTACTGTTTTTCGTCTACTATATAGTAGGGAAGTATGCAATTTTTGATGCAGCCCATAATTCTCACTCCAAACTGAACTCAAAAGTTGGCAGCCCTGTCGTAGGTATAACTAGCTACACATAGGCTAGTGTATAGGTAACTGACTACCTTTAACTATTTATGCTGCTGACATTTAAAAAAAAAAAAATGTATACATGATTTGAACTGTTTAATTCAGAATTGTTTACAATATTTTTTCTTACGCGTCGAAAACTTTTAAACACGAGGACCCCGACATAACGTTCGTACATGTATTCCAGAATGCACTGTTATTGTTTTGCCTGTAGTTTTGCTATTTTGAAGCAACCGATGTCGAAGTAAGGTGAGTAGGCTATGTTGTAACAAATTCCTTGCTCAATCTAGCTTCATGCGTTTAGATGTTTCAACAAGCACCCGCACCTGGATTTCTATTACAGATATATTTTATTACAGATACAGAATGCGTTTACAGATAAAGAATGAAGTTGTACTGAAAGAATATTATTATGGCTCAAGACGAATAATCTACAAATGAGAACGACAAAGATTGTCAAGGATTTTCCGAGGAAGGTAGGCTATGTGATGTTTTAATCAAAGCTGGCAGATGTTTTAGCTTCTTCTTTTAGTTTTAGCTTCCCCACTTGGGTTTTGGCTTAGGACATATAGCCTAGTGAAGTTATACTGAAAACTCATAATTTTATTTTCAGTATATATGTAGATCACCTGTCTAAATCAGCTCTGATAAATTATCAGGTGAAAGTGCAGGTCTGTCCTGTAGAGGGCGATGTTGACTGAATATTAAGTTAGGGTCAGATCAAACGAATGTGTGTGCATGTGTCTACTGTGATTTATCTCTTAATATTAGTAAATAATTAATAGTAGCCTAGTTCATATGTTTTTAATTAAATAGTAAATTAGAATTTATTTAATATTTTACGGTTTTAATTATTCACATAATATTTCACCAGGGATTTATTAATCTTTTCTCCTTTTTTTCTTCTTCCCACTCTCTTACGTGGGTGGAAACAGATCATCGTCTTGTCAGTCGGACATGCTTCTTTCGTCTGTATTTCTGACGGGTGGGCGGGGCCAATAACCACATCACTCCTGTCGCACTCTAGGATGTTATTCTCGGCTCTGTTTTTTTTAAACTGACGAATAAAATTGAATGCAGGCAGTTGCCATAGTGAACGGTGCAAAGCTTTGATGTTGGAGTGACAAAGTGGTATATGTGAGAGAGGGGAAATAAATAAAAAATGGAAGAAGAGAGCGCGAGAGAGAGAAGGGGGTATGAAATGATTGTTCAAAGATCAAAGAGTTAAAATGCCTGAAAACTGGCACAAATACGACCTCAGCTGTGGCACTGTAGGGTGTGTGTGTGTCTGTGTGTGTGTGGAATGATGATGTGTTTGTTACTTGACAAGCCATCTGTGAACAGTTTGCAGATTTTTTTTTTCTCAGCATTGGATGCTCACGCACGGGTAGTTGACACATTATATGTTTGTAGAGAATTTTTTTTTTATCAACATTAATATTTCAAAATTATACGTATAAGGGAAGTTGAGAGGGGACAGTTGTCACACTTTTTACTTCCAGTAAATATCTGTTTGTTATTTTTTTTATTTTTTTTTGGTACAGTCAATTTCTGTTTAGATGCATGCTGTAACATGTCGGCTAAAAAGTAAATAAAATAAATTATATTTCACATTATATGGGGTAAGTTGTCACAGCCTACCATTCAGTTGTTACCTGACAACTAAAGCAAAATTAAAACAATTTGGAACCATAAACACAATTTCACACAGAAATAGCCATTTTATGTCTAACTCTTTCTCTCATTGCTCCCATACAGTCACAGTTCTTTGAATGGTGTATCTGCTGTTGCTTGGCAACAACAGTGAGACCCCCACCCCCGCCAATGTGCAGCTGTTTTGGATGTGTGTGTGTATTCCAGCAGATGGCAGTCCATATTGATCATTCTTTATGGCATTCTTAATCATAAATTCAGAATCCATTATTATGTTTCCTGTGACAGGAGGAGGGTGGAGCTGATTTCCCATCGGCCTCTCAGCAGACTGGATCACCACTCAGGTACTGCATTATGCATGAAGCCTTATGAATATTTAAATACTGTTAGAATGGGCCGCTGACAGGATATGTTTAATGTAGGTAAGGTGTTCATCATAACTGTCCTGCTGATTTTTCAGGAGATTATCATTATATTTTAAGGCCACCTGCAACCAGCTAGCGAATTGCTCACGACTGTGACGTCCTGCTCAAAATGCGTCATCACAGGACAGAAAACTGTTTGTCAAATCAATTCCATAGGGCCGTTAATGGAATAAGACAAAATTCTGTCATCATTTACTCAAATTCATTTCGTTCCTCTGTTTGAAAAGTAATCCATGTGACACCAGTGGTTTAACCTCAATTTTATGAGGCTGTTCCAAACCCGTAAGACTTTCTGTTATCTTCGGAACACAAATGAAGATCTTTTTGATGAAATCTGAGAGCTTTCTGTTCCTCCATTGACAGCTACGCAACTACTACTTTGACGCTTCAAAAAGCTCATAAAGAGATCGTGAAATTAATCCATATGAATTGAGCGGTTTGGTCCAAATATTATGAAGAGACTCGATGATGAACAGATTTAATTTAGCCTTTTATTCACATATAAACATTGATCAGCGAACATAAACAGAAGCTCAACCCAACCTGCTTGAAACTTGAGAACAAACCTCATTGGTTTTTGTGGAAGCTTAAATGTGCTGCGTAACACATGAGAATGAACCTTGTTGGTTCTCGCGTAAGCTCAAATGAGTTGCGTAACAAAAGAATGAACCTCATTGGTTCTCGCGTAAGCTTAAATGTGTTGCGTAACAAAAGAATGAACCTCATTGGTTCTCGCGTAAGCTCAAACGTGCTGCATAACACATGACAATGAACCTCATTGGTTCTCGCGTAAGCTCAAACGCGCTGCGTAACATATGAGAATGAACCTCATTGGTTCTCACGGAAGCTCAATCGCGCTGCATAACACATGAGAATAAACCTCATTGGTTCTCATGGAAGCTCAAACGCGCTGCGTAACAAAAGAATGAACCTCATTGGTTCTCACGGAAGCTCAAACGTGCTGCGTAACACATGAGAATGAACCTCATTGGTTCTTGCTGAAGCTCAAACGTGCTGTGTAACACGAGAATGACCCTCATTGGTTCTTGCTGAAGCTCAAACGTGCTGTGTAACACGAGAATGACCCTCATTGGTTCTTGCTGAAGCTCAAACGTGCTGCGTAACAAAAGAATGAACATCATTGGTTCTCACGGAAGCTCAAACGCACTGCGTAACACATGAGAATGAACCTCATTGGTTCTTGCTGAAGCTCAAACGTGCTGCGTAACAAAAAAATGAACATCATTGGTTCTCACGGAAGCTCAAACGCGCTGCGTAACACATGAGAATGAACCTCATTGGTTCTTGCTGAAGCTCAAACGTGCTGTGTAACATGAGAATGAACCTCATTGGTTCTTGCGTAAGCTCAAATGTGCTGCGTAACACATGAGAATGAACCTCATTGGTTCTTGCTGAAGCTCGAACGTGCTGCGCAACACATGAGAATGAACCTCATTGGTTCTTGCTGAAGCTCAAACGTGCTGTGTAACATGAGAATGAACCTCATTGGTTCTTGCTGAAGCTCAAACGTGCTGCGTAACATGAGAATGAACCTCATTGGTTCTTGCGTAAGCTCAAACGTGCTGCGTAACACATGAGAATGAACCTCATTGGTTCTTGCTGAAGCTCAAACGTACTGCGTAACACATGAGAATGAACCTCATTGGTTCTTGCTGAAGCTCAAACGTGCTGTGTAACACGTGAATGAACCTCATTGGTTCTTGCTGAAGCTCAAACGTGCTGCATAACACGAGAATGAACTTCATTGGTTCTTGTGAAGCTCAAACGTGCTGCGTAACAAAAGAATGAACATCATTGGTTCTTACGGAAGCTCAAACGTGCTGAGTAACATTGGTTCTCGCACGTCAAGCGGTCATGTTTCAGCTTCTGTTGCTGAAACATGATACCATGATGTGTGAGTTGATGAATGTTTATA
The DNA here is from genome assembly GCA_039654105.1 of Coreius guichenoti. NCBI lineage: Eukaryota > Metazoa > Chordata > Actinopteri > Cypriniformes > Gobionidae > Coreius > Coreius guichenoti. Next base: position 11,037,389 of record CM077175.1, read on the forward strand.
TGTGAATAAAAGCCTAAATTCAATCTGTTCATCATATAAAGCGATCATTTCTCTTAAGAAAATGTGGACCAAACGGACAAAACGGCTCATTTGTGTTCCGAAGATGAACGAAAGTCTCATGGGTTTGGAATGAGGGTGAGTAATTAATGACAGAAATTTAATTTTTGGGTTAATTAACCCTTTAATATAATAAGCTGTAGACAGACAAAAAAGCACCACAAAGTAATACAGATTTGTGGTTAAACATAACCAAGATGTGCTGCTGGTTTGGAGTATGAATATGTGAAAGATCAAATGATATTTGAGAGCTTAGATCTGTAGAAAAAATCTACAGATAGACAAAACATCATTTACATAATAAATAAAATGATGATAAAATAATTGTTAATAACAAAAAATAAATATGTTTTTAATGTTTCTTTTTAAAAACAAGAGGGGGTCACAAATCTATTAAGGTTTGGCATTCTTCCACTTTAGCATTCTTCCTGACATTTTTAGAAATCATTTCTACTCCCCTGGCCGTAGCAACCTGCAGTATTCACATGCGAACTTGACCTGCCTCATTTGAACAAACAAGACAACTTTCATCTTCCTGAGATCTCTTATATCAATTAAACATCAGGCAGTTCTCTACTGGTAGTCACTCCAGGCACAGATGTGTCAAACTGTCATCTTTAATTTGTTTATTTTGGGCTAAAACTTTAAGAAATGACATTAAGTCTATCTGCCATTCCAGCGTTAAGAAAAGCAAAATGGCATTGCAGCTGTCAGTCCATAACAAATTCTGTAATGTGATAAATTGGTAAAATGCTTTAAAGCAGGCCACTATATGTTAAAACTGTCCTCATTTACTCTCCCTATTGTTGTTACAAACATGCTTTACTTTCTTTCTTCTGTGGAACATAACAGAAGATATTTTGAGAAATGCTTTATTAACTAGCATTTAAGCTTAATCAAGAGCATTTGTTAGTAAAATGTTGATTAGCACAAAAAATGAACTGTCCCTCTTTTTATACAAAAAGCAAAAATCAAGATTACATTGAGGCACTTACAATGGAAGTGAATGGGGCCCATTTTGGAGGCTTTAAAGGGGGCATAACACACACAGTTATAATATTTATAAAAGACAGACACGCTGTACCGATTCTTTCCGAAAATAGCCGAACTCGTGAAGGCGTGCAGTGGGCGGAGCTAAAGAATCTCGAGCACACACACACTCCCTGGATAACTTTCGATTCAATATACGTTCGTGTTGTTTACATTATATGCACTTACGCACCGATTGCCAACACCGATTTGCCGCAAGCTGGGTTATTTGGGAAGCTGAACAAGGTTATCTTTCCCTCACAACCAGAAACACACTTCTTTAGTGACATTGTTGATTTTGTGGTCTAAGAACAAAATGACAGCGCTGCCGACGGCTACCGTAACCCGAATGAAGCTCGTTGTTGACGCTTTTGCTCTCGCTCTGGTTGATGTGCGCATGCGCTCATCCGGGAGAAGTGCACATACAAGGAATTTCGCCCTTTAATGACTTCATAAAGGGCCATACTCGAAAAAAACTTTCCAAAACTTGTTCGAATCCTGAAGGAGTGTATTTGGCACAGAAATACTCCGTCATACGTCCAACTCATTTTTGGAAAATTTGGCCATGTTTAGCATGAGAATCCAACTCTTTAACAGTGTAAATAAGTCAGAATGCATGAAATAGTATTAGACCCCCCTTTAAAGGATTAGTTCACTTTAAAATGAAAATTACCCCATGATTTACTCACCCCCAAGCCATCCTAGGTGTATATGACTTTCTTCTTTCTGATGAACACAGATAAATATTAATAAATATCCTGATGCTTCCAAGCTTTATAATGGCAGTGAACAGGGCTCACGAGTTTGAAGCTCAAAAAAGTGCATCCATCCATCATAAACGTACTCCATACGGCTCTGGGGGGTTAATAAAGGCCTTCTGAAGTGAATCGATGGGGTTTTGTAAAAAAATATCCATATTTAAAACTTTATAAAGTAAAATATCTAGCTCCCGGCAGACCGCCTTCCGTATTCAACGTACGCAGAAAGTGTAACGCCTCTCGCAGTTCAAAACGCTTGAGCTACGTTCTAGTGATATGTCACGCCAGTTACGCTTTTTTCACTGCCATTATAAAGCTTGGAAGCGTCAGGATATTTATTAATATAACTCTGATTGTGTTCATCAGAAAGAAGAAAGTCATATACACCTAGGATGGCTTAGGGTAAGTAAATCATGGGGTAATTTTCATTTTAAAGTGAACTAATCCTTTAATGGCAGAGGTGTAAATTGTAATTTTATAAAACCGCTTACATTAATTCTCACACAATAGGTTTACATGCATCCAATGTCAAAAAACACTTTAATTTTCTCATAATATACATTACAGCATCACCTCTTTTCTCACAGTGTCTGAAATGGTTCGATAAAGGATTCAGTCTCTCTAAACCCCTCCTTTCCGAGAGCCTACTCTGCTCTGATTGGACAGATGGCTCAGTCTGTTGTGATTGGTCTACCGCTTACAGGGTCGGAAACAAAACTCCCATTACCATATCTGAATTTCAGCTCCGGAGGCTTCCGTAGCATTTTTACACAGTGGTACGAACAGTAACAATGGTGTCGTTTTTTCCGCATCAATTCCAGCGCGAGTCCTCATCCTTTTGAATTGCATGCAAAGTGGATTCACTGCACGGAATGCAGGGTCTTCTCGACATGTCGACAATACGAACCAAACTCTTTTCTAGACTTCAGCTACGACTACAGTGTTTGAGGCCGGGTAAAAGTAGGTGTTGTTCACGGGCAGCCAATGATGTATATTTGTTACATTGTTATGTAGGTATGTAACAGGAAATGAGACTGGAATTGCTGACAACTCATTTCGCCAGTTCAGAACTGATTCTTTCTTTTAGGAGACAATAACTTTTATTTGTAGTGCTATGATCTTTAAAACTTTGCAGACCTTTTACATTCACAAACAGCTGTATTACACACTGCATGAAAGGTAATATTCGAAAAAGCATATTAGGGTCACTTTAAAAAAAAATTATGAAACAGTACAGTACAGTAAGTTTAACGACATAAAGTTAAAGAGATGGTGAAACCTTATCAATCAGCTGAGCAGTGCATATATTACTTAAACACTTAGCCTACCTTATGTTCTTACTCCGTCCATGCCTTAAATGCACACCCTTGAAAGAGCACAGTTTTGTAGTGCATTTACTTTAACTTCTTAGATAGCCTAATGTCAATGGTATGACAAATTTCAAATGCAACCAAAATTATAACAACAGTGGTTACATATAAATATATTTGAATTGTTTGATTCAAATTATTGCTAGGGACAATTCCGTACTTGCTGGATATTGGTAGTCCCTTGTTTGGCTTAACTAAAACACACCTGCACAGGTGACTGGAGCGAACTCTCATCTCAGTTTACAGATCTGACAGCATTATTGGCTGGAACAAGATTTACACACTGTGTTTCTATGTCGCATGCACGACCACAGCTGCAGCTGCGTCACCATGGAGATGCAGTCAGCCAATGACAGGCGGCAATTTTCCCTCCAGGGACCCTGCTGATTCGGGCTGGGGGGAGCATGGGGGCGTAAACAGGAAGAAAAAACAAGAGGTGGGTGGATAGTGACAAATGAGAGACTGTGTGTGCGAGAATGTGCAGGTATGTGTGTGTGAGAATGTGCAGGTATGTGTGTTCTTTCAGCTTCCTTTAGGTAGGCGGGGTTTACAACGTATGCATTTGAGCCTGTTGCTAGGCAAGACCAGTATCCATGGTTACCTCCATATCCAATCAGGTGTTAATGTTGATGTTGGCGCCTGTTTCATTCGTGTGTGTGTGTGTGCGTGTGTTATGTGTGGAAATTATGAAAATATAACCTTTCTTTTACGGTTATCACTCCTGGGTTCTGATCTGTCTATATTTTTTGTGATAGTGAACTACTGGAATTCAAATAATCTGGTCTTATAAACAGAGCTGCGGTTTAGATTTAGGTTTGGATTTGCAGAACTCATTATTTTTCAAATAGAAGGGAACAGATAGAGAACTGTGTAGGCCATAGTCAGCAATGATATCCGTCAGAATTGTAGGAGTGTTACATTTGGTTTGATATGTGTGTTAGAGTGTGTGTGTGTGTCCTCTCCTTCTGCCTTAAGTGACCGGTTGCTATGGGATCAGAGGCTTGGCGACCGTTACTAAGGCCCAAAGGCAGTCATACATGAACCCAGTCAACCCAGAGAGAAGAGACAGTACAGAGAGAGGAGAAAAAGAGAGATAAAGGAAAATAAAAGGAGAGAAGACCTGAAATATTTAAACAAACAACCTCATATTTATATTCAGGTTCAGTATTGAATCCTCTGAAAATGTGGCTTATTAAACTGTCCGTTTATTTTTTTAATCAAACCAAGACGGCGCATGGATAAACATTTTTGCAAACTAATAGAGTATGGATAAACTAATAACATAGGCCATGAGTGTCCATCAGGAGAATTCATTATGATTAAAGAGTGATAAAACACAAATATTACCTTTGGATTGTATGAAGTAAAATAATTTTCATTCTACACAAAAGATAATAAATGTCAACCAGTCTATTAATTTTCGTTATTCAGAGAGCTATTTTTCCTGTGTTTTTGTACCGTGGCTCTACAATTTGAGAAAGCGTAAAGGCCCCAATATACTTCAAGAGAAATCGAAGAACGAACTGATGTGACGTCAAACAAACGAACTTCGCTTGGAGTTCGTTTTAGGGGTTTGAAACAGCTTGCCAAAGCGAGCTTTCCGGAAAAATTTGCTACGGCTGGTAAACACCTTTGTACTACCATTGGTTCGTGGCGATTACGTAATAGGTAGGTGTGCTCTGAGGCTCCACCTTCTTTCACATGAAAATCTTCTCTGGTTCATTTCTCCTGTTCAGTCCGTCGAGGTCAGACGTCCGCGAGTGAAAACATAAACACACTGGAGAGGCTTTATAGTTGAAAAAGTTGTACTTCTGATGACACTGACACTGTTTTTCATGTTTAATACGGTAACGCTGCTTGATTTTAAGCAATCTATTGTATAAAGTGCTATATAAATAAACGTGATGTGACTAGAGTGCCGAATTGCAGCGCTCGTGCAAACATATCCACATTGCTATGATCAGATGCTTTTTTTATGCTTTATTAAAAAATGCTTGTTTATTTTGTTATTGAGAGGAAAGTGCACAGCACATATTTACATAATTATCTAAACGTTGCTCTCAGCAGTGTGGGCGGCGTCGAGATGTTCGCTAACATTATATTGCTGCTCACATATTTTGAACTTTGTTTTCACTGCATGTCTTTAGTAAATCCTGACAGTAGTTTTTTAACGCCAAAAGAGGGTTCATGCTTTTTTAAGCGAGGCATGAAAAAGAACTTCGCCGTGAGTATATCGGGGCCTTAATGGCCAACTTGGATGACGTGTGTGTAACCGGCCCTACTCCACCCGGTCCGAGCAGGACTTGAACCAGGGTCTCCGTCGCACTAACAAGGACCCTAAGACCGCAGCCTCTAGTGTCAGTCGCTAGAGCGCCTCTTGAGATCAGAGGAGTGAGGTTTACATGCACAGCTCTTACTGGCCTACGTCCGTTACATGTGCCTTGATAACTAATCACATTACAGCCTTGACATCATTGAATTTCGTTCAGAGTTGTGCGACAATCAGTCACTGTTTGTGGATACCATAGAAATGAATGAGATGTGCCGTAAACTGAACCATACCTGTATAAAACATCATTATAAAACAGTAGTGAAGCCTCTCCTCCATTGACATCCATTAAAAAAACAGCTGCTGGTCTCCATCCCTGCATGTTACGCTTTTTTTGCTTTAAAGCCTTAAAGTGGCTTTGGTTTTGAATTTCGCTGCATTCCAAAGTTCAAGTTTGGTGACCTATGACCTGCGAATTTGCATCACATGAAGACGTGACCAGTAGAAGATCAATACGTCATGCTGTGACCTCTTGGCTGAATTAAAAGAACAATATTTTTGCAGTAAAGTCGAGTAGGACGCTGCAGAGCGTGACGTCATATCACAACCATTGCAGTGTCCGAAGAAATACATAGGACCAGATTTACTAACAGCAGATTTACTAACAGCTTACTAACAGATTTACTTTTCCGCCAGCGCAAAACCCTCTTTTGGCGTTAAAAAACTACTGTCAGGATTTACTAAAGACATGCAGTGAAAAATTTGCACTGGAAAGACGTGGACAGGGTTATTTTTGCGGCTGAACTTATTGCATATGCATTTGTACGAGTTTCCCTTTCAGACGCAAAATTTATGGGAGGAGGTATTTAAATGAATCACGCAACTGGTGTTTACTGGTGTTTGCGCCATTTACAGGCCAAAAAAAGCATGTCTTGCATTGGTCATTATGGAAATGATCGGCTGCGTCTGTGTTCTTTAATTTGCACGTCGTCAGTAGATCACGCACTGAACTTTCCACTCCAATCTGCGCTTTTTTGGAATTGCGCTCTCCCTCTAATTTGCCTTGTTTAGTAAACCTGGCCCATAGTCTGAACTCTATCCTTCCCCTAAACCTAACCCTACATATAACTTATCCCTAAAATCAGAAATGATATATGAAAAGAAATGATAAGTGAACGTTGTAAGAATAAGAATGTTTGTAAGCCTAAACTTGACATAAACTGTGAAATTGTCCCTCAGATCTGATTGGTTGATTGCAATGTTGATCCAGGAACATGTTCTACTTGGTGAAATCAGGTTCACTGGAATGGTCGTAGCACAACTGAGGCTTGTCTCGCGCAGCTCAGATGGCTTCTGGTACCTCAGTTAGCTGTCTTATAGACATTCTAATTAATGGTTTTATAGTCATATATTTCTTTGATGTGTAAGTAAATATATAAGTAAGTGACAGTTTCCTAGTTAAAAATTGAACATGAATGCCCTTTCAAGTTGTATTTACCACTGGGAAGCTCAGGGATAATTCTGATACCCAAGTTTCCGATTTGGGCGGGCCATAAACTTTAAACATGGCGGAGGGGAGAACGATTGCTGCTGTGACTGCTATTCTTAATTCGTTTTTTCCACAACCGCTACATTGTCTTGTCGGAAAAATAGTGCTTATTTACGAATAATCATAATATGTTTTATACACAGCAAAAATATCCTGTATTTGACCGAAATTCCAGAATTGTCAGCAAGCTGACTATCTGGATAGTGCGGTGGTTATTTATATGGTTGTGGGACGCTGAATATCATTTTGGTTTTAATAAAACTTTCCCAATAAATAGGCAAGAATAAACCTGTTTTCCTGGTTTAATTTAAATTATTAGTAGCGTGTAGTTTCACAGGTAGTGATCAGCTGTACATGAAAATCAACATTTTCTCTAAACTCATGGTTTTTGGTATATATGCTACTCCAGATGTGTCTTTTGTGCTTCTATTGCAGTGACAGCTTATATTTGTTGCAGATCAAATAACACTATTCATTTTTTTTTTTTTCATGATGAGTTTTGATTTTTTTAAACTGTCTTGAGCATTAAAAAATAGATTAAAATGTGTGTTGGGGAGAAACATTAAAACTGAATATATCCATGAAAACACAGAAAATCAAGACGTTTGAGCTGATTTTCAATCTGTTTCTTTCATTTTATTAATGTTGCTCCATGTATACAAGTACATATATCTCAGTTCTTCCATTTTATTTTATTTTTTTTATTTAATCAGGGAATTCCGGAAAGAAAAGGAATGATAGAGAAAGAAACAGAGAGAAAGAGAGAGAGAGTGTGTGTTAAGTCAAATGAAATATCACCTGTAGCAACATTATCTCCACAGCAACCAAAAATACACAACAATAGGGCCAACCACTGACATGCAAAACACACACACAGCCTCACACATACAGAAACACACAACGCTCACTTTGTTCTGTCAGTACATTGAGAGATCGGTGTGTGAAGTGTGTCCTGTTTGGTGAGTTTGGAGGTCTGGCTCTCTCTCTCTGTCTCTCTGACATCATGACAACTGCTGCTTCAAAGTACAGAAAGACCAGAACTCCATTAACACGCACACACACACACACACACGCAGAAAATGCATGCTCATACCATGCATAACTCCATATGTCCACTCACATAAAACCCTGGATCCTTCCACACACATGTACACACTTTAATTGAACCTTCAAACATCCAATTAAAGGGATAGTTCACCTTAAAATGAAAATTCTGACATCATTTACTCATCCTCATGTTGTTCCAAACCTGTATGACTTTCTTCTTCTGTAAAACCCCAAAAGTAACCATTTTGAACCATTCTATACAGTAAAAGTGGATGGGACCAAAGACTGTCAAGCTCCAAAAAGGACAAAATAGCACCATAAAAGCATCACAAAAGTAGTCCATACGGCTCATGCACTATATTCCAAGTCTTTGAAATTTAAATCGTTCTTTACTCATAATCTTGCACTGAAAATCTTTCTTGACAGATGTAGTCCCTATTCACGTTTTATGCATAGAAAAGAGCAGCTCTTTCAGCTAAATTCGTATTCTGCGGGAGACAAAAAGTCATACAGGTTTAGAAAGACATGACTTAACTGCCATTTTTGGGTGAACCGTTCCTTTAAAATCATTAATACTGCTAACATTCAATACTGTGCGTGTGTGTATGTGTGTGTTTGACGCATTGTGCTGTACACTGATTTTGTTTCCACTGATATGTGAGAAAAAGAGAGAGAGAGAAACAAAGAAAGTAGGAAAGTCAGGAGATAAGCAAAGACACAATGCCAATCACTTACTAGAAAGCAGCAAACAGGAAATATGAAGTATGCATCAGGGAGGCTGGACTACTACTACTACCACTCACACACACACACACACACACACACGCACATACACACACACACACACATACACACATATAATAACTCCTCCCACTGCCATCACATCACACTCAAATGGAGGGAAGTGAGAATTGGAGGGTGGCAATGAATAGATTCCATGTTTTTATTCCACCCCTCATTGAATGGAGGTAGAAAGAAAGAGAAAGAGAGAGGAAGTTGGGGGCTGGTGGTTTGTATCAAAGTTCAATTGGATATTAAAGATAATATCATCATATCTGCCAGTCTTATTCACCATGATCGTGTCCATCACCAACACAATGATCAAAGTCCAGCCTGTTAAAATCATTACTGTTATTGTTACTATTATCATTATTCGTATTATAATTACTGATATAATTTAAAATGGGCGGGCTAGTTTTATTATTTAGATTTGATTTCGTTTTTCATTTGTCATTAATCTTGTCGTTCACTGTTCCATCTGTTAATTCTGCACAGCGACTGCTTGCTCCTTATTGGGGGCGGGGCTAGTCTCCGTGGCGACCGGCTCTGCGGGGGCGGATTCCTTTGCGGGCGGAGCCTCAGTCTTTTTAGACTCAGCGTCGGGCTTGCTCTCCGTCGCTGTGGCTACAGGAGGGGCGGGATCTTTAGCGGCGGGGGCGGGCTCTTTTGCAGCCTCTTTCTCACTTGCCGGAGCTGCAGAAGGGGTGGATTTTTCTTCCGCTTTGGCAGGAGGGGCATCCGGACTCTTGGCGGGTTCTGCTTTAGCAGCCTCGCTGGTCTTGCCGTCAGAGGCTTTAGGAGCATTAGCATTAGCGTTCGCCGCAGGCTCCTCCTTCTTTGCAGGGGCAGCACTTTTCTCCTCCTCCTTGGGTGCGGTGGAATTGCTATCGGCACCGGGTGCGGCTTCTTTGGCGGCTGCCGCCGTGTCATTGGTTGTCTCAGTGGCGGCAGGAGCATCCTCCTTGTTCTCCTTAGGAGCTTCACTCTCCTCCGCCGACGCTCCCTCCGTCTTTGCGTCCTTCTCTTTTGCCTTCTCGTCGTTCACATTGTATCCCTTCTTCTTTTTGCTCAGCTTCCCTCCCATTTTACCTCTGACCTATGAAAGAGAGAAACAGAACAATCAACACTGGCTGCAATGAGCAGAGTGATTGTGCAATCCAAAATGAGGCCTTTAAACTGCAGAAGGATCCATTCAAGTGCTTTCATCTTCATCAAGTTTAATCATTAACACTTTAAACCTGGTAATAAGATGCGTTTTGGTCGATCGGATCACAAGTAGACGAGGGAGACACATTCTCATTTACACCTGGTGTTTTAATCTGTCTCCTTTGTTCACTTTCAACCCCTTCTGTCCTGATTTGAGGGGAGAGTCTATCTGTGGGTAAATGTACGGGCTTTTTTAGATCTTTCGATCTAATGGACGAAATAAGCTCACACAATTTACATATGAACACAAAAGGAGATGCCGGAAAAACATACAGCTGTCATTTGTGCTCTGATAGCAGGAAGACCACGGTGAACGCGGAGAGTGTGTGTTAGAAATCAGGAATGGTGAGAGAATATTGTGCTTGGTACGTTTTTTTGTCTTCAAACCAAACTTAGGTTTGCAGCCGACAAAGTTTAAATCCCGTCTGGCTAGCACGCTTCCCATAATGTTACGCATTAGGTCAGTAGGCGGTCTTTTGTGGATGTTCAAACGCATTAGAACACGAGCGTTTACACTACAAAAGCAATCCGGTTGAATGTGTTTTCGACTACCTCTGAAAGTGGACAAGCTCAAAACGTTTTAGACCATGTTTACACCTGTATTTAGCGTTGCCCACTTCGTGATCGGATTGACGAAAACGCTTCTTAATACTAGGTGTAAACAGGGCCTAAATTTCAGGTAATCCTTAGACTAATCAGAAATCTTTAGGCCACCTCTGTTGTTTGTCTTAAACAGAAGTGGCATAAAATGTTTTTCAAGAAATGGACCCTAGTAAACTCTCACGTCTCCTCTAGAGTTTCAGATCTCCACAACTATTGTATGTATTGGAATATATTATGATACTAAGCTGGGCAGCGGGTGCCTGAGCTCTCGCCAGCTCTACAGCGTACAGCGATTTCCAGTGTAAATCCGTGGTGAAAAATGGAACTGCAGCATGCTCTAATTGAGAGCCATTATTTTCACGTTACCTTACGTAAACTTCGCCCCAGACCAAGACGAGATCAATCCTCTTCAGCTATGTATGTCTGCATGGGGTCAGTAACTAGTTGGCATGTCTGTTCTTCCTATGTGGAGTAGCGTATCAAATTAATGAAAGTATAAATCCTTTAGTTTAAACGTGTTCATGTGAATAGTCTTTATATAGCTACAGCAGTTATGTCG